>JBBWWR010000045.1:0-344468 GCA_039583875.1 Platanthera guangdongensis
AAACTGCGCTGTTCTGAGAGCTATATGCAGACCTCCAGGGGTAAAATGTATAATTACCTGGGGCATAAAGGAAAAAACCCCCTTGGGGGTAAAAAGGTAAAGACACCTCTCTTCACATGTGGCGAGTGGGGAAATATCCGTCAGGCCTAGAGAGGTCTCGCCTGGTGGGCCCTCTCGCCCCACCAGGAGGTCTCGCCTAAAGACCATCTCGCCCCACCAGGTGTTCTCGCCTAAAGAGGTCTTGCCTAAATCCGTTGGCTGTCCATACCCCTCGCCACTTGTGGGTGGGCCTCCTCCCATCTCGCCATCCCTCCTTCTTTGCTTGCTGGGTCACCTCTCGCGAGCCCAAGGTTATACAAACACTAACAAGAGAAGGTTGCTCGACCAATTGTCAAACAACCTCCCTCTGATACCAACTGTCACAACCCACATTTTCTCCGCATAAAAGGGCATATTAGAGTAAAGAGAAAACACGTGTCGTGATGCCATGTCGACAGGGTATAACTGCAGACGTTCAGGCGAGACCGCAACTAAACACTATTTGAAAGATTTATGAGTTATTTAAGGAAAACCCAGTTTTAAGTTAAGAAGTTAGCCGTATCCCTTGACTTGGTGGTTCAACTAGTCCACGATTATAAATATAGTTATACGCTGTGCATAATACTTTGATTAAATTAATTTTAACACCATACATGTGTATAAACATCCCCGGAGGACGACTCACGCTATGCAAGACTCTAGATTTATAGTAAGTATAGAAAAATATCTTTACGCTAACTAGAAAGTAGTGTTTTAGTTTTGAAAGAGATGACGAGTATGACGTACTAATAGTAGGGTTTTGTAACTTAAAATACCTAACATACAACCTAGCATAAAGCTTTCCGAGAAAGCAAGTATAAACAATCACAAAAAACAGGCAACTCAGCGGCTCAGCAAAGTACTCAGCATTTCAGAAGAAAACTACCAGTGGGCGCCAACAACCTGACACGAACCAACTGGCGAGCATGAATGTCTGTACTAAAGTAAACATCCCAAGAAAATACCTCACAAGGGTGAAGAAAACTCATGCAACAAGCAGTCCACTAGCAAGCTCCCAACCTTGTCGCTTAACCGGCTACTACCCTGAACTTGAGGCATTCAAAGGAAGAACACCTCAGTAAGAAGGAAAATACAAGTGGCAAAGGAATAATAATCAGAAAAAAGTGCAAAGTAAGAGATGGGTTTACCAAACCCGAGTACAAGATGCTGAAGACCGCAGCTGGATAACAAAATAATTATAAGTATAGTAAAATCAGTAGTAAATGTGTCATTTGAACAAATGCACCAAGTGCAGAACGAAGCCATGCTTCAAGAATATCTGCAAGGATTAGCATAAAAAACATAGATTGATCCAGAAGCAAACTAAGCATAAATAACTCGAATAAAACGTGAATCATTAACACTTGACAAAATCAACCGGGCGGAGTCGGTGACCAATTGTCTCAAACCAGGCTCCCAAGCCCAAATGTCTCAAAAACACAGAGGCCCTGCGGTGGTGGCCACTTATCCAAACCCAAACCAGCAGTCCTCAAAAAAAAAAACAGAGACCAAACATCCGCTAAGTACACCGATCCACAACCTACGCCTAGTTGGTGGTCCTTTATCCACTGCCAACCTTCATAGTCGAAGAAAATCCAGAACCTACTCAAATCCCAAGTTCAATCCTCAAGATAAACTAAAACAGTCTGAAAACCAACTGAAGGACTAAACTCGCCAAAATTTGATAAAACGTCGAAAAATTCTAAGTCCCAGCAATTCGACGAATTTTCCTTCACTCGACGAAACTACCTGGCGACAACCGGCGATAGTCGTCCAACTCCACACGATGCTCGACGAATGGCCAACGATATTCGTCAAGCTCCATTCGACGCTCTACGAATGGACAGGGATTTTCGTCGAACTCCATTCGGTGCTCAATGAACTTCGTCGAACTTCATTCGACGAATGGGTAACGATATTCGCCGAACTCTGCTTGACACTCGACGAATAAACCACGATATTCGTCGAACTCCGTTCGACGAACGAACTGACACTCGACGAATGAACCGCGATATTCATCTAACTCCTTACGCTAGCTTATGATACTCGCCGAAAATGACTTAACATAAATTTGGCGATTCTTGTCGGATTCCTGCCTGATAGCCGCCGAATATTACTTGTCCCGATTTTTTTCCTAAACTTTATGGTTTGGCCAAAAGTCTAGATCTAGCTTAGAGGGATGTCCTCATGCTTCCTATACTACTACACTCTAAGGGAGGAAAACAAAGGAAGAAGATCAAATAAAAATGATCAAGCAAGGGAAGAGGTCCACTTGCCTCAAAACTTTGGAGAAACGCTGCCCGTTTGCGCCGCTTCAAGGATCGGCCGTAGAAAGCCCTAAGCAACATTTTTTGAAGCTTTTGGAGGAGAAAGGAGCTCAAAATCTCAAAACCTAACTCACAACAATTGGGTAAATGGGATGATCTTACCACGATCAAGAGGCCCTCGCCGAAAGCTTTCCAAATCTCTACTCAAACGTCAAAACCGACCACTAAATCTAATGAAATCGCTGGCCGAAAGCTCTGTCTGGCCGCACGCCTCCTTATTTTGCGAAACAAAAACTGTCGTCGGGGTAGGGAAGGAAGTGTACAGTAGGTCTTCATTTTTGCGTATATATATATATATATATTATAATAATATTAATTTATTTATTTACAAATCAATATCACATCACATTAAATCCTAAAACGATCCAAAATCCATAACAACCCTGAATTCTATGAAATTCACACCGTAGCTAAATACCGACGCTATGAAACAAATGGTAAAGTCAAAACTCAAATTCGACAAACAAAACTCGGGCAAATACTTCCCAAAGCCAAAATACAAGCATTCCCAAAAGGCTCCATCGAGTCACCAAAACAAACTCGGCACGCAAGGGAATCTTGCAAACAGGCTAGACTCAGCCACACAGAAAACTCAATGAGCAAAACCACGCTCTAACCATGGCACAAGCCAAACATGCACTAACGTAACGCCTTGATGTCAAAATTACGCCACTACAGGAATTAAAATAAATACTAAAAAACAGGGGCGTTATAGCGGTCAAAAAGCGGTGATTGACTCGAGTCAAGCGGTTGAAGTCGATGCCACCGGGCGACATTACTATCGCGCGGCGATAGAGCCTTCTTTGACTTTTCAACCTAAATCATGGCCTTTTCTCCCATGTGATGAGAGGAACTTGTGGTTGGGATTAATCCCGAGGCCACTTATGCAAGAGAGTGGAGGAATGAGAATTCATTCTCTTCTTCTCACTCTCTCTCCTTCTTTCATCCAAGTTCTTGAGAGAAAGAGCTAAGGGCTAGAGCTAAGGGCTAGAGCTAAGCTTGAATAACTTGCTGAAGGAGATTCTGTAGTCGGAAGAAAGATCCGAGGCTAGATCCGCGAAGAGGAAAGCATGGTGCTTCTTCCTAACCTGACAGAATGCTTCGCCATGGCTCCAAAATGAATGTCAAGGGTAACGATTTTCTCCTTGGACAAATGAAGCCCTTAATATGCATATGTGCATGGAACCCCTCACCAAAAGGTGAAGAAAAGGTGGTTCCCAATGGGTAGATCATTATGATCCCTGATAGAATAATTGCATTTAGAATCCGGAAATGTAAAGTACAAAATAGGCATGCTGTGTGAAGCCCATCCGGACATGTTGGTCTGGATTGATGATGCCTTATTTTTCAAACTAGAGAAGACTCTGCGTATAAAACGGGTAGTTTACAGGGTATGTGGGTTCTGCTTGTGAATAATAGTAGCATAAAGTACTGGAGGTGATCTACAGGAAAATACCCAAGAAATTCCATGGTTTGAAGAACTGTTGGATATTGCCGAGAGACAGTGAGTATCGCCGACGGCAATAGCTCCCAGTGAGCTATTTGTGATGTGAAAGACCAGTTTTCTGGCACTGCAGTTGATGCAAAGTTTTCTGGAGGCAGATGAAAAAGTCTATTGCTCAATGCCGGACGATAGTTTATATCATTGGCAATAGTGCCCAGATTAATGATATGCTTGTCTCGTACAGACTAAGGCTAGTATGAGAGTTGTGTGCTTGGTTCTCAACTCTTATGGCCTTGAAAGTATCTAGTTGTCTACCTAAATAACCTAGAGGTGGGTGAATAGGTGAGATCATCGTCCTTTACGGAATAAAAATTTGAGGGCGTTTAACACAGAAAGTAATCAAGCACAAACTAGATGACACAAGGAATTATTGTGCTTCCCCAATCTTGGGTATGTCCACTTTCCACCTCACCAATCTAGAACCATGGCTAGCCTTGGCTATTTCACTACATCTCGGATTGAAACAATCCTATACCTCGGAGCAATGCTCCTACAACTCAGAGTTAACGCACCCCTACAAACTCCACCCCCAAAAATGAGATCTACATTCGAAAGAATAATATTCCGACTAACTCGGAGACAAAGCTCCTACAAGAGTTGAAATAATTTTACAACTACAATAAAAATATACTTCCAGATCTGAAATCTTCAAAGTTCTTCCCTCTTGAGAACTGAAATTATTGAAGAAGATGTTGAGGAAGAAATCTTGAGAGAACTCTATCTGAAACTCTTAGGATCCGACACGATCAAATGAATGATTGAAGAAACTTGGATCTGTGATCTGTCGAATCTTTTCTTCTGTTGAATTGTTGGATCCAGGAAGAAGCGTCAAAGAAGAACGATGATGGCGGCGTGCGGCTTTTCCCGATCTATAACTTGCGACGATTCAGATTTCTATAATTACTAGTAGGGTTTGCGAATCCTTGAGAAGACTTTATATAGGACATTCACTAATGGTCTGAAATCATTAAGGAATGATCCACGTGGACCAATCATGAAGAATTAAGATTGAATTGAAATCCCGTCAGGCGAATTTGAAATTAAATTTTCTGCAACTACATTCTTCGAAAGGAATCATGATTTCTCGAAAAGGATTTGATTTCTCGAAAAATGGCACACCATTCTCGAGAAAATGTTTCACGCAGAAATTCTGAACTGTGGAACTGATTTTTCGAAAAATGAATTTGACTTTTCGAAAACAACTTTTCTTTCTCGAAACATGAATCTGATTTTTCAAAAAAAACATTTCTTTTTCGAAAAATGAATTTTGTTTTTCGCGAAATCTACAGGGCATTTCACGAAAATGAGATCTTAGAAGTTTTTGAGAGTTTTTTCGAAAAGTCTTTGTTTCTCAAGAACAGCTCTACTTTCTCGAAAAATTTATCTAGACGTTTTGAAAAACATTCTTCTTTTCAAAAAATAGACTTAGGAAATTTAAGGAAAAAAATTCTTTTCTTCTTTGTTCAAAGACCAGCAACTCTTCCTTTCTTCCATGCTTTAGTACTTGAAAATGAAGTTCATCCCAATATAGAGGTTACACATGAGTCAACACCATGGATCACACAATGAGGAATTACATTGCATGGTCCTATGCTAAGTGACTCATTGTAAACTTACATTAGTCTACACTTAGCAATAATGACCTGCAAACACTCAACTAGAGAATAACATCAAATACAAACTTAATTCATCTTATTTCAAGGGTGACTTCACACAAATCTAGGTTATTATGGATACAATACCCAAAAATCATCCCCTATTTATAGAAGTCAGAACCCTCTACACTAAGGTGAATTATATCAAGATAATTAAAAGAATTTACTAACAAACACAATAGTAATTGCAATGACAATTGAGAAATAATATATCATCAAAATTCAAAAAAATATATATAAAGAGTATGTCCATAGAAGAGTCCAGGTCCACAACATTTCACAGCACTGAAAATCATGAATCACCTATATTGTTGTCGATGTAGTCGTTTATTCTTCTCTTGTTGTCGTTTTATGTAGCTGTAGTGCTTGGGATAGTACTTAGGAGGCCGAGGAGCATTTGGATTGTTACGGCCATGTTCACTATCATGAAGCCTTCTTTTGGTCATAGAAGTTTCATATTCTTTCCATTCCTTATAGCTATAGTGATCATCCCTATTTCCATTGAGTTCCACAACCAACCTTAGAGCGTCTAGAATGAGAGACTTGGAGGTTGGGCTCCACACCTTAGCCATTTTTTGTTCTCTTTTTTTTCTCATCTTCTTGACTTGGAATGGATTGGCTGGCAGAGGCACCATCACCATATTTCCTTTTCTTAAGCACTAGTATCTCTGGAGGTGGGTTCTGTGGAATCTCTGGCTGGTCTGAAGTAAAAACATGAGAGTAATGTGCAGGAGGAGCTTCACACTATTTAGGTCTAGGAGAGAAAGTAGGCTTGCAGACAGTTGGATTAAGATGAGGAGGTGGAGCCTCATTTGGATTGACTTGAAAGTCTAGGAAGATCTAATTTTGCATCCATAAAACAGTAACATAAGTGTGAAACTTTACATCATGAATCTATGTATGTACATCTGTACCGATCTCTTTCAGTGTAGCATCTCATTGTGCCTTCATGTATTCACCAGATTTTGTTAAATATTCTTTTACTTTTTCCTTCCCCTTTCTGACTTCTATAGTTAAAGTGCATATGACATCTTCCTTGAATTTTCCAACTTCTTTACAAGTCTTGAAGTTGTGTTCTTGAGCTCTCTTTTCCAATTGGATTTGATTGTTTGCAATATTGACTGTTTGATTCATTACTTCACCAACACTAGTGATAGTGTGGTCCTAAGCTTTGCCACCAATCTTGAACATTTGTTTCAGTTCATCTGTATTACTTTGGATTTTAGCAAAGCCTCTGCTCATCTCCTTTTCAAGAGCAGTGACTTTCTCAGTTACCTCTTGGGGAGACTTGTCAAAGTACTCTCGTTGCTTGGTCAACATAAGTTCAATTTTACCCAAAAGGGTATCACCAGGGATTACTGTAACTGGAGGAGATGGAGGAGGTAGAGCTGGAACTGTCCAGATAGGAATTTCTTCAATGATAACTAAACCTTGGCCTTTTTGGCGAGAAGTTATTACATCCCCTTCCTCTGCCAGAATGATGGGTAATGAGAAATCTAAGCTTCTGAGAGGAGGTTCTGCCGCTTCTGAGACAATGTCTTCCTCATCAGGGAGTAAGAATTCATTCTCGCCTCACTGTGTGCCTTGTGCTGAGAATGTTCTCGAGTTTCTTCAGGAATATCTTCGGGAATCTCTTCAGGAGACTTTTCATTAGACTGGAACATGGTATCATCTGAATTGAGTTCTTCTATCATTTTGGCAATGACAGCTTCAGTAGAGGAGACTCTGGCATTTACTTGAGCATCTGTGAGATTTTCCAGATAAGAGGAAGAATCAACATTCATACCCGAGCCACCATCATGCATAGAAATGATCTTTTCAACTGTTACATCATCAGCAGGAGTGTTCTCCGAAACATCAGACATTACCACTAGTTCTTGGACCTCAGCTGGCTGAACCTCTTCAGTAACTAAAGGAGTAGGCTCCCCCTCAACAACTGCACCAGATGTTCCAACTATATCAGTGTAAAGGGGAGATGGAGTCCTGTCCTCATCAACAACAGGGCTTGGAACTTCTAGAGCTTGCCCTGGCCTTTGAATTCTTATCTCTCATCTGTTAATGGAGGCGAGTGTGACTTTCTTCAGGTGGTGAACAGACACATTTTCGGACAAGTCAAAGATTTTTGGGTGGACTTGAATGAGATACAAAGTGATGATCCTGGCATAACTAGGTGCCTTTATACTTTCCTTAATCTTGTCAAAGAGCATTTATCCCCATTGGAATTTCTTGCGACAAATTACTGCTGTCATCATGTCAAATAAATTTGAGGATATATATCCAATGGAGTGAGTTTTGCAAAGTAGGACATTGCCTAGAATATCAGCTAGTAGCTTGCTTTCAGCATTCATATTCGGTCGTCGAATGGAAGTTATGGATTGATAGAGACTATAGAAGGATATAGCCCTAGAGTAGTCGGGTTCTTCTAAGAAGTCTTCCTCGTCAATTGAGGGCAATTTCAGAAACTCTGTTAAGGAGGATGGCTTGATCTTGATCTTCATATCCCTGACTGAGCTTTTCAATAACTTCTCACTTCTCTTAATCTTGGCATTTCTGAAGAACTCTTCGATATCTTGAAACAAAACTTTGCAAGGTTGCTCAAGAATGAAAGTGAGGCCGGTGGATTCAAGGAGTTGAATAACGTTTCAGAAATCATCGGAAAGGTCGATGATTCTGGAGCGAACGAACTCACTGCCGAACCCTATCTTCTCATTAGGAGACATGGATTACAGGTAATGAGAGATTTATGACTTGTCGAAGAGGAACGATGGATTTTTCGGGAAGAACGACAAAACTTGTTGTGGAACTGAATCGTCATTCTTCAGAAGCCCTATTTTTGAAAATCCGGATTTTGGATATTCTATGGACTCCCCTATTTACATATACAATTAGAAATTTTGAAAAATAAGGACATGCATACCTGGAATGGCAGTTCGCATTCTCACAAATTTTGGTAAATAGATTGGGATGTTTTTTGAAAAATCAACATTATTTTTCGAAAGGTATGGAATTTCTTGAAAAGTATATAAACATTTTCCGAAAAGACCCATAATTTTTCGAGATATCCACGTGATTTTTCGAGAAGGCTAATAGTTTTTTGAGAAATCCACAAGTCTTTTCGAGAAAGCCAAGTTTTGCTTCGAGAAATCCATTTCTGAGCGTGAATTTTTTCTAAAAGCTTGCTGAGTAAGAATTTTCCTTGGCATTTTTTGAGGGGTTGATGCTGAATCCTCCCTTGACTTGAATTGTGAACTTTTCAAGACTCCATGTTGAGCATACCAAGTTCTATCTTGAAGAATGAGAACTTGCTCTCATCTAGTGGCTTCGTGAAAATATCTGCAACTTGCCTATCTGTGAGAACATACTGGAGGTTGATGTCCCCATTCTCCACATGCTCTTGAATGAAATGATATCTCATTTCGATATGCTTCATCCGACTATGAGAAACTAGATTGTTGGCGATTAAGATAGCGCTGGAGGAGTCACAAAACATAGGAATGTCCCTGAATTTCAAGTTGTAATCTTCAAATTGATTCTTTATCCAGAGAAGTTGTGCACATCAACTGCTTGCATAAATATATTCTGACTCGGAAGTGCTATTGACATTGCAACACAATTCTGTTTCTTGCTACTCCAAGATATGAGCCTTCTTCCAAGGAATTGGCAAGTCCCGAAAGTGCCCTTTTCGTCGTCTTTGCTACCTACAAAGTCTGCATCTAAAAATCTAATTAGTTCTCTATCATTATTTCTTAGGTACCATAAGCCAATATTGAGTATTCCCTTAAGGTATCTCAAAATACGCTTTGTAGCTGAGTAGTGAGAATCCTTAGAGTTCGCCTGATATCTAGCACACACAAGTGTTGAAAACATTATGTCAGGCCTGCTAGCAGTAAGATAGAGCAAAGATCCAAATATGCTTCTGTTCTTGGTTTCATCAAAAGGTTTCCCTTTCTCGTCCTTGTCCAGAGACATAGCGGAACCAATTGGAGTCCTCATAGAGGTTGCATTCTCCATTTCGAATTTCTTAACCAACTCCTTGTTGAACTTCGTTTGAGAGATGAAAATTCCATCTTCAGATTGTTTCACCTGAAGTCCTAAGAAATACTTCAGCTCACCCATACTACTCATTTTAAACTTCCCTTGTATAAGTTTGGAAAACTTCTTGCAAAAGTTGTCATCAGTAGAGCCAATGATAATTTCATCGACATAGATTTGCACGAGTAAAATCTTGCCTTTCACTTCCCTAAGAAGTAATGTCTTATCTATCTTTCCCCTTGTGAACTTTTTCTCATGAAGAAAGTTAGACAACATTTCATACCAAGCTCGTGAAGCTTGTTTTAAACCATATATAGCTTTAAATAACAAATAAACATAGTTAGGATGGTTAGGATTAACAAAACCTGGGGGTTGGTCTACATATACTTCTTCCTTTATATTACCATTGAGGAAAGCTGACTTCACGTCCATTTGATAGACAATGAAGCCCATAAGTGAAGTATATGCGAGGAACAACCTGATGGCTTCGAGTCTTGCCACTGAAGCATAGGTCTGATCAAAGTCGATCCCTTCTTCCTGTCTATATCTTTTAGCTACAAGTCCGGCTTTGTTTTTGATGATGGTTCCATCTTCGTCCATCTTGTTCCTATAGACCCACTTTGTTCCAATTACATTCTTGCCTTTGGGTCTTGGTACAAGCTTCCAGACTTGGCAGTATTTGAACTGAATTAGTTCTTCTTCCATTACAATTATCCAAGATGCGTCTTGGTATGCTTCTTCGAATTTCTTTGGTTCAACTTGCGAGAGGAAACACAAATGAAAATTTTCATTAGTAGTACCTCTTCAAGTTCTTGCACCATAATGAGGATATCCTATGATTTGATCAACTGGGTGATCCCTCAAGTGTCTAAGCTCTAGAGTCCTTGCATCGGGAGCTTCTGCTATTTTTGGAGTTACTTCTTCCACTTGGATAACTTCTTCATCTTGGTGATCTTCTGCAATTGAGGTTGGAGGAGTGATCTTGATGAACTTTTGAGCACTTTCTTCAACTATCTCATCCAAGATTAACTCTTTCAGTCTTGAACCTGCATCTTCATCAAAAACACTGGAAGAGTTGTTATGTAGCAAGCTCGTCTTATCAAATACAATATTTATCGACTCTTCTACCACCAGAGTTTTCTTATTAAAAATTCTATAAGTCTTTCTATGGCTACTATAACCTACAAAAATACCTTCAAAATATTTTTCTCCAAACTTTGTACGATGATATTTCCCATTATTAAGTATATAGCATTTGCAGCCAAAAATCCTGAAGTAGGACACAGTCGGTCTCCTGCCTTTCAGTAGCTTGTATGGAGTCTTACGATGATTCTTGTTGATCAACGCTTTGTTTTGCACGTGATAAGCTGTATTGATGGCCTCAACCCAGAAGTACTCTGGTATAGAGGAGTCAGTCAGCATTGTAGTGCATGATTCAATGAGTGTTCCGTTCCTTCTCTATGCAACACCATTTTGTTGTGAAGTACGTGGGGAGAAAAACTGATGAAAGATATCTAGACTTACACAGAATTTTGTCATGACACAAGATTCGAATTCTATTCTATGGTCACTTCTGATTCTGACCACTGAGAAGTTTAATACATTTTGGATTTGCCTGACAAAATTCGTGAACACATCAAAGCTATCTGACTTTTTTTTAGAAAGAACACCCAAGTAAAATGTGAGTGATCATCAACAATTGCCAGCGTATATGACTTACCTCCTAAGCTACGAACTTGCACTGGACCGAATAAGTCCATGTGCAATAAATACAGACACCTTGAGGAATCTTTATCAGCAATTCCCTTAAAGGTAGCCCTTGTCTGCTTGACCATCTGGCATGCATGACATGGATTATCTTTGCTGCACCTAATAGTCGGTGTGTCACGTACTAGGTCTTGAGAAAATAGCATGTTAATGGTTTTGAAATTTATATGTGCTAGTCTCTTATGCCATTGAACACAAAGAGATGCACTATCTTTTGCAACAAAACATGCTGGGGTAGAAGTGTCTAAGCATAGAAAATTAAGACAAAATATATTTCTACTCCTAGTGCCTGTCAATATCGTCTCCATAGTAGAGGCCGATTTTATCAGGCACTGAATCTTAGAAAAGGTAACTATAAAGCCTTTATCACATAATTGACTTATACTGATCAGATTTTGTTCTAATCCTTTCACATAAGCCATATCAGTGAATGATACTATACCGTTAGAAATTGTATCATAGCCTTTTGTATTTCCCCGGTCAGAGCCTCCAAAGATAACCATTGGACCGTCTTTGACTGGAGTATAATTTTGAAGTAGACTTTTTGTCCCAGTCATATGCCGAGAGCATCCACTGTCCAAATACCATATAGTCGTTTTGTTGGACTTTGGACATACCTGCGATAGTAGATCATTTTGCCTTAGGAACCCAATAAGATTTGGGTCCTAGGTTCCTTGTTAGCATACTCCCCCTTGGAGTGTTAACACTACGAGTGGTCTGCCTCATATGGTTAACTTGAGGAGTTTCAAAGTTTCTGGGATTAAACCAGCAATCCACAGCAAAGTGACCAACTTTGCTGCAGCACCAGCAGTCAAACCTATTGTATCTTTTGCAGGTCTCCTGCTTGACCTTTTGAACATGTGATCTAGCTGGAGCGGTTGAATTAGAGGTAGAAGACTTATGATGATGGCGCTCACAAGGTTTCTCCACCTCCTTTTCCTTATGTACAATGGGCTTGGCTTAAGGTGCCTTCTTGTTGTTATGGCCATGAACATATGGACCATAACTCTTCATTTGAATTTCTTCGTAAGGTGCCTTAAACACACTTTCACCATAGTTCAGGGGATGGGTCCATCCTTGGTACCGCGACTTAGGCTCTACATAAGTAGGCCTGGTAAAATGACCATAAAATAACTCAAAATGAAACTCATTCGTTTGGAAGATTGCCATCTTAAACGTTGTTTTATCTAGAGGAGACTTCCCTTTCTCTATGGCTGAAGCTTTCTTAACAGCCTTATTTTTTCCTTTTGGCATTGTTCTTCCTAGAATATTTACTAGGAGCAGCCTCATGACGTAAGCCAGCTCCTTTAGCCTAAGCAGAGAATTCAGCGACAAATGGAAGGATTATCTTGGGCTTGGAGAAACTTTCAACAAGTTTTTTTTTCAGCGATACGTTGTTCTTCCAACTTCTCGATGATTTTCTCTTTTAGGTTGAGGTGCTCGAGTGTATTGTTTTATTCTTCGACTGTGGCATCGAATTCCTTTAAGTGAGTCCATTCTTGCGACTTCCTCCCTCAGAGTGATCACCTCAGCCTTAAGGGATTTGATTTTCTTGACCTAAGTTCTAATAGCTTTTCTACACCGGTCATAGACCTTGATCAGCTCTTTATACTGACCCATGAGTTCTAATTCATCATCAGAGGAACAATCCTCATGATCATCTTAAGGAGCATCAGACTCTGAAAGAATAGTGTGAGAATTTACCTCCCCATGAAATTGGGGGACAACTTCATCTTCATCGGAGTGTGTCATGAGCCCGAAGTAGGCTTCTTCATCCTCACTTGACTCGGATGAGTCAGTGTCACTGAAGGTCTTCTGCTTCTTTGCCATGAAGCTCTTCTCCTTCTTTTTACTTGTTGGGTTTCCCTATAAGGATGGAACAACACTTGTGCACGCAGCGGAAGAATAAAAACATCAAGAAAGACCAAAAGAGATGGGATCGGGCCATGGTAGTTGAATCAAGAAGTTAACATACAACTAGGCAAAAATTACCTCGGTGGCGTTGAGTCACAACTCAACGGAGATGCTCCAAGCTTTGTGTTCTTGCTGGTGGCGAGTCCTACGTGGAATGATATCCACGTCTCTGCAGAAATCCACACGAGCGGGAGAACACCGACTTTTCCGTCGCACGGATAATCGGGAAGGAGAATGACCACACCTTGCTTTTCCATGGACTGCTAGGTCCGCGCCAGGAATAGTAACACCAGCGACAATCGCCAGAGAGGAGGAGGTCGACGGAGCGAACGCGGCGGCGGAACTCTTCCGTTCGCGGGATTCGGGATCAGTGGAACGAACGACGGACGGCGGAATCGCATCCGATTCGATTAGCTCTCTCTAGTTCCCGAAAACCCTAAGTATCCATTTATACCAAAGGCATAAACAGACTTAGGAATATCGCTATCCGCAGACCACCCAGAAAATTAGGGTTCTAGAATCGGCGAGAATCACCTAGCAGATTCGGTTAGAATCAATCAGCGAGAATCACCTAGGATCGGCGAGAATCACCTAGCATTGGCGAGAATCACCTAGGATCGGCGAGAATCAGTCGGCGAGAATCAGAGTACAATACTCAATGATTCACGTCGACCCGCGGTCGACTATTTTTACCAATCCTTCAAGGCAACATTTGCCCAACCCGACGATCCTTTAAGGCAACACTTTGCCCATAACCCCATTGAGGTCGGTGATTGGTAACCTTTGCCAACACAGTCAATCAACCAACTTCTCCACATCTCTTATGTGCGACCCTGCAGGCTCATATCGCGTTGGTAGTGAGATTACATGTTTGACCACTTCTAGATCACCATGGTAACTCCAACAGTCTCCAACTTGATCTTGAAAGTATCAAACCAAAACCTCACAAACAATGAGCGGCATCTAGCAATGCATCATTGCTCCCCAAGCAATAAGAGTTTATAACTCATAAGCCTTTATGACCAATGTATCAGCGTTGTCTTTGTCCCTTTGTCCCTTACATCCGGAAAGAACTAGAGGCATGGACCGTGTCACCCTCGTAATAGCTCAATCCAAGTTTCTTGATCCAGGACGGACTTCCAGAGAATGGTGAGTCCAATATCACATATTGACTCAACCAAGCATGGCCATGCATTTCTCAGTCCAGTTCCATCAAGGTGCCCATGGATGCAACTCCTGTCATACAGGAGGACAAATCCCATATCTGCTCACACACAAACACCCAAATGATTCGTAACATGCCCAACAACCACCCTTATCATCAACCTTTCTCAAGGAAGACTTTAGATGGCATCAAAGCACGTTCTTCCTCACTTGATGAATGCTGTGACTTCAGGTCAAAGGACCACAACACCATTGTCAATTGAGACCTACTTGTGACATGATTGGATGACAATCCACATAGTAGTCTCAGGTTGGGTCTGTCCAGTACAACTTGTTCACTAACAAGTACCCACGTGATGACTTGATATCACAATATCATGACCTATGAGAACCGGTCATCAGTCAACGCACGTGCTAGCCTTCATGTATCATCATCACCCTTAGCTTCTATGATGATACTCGACCAGGGATCTTTTAAGAATGAAGCTTCAAATAAATCATAGGCTCTCACATTCAAGTCACGTACTTGATGTCCCATGGAAGCGAACATTCTAAGGGTATCTATTATGTTAACATTTAACTATCATATAGAAAAACTCATAATAAAAGAACTTGCCATTAATTGTAAGAGAAAAACTAGGTACACTGTTCATCATATGAACAAATGGCCAACAAAATACATGTTTACATGCAATCCACAAGATTCTCACTAGAGTTGATCATTTAGGTATCGTATACCCATCGATCTAGTATGACCATCATGCTTTCTCTGCATGAGAGGCTTTGTCAGTGGATCCGCAATATTCTCCTCAGTCGGTACTCTGCAAATGTTCACATCTCCTCGTTCGATAATCTCACGAATAAGATGAAACCGCCGAAGTATGTGCTTGGAGCGCTGATGGGATCTAGGTTCCTTAGATTGTGCAATTGCACCATTGTTATCACAGTAGAGAACTACGGGACCAACAATGCTAGGAACTACATCAAGCTCGCCGATGAATTTCCTAATCCATACAGCCTCCTTCGCCGCATTAGCTGCGGCGATATACTCGGCCTCTGTTGTAGAATCAGCAACTGTCTCTTACTTGGAACACTTCCAGCTCACAGCTCCTCCATTCAGGCAAAACACAAAACCTGACTGAGACTTGGAGTCGTCTCTATCAGTTTGGAAGCTAGCATCCGTGTAACCACTTACAACGAGCTCTTCCTCTCCACCATACACCAAGAACACATCCTTAGTCCTTCTCAAGTACTTCAGGACATTCTTGACTGCAATCCAGTGACACTCACCGGGGTCTGACTGATACCTGCTAGTCATGCTCAAAGCAAAGGAGACGTCGGGTCGAGTACATAACATCGCGTACATGATTTATCCAATTGCCGAAGCATATGGAATCAACTTCATGCGGTCCTTATCTTCACAAGACTTTGGACACTGGTCCTTAGAGAGATTCACACCATGAGACATGGGCAAAAATGCTTTCTTGGACTCAAGCATATTGAACCGCTTCAAAAACTTTTCGATGTATGTACTCTCGGTCAAACCCAGCAACTTCTTCGATCTATATCTATAGATCTTAATATCGAGTATATAAGTCGCTTCACCCAAATCCTTCATTGAAAAGCAGTTCCCTAGGTTGTTCTTAACAACTTTCAAGGTAGGAATGTCATTCCCAATCAATAGTATGTCATCTACATACAACATCAAGAAGACAACAATGCTCCCACTGATTCGCTTGTAAACACAAGGCTCATCTTCATTCTTGATGAAACCAAACTCTTTGATTTTCTCATCAAAACGAAGATTCCAACTTCGAGAGGCCTGTTTCAGTCCATAGATGGACTTATTCAGCTTGCATATTTTAGTGGCTTCATCTGGGGATACAAAACCCTCGGGTTGTGTCATATACACTTCCTCAAGGAGGTTTCAATTAAGGAAAGCCGTTTTGACATCCATCTGCCAGATCTCGTAGTCATAATACGCAACAACAACAAGCAATATCCTTATGGGCTTTACTATGACAATAGGGGAAAAGGTCTCATCATAGTCAACACCATGAATTTGCTTGAAACCCTTAGCCACCAGTCGCCCTTTGAATGTCTGTACATTCCCATCCATGTCAGTCTTCTTCTTGAAGACCCACTTGCACCCTATGGGTCGTACCCCTTAAGGTGGTTCCACCAAGTTCCAAACTTGGTTTGCATACATGGAGTCCATTTCGGATTTCATAGCCTCAAGCCATTTGTCGGAGTCCGGTCCATTCATAGCCTCTTGGTAGGTTGCTGGTTCATCATCATGATCCATAAGCAATACATTACCTATTTGAGACACGAGAAATCCATATATCTAAGGCTCAAACCTTGGTCTACCAGATCTACGTAGGACTTGTGTTCCTTGAGCAGGTTCTCTAGCTACAACATCTTGTAGTCCTGTCTCAGAATCCAATTCAGGTTCATTCACTACATGTGGTTCTTGAACTTCTTCAAGCTCTACCTTTTCAGTCTTTCTTGGTAAGAACTCTTTCTCCAAGAAGACACCAGTCCTTGCGACAAACACTTTGCCCTCAGACGGTAGGTAAAAGTAATACCCTTTCGTTTCCTTAGGATATCCCACCAGATAACATTTATCCGATTTAGGTTCCAGCTTGTCAGGCATTTGACGTCTCACGTATGTCTCACAGCCCCAAATTTTAATGAACGACATACTAGGACGCTTCCCAGTCCATATCTCATATGGTGTCTTCAGAACCGTTTTCGTTAGAGCATGATTCAATGTCATTGCAATAGTCTCTAAAGCAAAACCCCAAAACGAAACAGGCAAGTCTGCATGACTCATCATCGAACGTACCATGTCTAACAGAGTATGATTTCTCCTCTCAAACACACCATTATGTTGTGGTGTTCTAGGTGGAGTGAGCTATGGTACAATACCACACTCTTTCAGATGATCACGGAACTCATGACTCAGGTATTCGCCACCTCGATCAGATCGAAGTGCTTTAACCCTTTTACCCAACTGGTTTTCTACTTCATTCTTGAACTCTTTGAACTTTTCAAAGGTCTCGAATTTGCACTTCATAAGATACACATATACGTATCTACTGAAATCATCAGTAAATGTAGCATAGTAGAAATACCCACCTCTAGCCATGGAACTCATGGGTCCGCATACATCATTATGTACAACACCCAAGAGATCCTCAGCCCTCTCAGTATAACCAGAGAAAGGAGCTTTAGTCATCTTGCCTAACAAACAAGATTTGCATCGCTCAAATGATTCATAATCAAATGAGTCCAAAAGTCCATCTCTATGGAGCTTGGATATGCGCTTCTCGTTGATATGGCACAAACGACAATGCCAGAGAAATGTAGGGTTCGAGTCATTTGTTCTTAGTCTTTTATTATTTTCTACATTACAGATCAGATGGTCCAAGTTCAAAACATAAAGACCATTAAACAATTGGGCTACAGCATAACAAACATCATTCTTAAATATAGAACAACAGTTGTTCTTAATTATGAAAGAAAATACAATCATGTCCAAACATGAAATAGATATAATATTTCTAGTTATGGCCGGAACAAAATAACAGTTATCTAGTTCTATTACAAGCCCACTGGGCAAAGAAAGACGGTAAACCCCTACGGCTACAGCAGCAACTCTTGCTCCATTGCCGACGCGGAGGTCCACCTCCCCTTTACTCAGCAATCTTCTCCTTCCCAGTTCCTGCACATTTGTACAAATATGAGAACCACATCCGGTATCCAATATCCAAGATGAAGGAGCAGAAAGGTTTATCTCTATAACGTGAACATTTGAAGCGGAAGTCATACTTCCCTTCATTTTCTGCAGACCTTCAATGTACGAAGGACAGTTCCTCCTCCAATGACCAACCTTGCCACAATGGTGGCATTTCCCTTCCTTCACCGTGCTTTTCTTTTTCATCAGTGCAGAAGAATTGGGCTCAAGATATGACTTAGGTCCCACCTTCGTCTTCTTAGATCCCTTGGCCTTGCCCTTGCCCTTATGCACCATCAGTATGGGGCTGGCAGGCTTGGCCTTCTTCATATTGATTTCGGTAGTTCTCAACATGCCTAGGAGTTCGGTCAGTGTCTTGTCTATTTCATTCATGTTGTAGTTCAAGACGAACTGCTCATAACTGTCCGGCAACGATTGCAGGATCAGATCTGTGGCCAACTCTTGACAAGAGGAAAACCCAGCCTTTTAAGGTTCTCTATATACCCAATCATCTTGAGTACGTGAGTCCCTACTGAGTCTCGAACTCCCATCTTGCACTGAAACAACGCTTTTGTGACGTCGAACCTCTCTTGACGAGACTGCTCTTGAAACATTTTCTTGAGATGCTCGTCAATCTCCTTGCACCCCATGTTCTCATGTTGCTTCTGAAGCTCAGAGTTCATAGTGGCAAGCACAAGGTATTCGACATCTAAAGCATCATCAATATGCTTCTTATAAGCATCCTTCTCAGCACGGGAAGAGTTCCCGGTCGGCACCTCGGGGGCTTCTTCTTCCAAGACATAGAGCTTTCGCTCTTGCCTGAGAACAATTCTCAGGTTCCTGTACCAGTCCATGTAATTAGTCCCACTGAGCTTATCCTTCTCAAGGATGGCTCTCAGAGACAACGTGGAGTGTGAAACACTTGCCATGGAATTCTACAAGAATTTATGCAGAATAAAATCAGTACCAAAATTTCAAATACAATTTATTTTAATTTGGACTTCAATTAAAACACTCCCACTATTTTATTCGAAATGATAGCCCTCACTAACAATTCAGAGAGTTCATGCGAGCTACTCTCTTAGTGGACAAGATCCGTATTTCACCAACACAATGAGTCAGCTTCGACTTTCCTCTCACGATGCGGTTATTTAGGTAGGCAACGCTTGCCAATTGCATCCTCATGCAATTCTTGTATGGTTGGTGAATAACTCCTTACTCGCATACATCATATGGTGCATGCCAACCCTATGCCTCTAGGCACTCAACCTTTGAGGTCACCTAGTTAAGCTGGACCCGATGTCGACAGTGGGATATCACAATTATCCGCTCGCACCCTTACTAAGATAGATTAATGCACCTTGCTTTGGCAAGCCCACACTTCATTGATCGAGACAGGAAGAGTGTCATCCATCGGAAGGCATCCGAACACTTAATATTTGATGAAGGGATTTTGATTATAGGTTAACAGTTAACCATGATCAACATTTGATGAATGTGCACATCCAAAGAAAAATAATTTTTCTAAAACCACATGCATCCCTTATGTGCACAACCTGACACCATCAACATTTGATAGAAGGAAGGGCTAAATCTGAACATCCGGAAACTTCCGAATTCGCAGATTTACATGCATTGGACAAAAGCAAAGATAACTCAACTTAAAGCAGAAGACAAGCTCATCTCTCTATGTTGGATTCAAAATCCAAAACAATCTCGAGGGATGGTTACTGCTAAGGAGACTACAATTTCTAACAATTAGAAATTTCCACGAAATCCCAGACGTTCTTGGTGGGGTACCAAGACTAAATCTAGACATTTAGAACACTTCTAAATCCCTAGGTTTTCACGCACTGGAATAACAAAACTTCCAATACAACAATCATGGCCGAAACCTCGCTCTGATACCACTGTTGGGTTTCTCTATAAGGATGGCACAACACTTGTGCACGCAGCGGAAGAATAAAAACATCAAGAAAAACCCAAAAGAGATGGGATCGGGCCATGGTAGTTGAATCAAGAAGTTAACATACAACTAGGCAAAAATTACCTCAGTGGCGTTGAGTCACAACTCAACGGAGATGCTCCAAGCTTCGTGTTCTTGCTGGTGGCGAGTCCTACGTGGAATGATATCCACGTATCTGCAGAAATACACACGAGCGGGAGAACACCGACTTTTCCGTCGCACGGATAATCGAGAAGGAGAATGACCACACCTTGCTTTTCCACGGACTGCTATGTCCGCGCCAGGAATAACAACACCAGCGACAATCGCCGGAGAGGAGGAGGTCGACGGAGCGAACGCGGCGGCGGAACTCTTCCGTCGGCGGGATTCGGGATCGGCGGAATGAACGACGGACGGCGGAATCGCATCCGATTCGATCAGTTCTCTCTAGTTCCCGAAAATCCTAAGTATCCATTTATACCAAAGGCATAAACAGACTTAGGAATATCGCTATCTGCAGACCACCCAGAAAATTAGGGTTCCAGAATCGGAGAGAATCACCTAGCAGATTCGGTTAGAATCAATCAGCGAGAATCACCTAGGAACGGCGAGAATCACCTAGCATCGGCGAGAATCACATAGGATCGGCGAGAATCAGTTGGCGAGAATCAGAGTACAATACTCGACGATTCACGTGGACCCGCGGTCGACTATTCTTACCAATCCTTCAAGGCAACATTTGCCCAACCCGACGATCCTTTAAGGCAACACTTTGCCCATAACCCCATTCAGGTCGGTGATTAGTAACCTTTGCCAACACAGTCAATCATCCAACTTCTCCACATCTCTTATGTGCGACCCTGCAGGCTCATATCACGTTGGCAGAGAGATTACATGTTTGACCACTTCTAGATCACCATGGTAACTCCAACATTACTGTGGGGGGATTTATGCTCATCTCTTCTTCCACCCTCCTTTTTCTTGTGAGGGAAGTCGACGATCACATGATCTGTCTTATTACAACAGTAACACACAATGTCAATGGAATAATGTTTGTTCTATTTAGATTTTTACCTATCATTTGTATGACTTTTCTTTTGATGATCACCAACGTGACATGATCTTCTGTAAGAGGAGTCATTGCCTCTCATCTGTTTCTTCTGACTGAGAAACTTCTTGAACTTCCTGGAGAGAAGAGAGAACTCTCCATCATATAGTTTTGAGCCCGAGGTGCTTGGCTCTGATTCGTCTTCTTCACTTCCATTGTGAGTGGGAGCATGAGATGCTGCTTTAGCCTTTCTTGAGCTATTTGCCTTCAGTGCAACAGACCTCTCTTTTGATGAAGATCTGCTGCCCTCTTCTTCAGCATTTCTTGTGTTGATTTGAAGATCATAGGACATAAGCTTTCCGACGAGGTTCTGGGGGTCAGTTTCAGACAGTCTCCCGAACTCCCTGATGGCACAAATTTTTTGTCACATTCCTTAGTTAAGGATCTTAGGAACTTGTCGTTTAGTTCTCCATTTGTGAACACCCGACCGTAGTTCTTCAAGCCGTTGATGATTTTGAAGAAGTTCTCATATGTGTCAGTAATTGTGTCCTTGGGGACTCGCTTGAAGGCCTCATTTTTTGGTTCAAAAGGGATCTTCTATCATCCCTTACTTCTTCTGTCCCTTCCATCAGGACGATCAAAGACTACCACATTACCTTGACAGATTGGCAGTGAATAAGGTTCTGCAACATTGAGTCATCGACTGTACTTGCGATGATATTTTTAGCTTTCTTGTCCAGAGAGACAAGGGAAATCTCATCTTTATCTTGATCCATCAGTTTCTTTGGTACCTTTCTGGTTGGATCAATAGTGGAGGCTATCATGGGAACATGGGGGCCTTGTTCCACTATCATGAAGATGTGGGGATCAGCAGCTTCCATGAAGAATTTGACTCTTTCTTTCCACATGGGAAAGTTAGCCTTCGTGCACACCGGAAGCTTTGCGGAGTCCTTGGATCTGTCCATGCTTGATAATCTCTATGACAATTAGAAGTAGATCTATTCAAGGTGTGAACCTTTTTGAGAACAACCTCCCTCTGATACCAATTGAAAGTATCTAGTTGTCTACCTAAATCACCTAGAGGGGGATGAATAGATGAGATCTGCATCTTTTGCGGAATAAAAATTTGAGAGAGTTTAACACAGAAAGTAATCAAGCACAAGCCAGACGACACAAGGAATTATAGTGGTTCCCTAATCTTGGGTACGCCCACTTTCCACCTCACCAATCTAGCACCACGGCTAGCCTTGGCTACTTCACTAAATCTCCAATTGAAACAATCCTACACCTTAGAGCAACGCTCCTACAACTCGGAGTTAACACACCCCTACAAACTCGACCCCCCAAAATAGGATCTACACTCAGAAGAATAATCTTCCTACGAACTCGGAGACAAAGCTCCTACAAGAGTTGAAATAATTTTACAACTATAATAAAAAATATACTTCAAGATCTGGAATCTTCAAAGTTCTTCCCTCTTGAGAACTGAAATTATTGAAGAACATGTTGAGGAAGAAATCTTCAGAGAACACGATCTGAAACTCTTAGGATTCGACATGATCAAACAAATGATTGAAGAAACTTGAATATGTGATCTGTCGAATCTTTTCTTCTGTTGATTCGCTGGATTGAGGAAGAAACGTCAGAGAAGAATGATGTTGGCGGTGTGCGTCAGAGAAGAATCATGTTTCTATAATTACTAGTAGGGTTAGCAAATCCTTGAGAAGACTTTATATCAAACATTCGCTAACGGTCTGAAATCATTAAGAAATGATCCACGTGGACCAATCATGAATAGTTAAGATTGAATTGAAATCCCTTCAGACAAATTTGAAATTAAATTTTCTGCAACTGCATTCTTCGAAAGGAATCATGATTTCTCGAAAAGGATTTGATTTCTCGAAAAATGGCATACCCTCCTCGAGAAAATGCTTCACGCAGAATTCTCTGAATAGCAGAACTGATTTTTCGAAAAATGAATTTGAATTTTCGAAAACAACTTTTCTTTCTCGAAACATGAATCTGATTTTTGAAAAACAACATTTCTTTTTTGAAAAATGAATTTGGTTTTTCAAGAAATCTATAAGGCATTTCTCGAAAAAGAGATCTTAGAAATTTTTACGAGTTCTTTTGAAAAGTCTTTATGTTTCTCAAAAACAGTTCTACTTTCTAGAAAAATTTATCTAGACCTTTTGAAAAACATTATTCTTTTCTAAAAATAGGCTTAGGAAATTTCAGAAAAAAAATTTCATTTCTTCTTTGTTCAAAGACCAGCAACCCTTCCTTTCTTCCATGCTTTAATACTTGAAAATGAAGTGCATCCCAATTGAGAGGTTACACATGATTCAACACCATGGATCACACAATAAGGGATTACATTGCTTGGTCCTGTGTTAAGTGACTCATTGTAAACTGAGATTGGTCTACACTTAGCAATAATGACCTGCAATCACTCAACTAGAGAATAGCATCAAATACATACTTAATTCATCTTAGTTCAAGGGTGAGTTCACATAATTCTAGGTTATTGTGGATACAATACCCAACAGGCATTGAGAGCCATCATGTGTGGATTACAAGCTCTGGTCCTGGGTATGATATGTGCAATAATCCAGGTTGTTGAGTCTTTAGGGCTCCAAATACTAAGGCCGTCATGCCGAACGGGTAATGGGGAGCTGACCCGCGTGTCCATTAGTAGCTTTGAGAGCTTTGACTTTTGGCGGTGGATAACGATTTGAGCAATATGAAGAAGGCCAACCTGTAACCTACGTTATGTCACTCTGTGTTCGATTGCCTAAGTAACTTACTCTCATCATTAGCATAATGAGACTCTTAGGCCCTGTGCTATAAAGACTATAATGCTCAAAGTTAACAGTTATGTCTGGGACCTCTGAACGGTGGTGGAACCCTAGTAACCTGGTACACTGATAATGTGCTCTGAGTGCACGGAGCATGTGACTGCTGAGCCTACATCTGTGGTGATTAGTGCTTGAATGCACATTGTTGTTTCCAATATAGATATATATGCTTCTGTTTGCAAGGAAGGAGAACTGCTACCCCGAGTGAGGGGTAGGGTCATTATAATTGGTTAGAAAAAGCTGACCGTTGCCATGTTTTCCACCATGGTGGTGGATTGTCCCTATTCAGGTAATGGCGAGCCAAGTGAGAAATAGCAGGTTAAAGCCCTTGATGCTATGCTAGCCCTCATAGTCCAAGAAAAGAACTTTTATTGCTTTCATGTGTGGCCGGCCTGTGCGCTGATGTCTGCAATCTATACCTTTAAAGAATAAATATAAGTCCTTAAGGCCAGAGCAGTTTGAACTATTGTTGACTGTTGCTGGGCGACATTGACTTTCGCTGGGCGATAATGAATTTTGTGTATTTTTGTATTAAACATTCCAGTTTTTAATATAGTTGACTTATCTGTGATTCTTGAGTTCAAATTAATCCTGAAGCTTCCGCTAGAATGCTCTGAGTTAGGAATCATGTAGTCATTTTATATTAATAAGTAACGTCGCTGACTGTCTGTGAAATATGGCGTGGGTCACCTGCCGGAACCTCTATTATATTTCATGTGACGGATGGAGGTGTTATAATTTGGTATCACACTGCCTTGGTCTTCCTTCTGCGAATGCGTGGATGCATTCTTTTGAGTGGTGGCAAGCACGTGTATGTGCGGACTGTTATAACATAAATAAGCTCAAGAATGACCACTTAGAAATAAGAATACATATGTTTGAGGAACATGCACATTCCTAATTGTTATGTTTGTCGGGTTATTTAGTCGCTAAATTGTGTATTTATACACTTATAGGTGACTCGAAGTGGCGCGGGGCAGTCTGAACCCCAACAGTCTGTTGAGAGTGTGACACCATCTGAGGTGCCCACACATCCTCTTGCGGTGACAATATGCTTAGTTGCTGAGGCATTGTTTTCTATGATACAACCGACTGGGAAGGCATGGCCTGCGATGGTTTTAGTCCAAGCTGGTGTAGCAGATGAGCCTATGGTTGATGGGAATTTGCCTGCTGAGGATTTGGTAGACACGTGAGCAACTGAATGAGAACTGAAGCTGTTTATAAGTTTCAGTCCTCCTACATTCTCGGGTGCAAGATCCCAATACAGGCAGAGGACTAGCTTGCACGAGTCAAGAGGATACTAACATCGTTAAGGGTGTAGGAGCGATTGAAGGTCACCTTGGCAACTTTGCTGTTGGAAGGAGAGGCTCAGATTTGGTGTGATGAGTTGGAGTTGCACCACCTAGCAGGAAAACAACTATTAGAGATCTCGATGGAGGAGTTCTCTAGATTGTTCCTGGCAAAGCATCTGCCATCGTCACAGCGAATTGCCATGGAGAATGAGTTCCCGCGATTAACTCAAGGCGAGAGTAGCATTGATATCTACTTACACAAGTTTACAAGGTTGGGCTGTTGTAACGCCCCGAAACTCAAAGGAGCAAAGGGGAATAATTTGGGCCAGTTTGAGTTCTGGCTGCAGGCACACGGCCTGGGACACGGGCGTGTCCCAGGGCGTGTCAAGCCTGTGTCGACACTAAGGCGTGAAGTCGACACTTTGGTCTCGACATTGTGTCGAGACTGGGCACACGGCCTGCTACACGGGCGTGTCGCAGGGCGTGTCGACCCGTGTCGACACTTAGCCGTGAAGTCGACACAGTGCTTCGACGTTGTGTCGAGACACGGCACACGGCCTGCGACACGGGCGTGTCGCAGGGCGTGTCAACCCGTGTCGACACTCGTCCCGCGAAGTCGACACTTTGGTGTCGACAGTGTGTCGAGACATGGCACACGGCCTGCGACACGGGCGTGTCGCAGGGCGTGTCGACCCGTGTCGACACTTAGCCGCGAAGTGTCGAGACCATGTACACGGCCTGGAGCCCAGGCGTGTCAAGGTGACACGGGCAAGGACACGGGCGTGTCCTAGAACCCGTGCAGTGCTCGGGTTGAAAACGGGAGAAAATCATGGGGTACACGGCCAGCTACACGGCCGTGTCAGGTGGAACACGGGCGTGTCAGCTCGAACACGGGCGTGTTCGATGCCCGTGTGAGGTTCCAGGTGATTCGATTTTGACGGCGAATGAGGCACACGGCCCTGGACACGGGCGTGTGCCAGGCCGTGTTCGGCCAGATTGGGCATTTCAGTCCCGAATCGAAGCCGTTCATTTCTTTGACTGAAGATCCAATGGCTGGGGTTGTTCCTGAAGGGATATACCCGGGTTTTGACTTAGAAAACCCTCACTTTTTCCACTTGTTATCTCTCCAAACCCTTGGAGAAAGAAAAGCTAAGGCAAGAAGAAGAGGAGCTAGATCCGCCATTGGAGGAGCTTCGGAGCTCCGAATCGCAAGCCGACTCCGGATCCACGGAGGCAACGCTAGTGCGGTGATTTCCATCCGATTACTTTTCGATGGCGCCAAAGAGGAACGCAAGGGTAACGATCCTCACTTGTGAGCATGATAGCTCTCTTTCTTAGCATAGGAAGCCCTCTCTCGCGAGTTTGCGAAGAGTTGGAGGCGTTCCTTCGGGTAGATATGTGAAGTCCCCGTTGTTTAGAGTCCGTATGCGAGAACGGACATAGGCATTTTGGTTGAAGCCTACCCGGACATGTAGTTCGGATCGGTGATGTTGCATTGCATAAGGCCGGAGAAGACTCCGTGCTATTTGGTGTTTTTCGGGTTTTCTACGCGGTAGATTGCAGCAGGGAGCCTTGGGGACTAACCCAAAGGTGCACCCGGAAAACTGGGCGGACACGAGGTCTTGCCAACTTGGTGGCCTGAGAGCCAACTTGAACATAACGGGGTTATGTGACTTGTGTTAGAATGGGACTCGGTGAAAGTTTGACCCGCGCATATGGCTTAAATTGCCGTTGCGATGTGAGCACGGGTTAGATGGAGCCGTACCCGCTTTATGTCGTTCGGGTTAGAGAGACCTAAAGGTACATGGCACTCGCCGTTGGCATAGATGGGGGTCTTCGGTGGTCAATGGCTTAAATTGACGTGACCAATACCAAGAAGACGAATTGCTCATAGGAATGGCCGTCTAAGTGGCGGTGGTGAGTCCGGAATGTTAATGGCTTCAATTGACGTAACATCGACCGGTTCACCGAGAATGTGCCCTGAGTGCACGGGACGTGTGGCCGTACGAGCCAACGTCTGTGATGAAATGGCTATGATTATATGCATTGCTCGCTTGTGCTAATGAAATGCAGGGAAGGAGCATCGCCGCCCCGAGTTGGGGGCGGGATCGTTATAATTTGGTCAGCATTGCTGACCGTTGCTTTGTTTGCCACCGTGCGGTGGTTTGTTTGCTTGCAGGTGCAGCTGGACCAAGCGGTCAATAGCGGGCTAAAGCCCTTTTTGCGAAGCTGGCCCTCGAAGGCCCAATTGGGAATGTTTTATGTTTTATTCATGTATGGCCGGCCTGCGTGCCGAGGTTTGTAAATCATGTAAAAGACAAGTGAAACATTTTGTAAGGCCTTAAGGCCGACTTTTGAGTATTTTGTAATAACATTCCTATTATCTTGTTAGTGGACATTCATGCTTGTGCTGGGTTCTTGTTTTGCAACTTTTATAAATTGCTTCCGCTAGAATGCTCTGTGTAGGACGTTGAGATTGGTTGGATGGTTTCCATAAGTAACCACCCGGTCTGTCTGTGGTATATGGCGTCGGGCCCCGGCCGGACCTACTGCTATATGCTATGCGACGGATAGGGGGTGTTACAATTTGGTATCAGACTACTGGTTTTGGTCGGGCTTAAAGTGAATTCGTGGGCGAATTCTTTTTAAGGGGTGGTGAGCACATTGTGTGCGTCATCGTTATAACAGTAAAAAGAACCCATGAATGTCCACTTAGGAATGAAAATACTCGTGTTTGAGGAACCTGCGTGTTCCTATAATTGCTGTTTGCAATGTTATTTGGTCGCTTAACGGTGTTTTGTACCACTATAGGTGACCCGAAGTGGTGTTGGGCCGTCAGAACGCCGAGGTTCTGAGGCTAGTAGTGCACCAGAAGTTGCTCCCGCAACACCTTTGTCGGCTGAAAATATAAGATTGGTGGCTGAAGCGGTGTTGGCCGTGATCAATGCGCAGCCTGGGAGGCAAGCGCAGCAGCCCGCTCCTGTGATGGAGCAAGTACCTCTTCAAGAGGCGGAGCCGAGGAGGATGGAGCAAGTGGTTGTAGAACCAATAGTGCCAAGGAGGGCGACTGAGAGGCAGTTGAAGCATGTAATGAGCTTTAACCCTCCGTTATTCTCGGGGTTGGGAACCCCATCTCAGGCTGAAGACTGGCTCTCTAGGGTGAAGAGAGTCATGACAGCGACGGAGACGGAGGAGTGGCAGATGACCACCATTGCTACGTTCCTGTTGGACGGTGAAGCGAGGATGTGGTGGGAAGGCTTGGAGCTGCATCATCTGAGAGGTAGACAATTGATAGACGTTCCGATGGAAGAGTTCTCGGAATTGTTCTTAGCAAGATACCTCCCTTCTACTCAGAGGATTTCAATGGAGAATGAGTTCCTGAAGTTGGTGCAGGGTGAGCGAAGCGTGGATGAATATCTCCACGAGTTTACGCGGTTGAGTCGTTATGCTAGCTCCACCATCATGGATGAGGAGCGCAAGACTAATCGTTTTTATGAAGGCTTGAGGGATGAGCTGAGACTATTACTGTCGGGGCCGATGACGCAGGGTTTCTTAACCTTGGTCAATACTGCCCGGTCCTTGGAGAAGGACATGAAGAATGTACAAGCGAAGAAAGGCTTGGGTGAAAAGAAATCTGAGTTCAGAGTGCCGACTACTTCAAAGTCCGGCTATCGAAGGGCTTTCAAGAAGCATAGGACTTCGGGTCCAGCTCCTTCTGGTGCTTCTGGGGCGACTACGAGTCGGACCCCGGGCGCGTGTTTTACTTGTGGAAAGACGGGGCATTTCGCCCGTGATTGTTGGAGCGGACGTCCTAAGTCCGAGAGGAGGCCGGGAGCTACCTATGAAGAGAAGGGAAAGGCGGCGGAGTCGACCGCATCCCATTATGCTCCGGCCCAACCAAGGGTCTACAATCTTGGCCAACAGGAGGCCATTAAACAAGCTGATGTGGTGACAGGTACGGTTTAATTTATAGCAAGTCAATTCCTTTATATGCTTGTTATGCATATGTTACCTTACCACTGCTTGTTTAGGGTTTGTGTTGATTTGTGAAAATCCGGCACGAGCACTCTTTGATACGGGAGCTTCACACTCCTTCTTGTCCGAAGGATTTATATCACGCATCGGAGTCCCTTCTTCGATGGCGAAGGATAAGTTGGATGTGTTGTTGCCCAATGGGTGTTCGATGCGAGCGGTTAGGATCTGCGAAGTTAAAGTTCGTATTGGAGAGCAGGAGTTTGACCTGCGGGCGTCCTTACTTCCGTTGGTGGAGTTCGACGTCATATTTGGAATGGACTGGCTCTCGGAGCAGCAGGCCCATATAGATTGCGGTAGCAAGGAAGTAAAGCTGGGAGCAAGTCGTGAGACGACTTTTACGGGCTTAAAGGGGTCGAGCAAGACGTTGATGTCTGCTCTTCAGGTGGTGAAGGCGGTTCGTGCTGGAGCAGAACTGTTCTTTACACTAGTGGAGGTTGCAAAGCCGAAGCCCGCGATGGATTGTATTTCAGTGGTATCGGAATACCCTGATGTGTTCCCCGCAGATCTTCCTGGAGCCCCGCCTCAGCGGGAGATAGATTTTACGATCGAGCTAGTGCCAGGTGCAAAGCCTGTGTCACGATCTCCGTATCGGCTAGCGCCTAAGGAAATGGCGGAGCTGAAAGTTCAACTGCAAGAGTTGTTGGAGCAAGGGTATGTGCGCCCGAGTTCTTCGCCTTGGAGCGCACCGGTCCTCTTTGTTAAGAAGAAGGACGGAAGCTTGAGGTTGTGTATTGATTATCGGGAGCTAAACAAGCTGACTGAGAAGAACAAGTACCCGATCCCCGGATTGATGATCTCTTTGATCAGTTAGTCGGGTCGACGGTGTACTCGAAGTTAGATCTCAAGTCTGGGTACTATCAGCTGCGGATAAGGGAGAGTGATATCCCGAAGACAGCGTTTAGTACGAGATACGGGCATTATGAGTTTACGGTCATGCCGTTTGGGCTGACTAATGCGCCGTCAGTATTTATGGATTTGATGAACAGGACGTTCAGGGAGTACCTGGACCATTTCGTGATCGTCTTCATCGACGATATTTTGGTGTACTCGCAAAGTGAGGAGGATCACTTCAAGCATCTCCATTTGGTGTTGGAGACACTCAGGAGAAACCAGTTGTATGCCAAGTTCTCGAAGTGCGAGTTTTGGCTATCCTCAGTGGCGTTCCTCGGGCATATAGTGAGTGGAGAGGGTATTGCGGTGGATCCGGCGAAGATTGTTGCGATACGGGAGTGGCCTGAGCTTGCTACGGTAGCAGAAGTCCGGAGCTTTTTGGGGCTTGCCGGTTATTATAGGCGCTTCGTAGAGAACTTCTCGCGGATAGCGCTACCTCTCACTACTTTGACGAGGAAGGAGCATAAGTTCGTTTGGACGCCGGAGTGCGCGCGAGCTTTTGAGGAATTGAAGTGTCGGTTGACCACGGCGCCTGTGCTGAGTTCGCCATGTGGAACCGAAGGCTATGAGATATATAGCGATGCTTCGGGCAGCGGTTTGGGTTGCGTGCTACTGCAGCACGGCAGCGTGATAGCTTATGGCTCGAGACAGCTAAAAGTGCACGAGAGGAATTATCCGGTCCATGACTTGGAGTTAGCGGCCGTGATTTTTGCCTTGAAGCTGTGGAGACACTATTTGTACGGTGTGAAGATTGATATCTACACCGATCACAAGAGCCTAAAGTACCTGATTGATCAGAAAGATCTGAATATGCGGCAGCGTAGGTGGATGGAGTTCCTGGGGGACTATACTTTCAAGATCCACTACGTGCCTGGCAAGGGAATGCGGTTGCGGACGCGTTGAGTCGCCGAGCCCCAGCTCAAGCGAATTGGCTATCAGTGCATGATGAGCGGTTGGTGCAGGAGCTGGAGGCGTTGGAGATTGTTTGTGTGGATAGACAATCTAGTGCTGAAGCAGTGCTGAATTGGACTGAAGTCCAATATGACCTGGCTGATCGGATTCGGCAGGCTTTGGATATGGATGCTCATATGAAGCAGTTCATGATAGAGGCTCTGGATGGGTCAAATTCCCAATTCGTTGTGGAGGACGGATTGCTGTGGAAAGACGGTCGTTTGTGCGTCCCAAGTGTGGGCAATTTACGGGTGGAGTTGTTGTACGAGGCACACCATACCAAGTACTCGATTCACCCGGGGAGCACGAAGATGTACCGCGATGTGAAAAAGCTATTTTGGTGGCCGGGTTTGAAAAAGGATGTGGCGCTATACGTAGCGAAGTGCCAAACCTGCGCCTTGGTAAAGGCGGAGTGCCAAAAGCCGGGAGGATTTCTTAAGTCCTTGCCTATTCCGGAGTGGAAATTCGACGACATCTCTATGGACTTTGTGCATGGTTTGCCAAGGTCGCAGAAAGGGAACGACGCCATTTGGGTGGTGGTCGATCAATTAACAAAGGTGTCGCATTTTATTCCGCATAGGAAGGATGATCCGGTGGAGAAGCTGGCGAAGCTTTATGTGGATAACATAGTGCGGCTTCATGGTGTGCCCCGCAGCATCGTGAGTGACCGAGATGGGCGGTTCACGTCCAATGATTGGAGGCTGGTGCAGCAAATGTTGGGAACAAAGCTGAAGTTTAGCACAGCCTTCCATCCGCAAACGGATGGGCAGACCGAGAGGGTCAATAGAACCATGGAAGACATGCTTCGCATGTGTGTCTTGGACTTTGGAAAGCAATGGGAGGACCACCTTTATTTGGTGGAGTTCGCATACAACAACAGCTACCAAGCAAGTATTCAGATGGCGCCTTTCGAGGCCCTATATGGTAGAAGATGTCGCACGCCGTTGTCTTGGTTAGAAACGGGCGAGTCGAAGTTGTATAAGCGATCGGAAGTGGATGATGCTACTTCTTTGGTGAGAACCATTCGGGAGAGGTTGCTTATCGCTCAGGACCGGCAAGCAAAGTACTATAATGCCAAGCACAGGAACGTGGAGTTCGCTGTGGGCGATTATGTATACTTAAAGATCAAGCCGTTCAAGGGTGTCTCGCGGGTGCGGCGATTGAAAAAGCTAAGCCCGAGGTACCTTGGACCGTTCGAGGTTCTGGAGCGAGTTGGAGAAGCGGCCTATAGGTTGAAGCTTTCAGTGGAGCTAAGTGGTTTACATGATGTATTCCATATTTCGGTGCTTCGGAAGGCGGTGCAAGAGCCTACGCAAGTGATCGCGGCCAATCAAGTGCCGGTGGATAGTGGGCTAACGACAAAAGTCAAGCCCGTGCGGATTGAGGACTCGGAGGTCAAGCGGCTACGCAATAAAGAGATCAGGATGGTCAAAGTCCGGTGGGACAATTGCGGTCGTGAGGAGCTCTCTTGGGAGCGAGAGCAGACGATGCTTGACGAATATCCGGAGTTGTTCCGCTCAGGTACAAATTTAAGTTTTGTACATGTTTTTCCCTTTATGTAATTTCGTGGGCGAAATTCTTTTAAGAGGGGTAGAGTTGTAACGCCCCGAAACTCAAAGGAGCAGAGGGGAATAATTTGGGCCAGTTTGAGTTCTGGCTGCAGGCACACGGCCTGGGACACGGGCGTGTCCCAGGGCGTGTCAAGCCTGTGTCGACACTAAGGCGTGAAGTCGACACTTTGGTCTCGACATTGTGTCGAGACTGGGCACACGGCCTGCGACACGGGCGTGTCGCAGGGCGTGTCGACCCGTGTCGACACTTAGCCGTGAAGTCGACACAGTGCTTCGACGTTGTGTCGAGACACGGCACACGGCCTGCGACACGGGCGTGTCGCAGGGCGTGTCAACCCGTGTCGACACTCGTCCCGCGAAGTCGACACTTTGGTGTCGACAGTGTGTCGAGACATGGCACACGGCCTGCGACACGGGCGTGTCGCAGGGCGTGTCGACCCGTGTCGACACTTAGCCGCGAAGTGTCGAGACCATGTACACGGCCTGGAGCCCAGGCGTGTCAAGGTGACACGGGCAAGGACACGGGCGTGTCCTAGAACCCGTGCAGTGCTCGGGTTGAAAACGGGAGAAAATCATGGGGTACACGGCCAGCTACACGGCCGTGTCAGGTGGAACACGGGCGTGTCAGCTCGAACACGGGCGTGTTCGATACCCGTGTGAGGTTCCAGGTGATTCGATTTTGACGGCGAATGAGGCACACGGCCCTGGACACGGGCGTGTGCCAGGCCGTGTTCGGCCCAGATTGGGCATTTCAGTCCCGAATCGAAGCCGTTCATTTCTTTGACTGAAGATCCAACGGCTGGGGGTTGTTCCTGAAGGGATATACCCGGGTTTTGACTTAGAAAACCCTCACTTTTTCCACTTGTTATCTCTCCAAACCCTTGGAGAAAGAAGAAGCTAAGGCAAGAAGAAGAGGAGCTAGATCCGCCATTGGAGGAGCTTCGGAGCTCCGAATCGCAAGCCGACTCCGGATCCACGGAGGCAACGCTAGTGCGGTGATTTCCATCCGATTACTTTTCGATGGCGCCAAAGAGGAACGCAAGGGTAACGATCCTCACTTGTGAGCATGATAGCTCTCTTTCTTAGCATAGGAAGCCCGCTCTCGCGAGTTTGCGAAGAGTTGGAGGCGTTCCTTCGGGTAGATATGTGAAGTCCCCGTTGTTTAGAGTCCGTATGCGAGAACGGACATAGGCATTTTGGTTGAAGCCTACCCGGACATGTAGTTCGGATCGGTGATGTTGCATTGCATAAGGCCGGAGAAGACTCCGTGCTATTTGGTGTTTTTCGGGTTTTCTACGCGGTAGATTGCAGCAGGGAGCCTTGGGGACTAACCCAAAGGTGCACCCGGAAAACTGGGCGGACACGAGGTCTTGCCAACTTGGTGGCCTGAGAGCCAACTTGAACATAACGGGGTTATGTGACTTGTGTTAGAATGGGACTCGGTGAAAGTTTGACCCGCGCATATGGCTTAAATTGCCGTTGCGATGTGAGCACGGGTTAGATGGAGCCGTACCCGCTTTATGTCGTTCGGTTAGAGAGACCTAAAGGTACATGGCACTCGCCGTTGGCATAGATGGGGGTCTTCGGTGGTCAATGGCTTAAATTGACGTGACCAATACCATGAAGACGAATTGCTCATAGGAATGGCCGTCTAAGTGGCGGTGGTGAGTCCGGAATGTTAATGGCTTTAATTGACGTAACATCGACCGGTTCACCGAGAATGTGCCCTGAGTGCACGGGACGTGTGGCCGTACGAGCCAACGTCTGTGATGAAATGGCTATGGTTATATGCATTGCTCGCTTGTGCTAATGAAATGCAGGGAAGGAGCATCGCCGCCCCGAGTTGGGGGCGGGATCGTTATAATTTGGTCAGCATTGCTGACCGTTGCTTTGTTTGCCACCGTGCGGTGGTTTGTTTGCTTGCAGGTGCAGCTGGACCAAGCGGTCAATAGCGGGCTAAAGCCCTTTTTGCGAAGCTGGCCCTCGAAGGCCCAATTGGGAATGTTTTATGTTTTATTCATGTATGGCCGGCCTGCGCGCCGAGGTTTGTAAACCATGTAAAAGACAAGTGAAACATTTTGTAAGGCCTTAAGGCCGACTTTTGAGTATTTTGTAATAACATTCCTGTTATCTTGTTAGTGGACATTCATGCTTGTGCTGGGTTCTTGTTTTGCAACTTTTATAAATTGCTTCCGCTAGAATGCTCTGTGTAGGACGTTGAGATTGGTTGGATGGTTTCCATACGTAACCACCCGGTCTGTCTGTGGTATATGGCGTCGGGCCCCGGCCGGACCTACTGCTATATGCTATGCGACGGATAGGGGGTGTTACAGCTGTTATGCAGGATCTACCTTCGCCGAAGAAGAGCGTAAGACCAATAGGTTCTACGCGGGACTGTGGGATGAGCTGAGGTTGCTGCTCTCGAGTTCGGTGAACCAAGGGTTTGAAGCATTAGTGGATACGACCCGTGCATTGGTGAAAGATACGAAGAGGGTGCAGGACAAGAGGGACTTGGCGGTTATAAAGCCTGATTTCAAAATGACGCGTCCTGGAAAATCTGACTACCGCAAGAAGTGGAGAACAAAGTCCAGGTCTTCTGGGTAGGCTCTTTCTACAGTTGCTTCCGGAGCAACTTCTGGGCAAAACTCGCATACATGTTATACTTGCCGCAAGCCAGGACATTTCGCCCGTGACTGTTAGAGTGGTCTTCTAAAGGTTGACAAGAAAGCAGGAGCGTGAAAAGGGAAAGGCGGTGGAGTCGACTACGTCCCAATATGCTCCAGCTCAGACAAGGGTGTACAACCTTGGACAACAGAAGGCCATTAAACATGTCGATGTCGTCACCGGTATGTATAATATATAATTTTGACATTTTATATATTGTATACCTTGTTATTTGCTTGCTTATATTTTGAAAGTCTTGTTTTCAATGTCAACTAAAAACCTGGGAGGGGGGTGAATAGGTTTTAGGCCTTCTTTTTTTTATTTTGACCTATATCTTATTTCCTGTGCCTTGGTGGTTAGTTGATTTGTGCTTTCAAGAATTATAACAGACGACACAAATATTTTTATAATGGTTTCCCAATCTTGGGTATGTCCAATGTCCATATCTGTCTTTCTAACAATGTGTTAGACAAGGCTCTTCACCAATTCCTCGGCTCCTTAAGAGCTTACAACACGATCCCGCAGGACCCCTCAGTCTTATCCAAGACCTATAACTCAGGCACTAAGCCCTACCACTCAGATTCCAACTGGATCCTACTCTCAGATCTACAACAGATCTTACCTTAGCCTTTTATAGTACAGGCCTACACTAGATTCCCTAAAGAATCCTACCCATTGGAGCATGCATTCCACGGTACCTGGTTTGCTAATAACAAATCTTATTTGTATTTGATATTTGGATGTTATTGGTGTGTAGGTAACACAGGTTAATATCTTATATCTTTTTGATGATGAATCAGATCAGAATTGAGCTCGGGAGATATCGCCAGGCGATAGTGGGTATCGCCAATAGGAGATAGTGCCACTCGACACTCGACATGTAACACCCCCTATCCGTCACATAGCATATAGCAGTAGGTCCGGCCGGGGCCCGACGCCATATACCACAGATAGACCGGGTGGTTATTCAATGGAAACCATCCAACCAATCATAACGTCCTACACAGAGCATTCTAGCGGAAGCAGTTGATAAGTTGCAATAAAGAACCCAACACTAAAGCATGAATGCCCACTAAACACCAAATAGGAATGTAGTACATACACAAGTACAAGCCTTATGGCCTTACAAAATGGTTTACTACAATATTACATGTTTTACAAACCACGGCACGCAGGCCGGTCATACATGAGTAAAAGCAGTAAACACTCCAATTAGGCCTTCGAGGGCCGGCTACACAATTTGGGCTTTAGCACGCTATTGACCGCTTGGTCCAGCAGCACCTGCAAGCAACAAAACCACCATACGGTGGCAAACAAAGGCAACGGTCAGCAATGCTGACCAAATTATAACGATCCTGCCACCAACTCGGGGCAGCGATGCTCCTTCCCTGCATTTCATTAGCATAAGTGATGAACTGTAAATATACGTATTTTTGTGCACATTAATTTAGTCATTTTCATTTATTTTCGTCGTTTTACTTATTTTTGTTCAATAAAATGCTCCTATTCTTGTAAATTTTCTTCTAACTTATTTTATTTTATTTTGCAGAAAAATTTCAAAATCTGCCAAAATTAGGCAGTACACGCCCGTGATAATTTGGTCACGCCCATGACCGGGCCGTGACATTGCATTTCCCGTGAAATTGCAAAATTCTGAAGAGAAAAGCTCGACACGCCTGGCGACACGCCCGTGTCACCTGACACGGGGCGTGACCCAAGCCCGTGTTCACTCCACTCGACGAATTCATCTCGACGATCGTCGAGTGTCGACACCAACAGTCACGCCCAGCATCACGCCCGTGACCTGGGGCGTGACTCAATTTTCGCTCGACGATTTCGACTCGACACTTTCTGCTCGACATTCGTCGAATGTCGACACCAACTGTCACGCCCAGCGTCACGCCCGTGACCTGGGGCGTGACCTTTCCAGCTAGCCCGACAAGATGCTGCCGAAGACTTTCGGCGCAACCCGCGCCCGGTTCTACCTCCCCGACACGCCCAGAGTCACGCCCGTGACCCGGGGCGTGACTGCCGCGAACTCAGCCCGAAGTCAACTTTCCTGTCCAATCGCCGGCCGCCTTTGTGAATAGTACTGTCACGCCCCCCCTACACGCCCGTGACCTAGGGCGTGTACTTAGAATTTTTTTCCTATAAATTGCCCAATTCTGTAAGGTCCAAGGGTTCAGATTTTTGGGCCATTTTAGTGTCTTTTTATGGGCTGCATCCGTGATTTCTAGAGCTATGTAAGGATATTTCTCCCTCTTTTCTTTCATGTTTGTTTTTGCTTTAGCTTTAGCTCTTGTAATAGCTTGTAAGAGTTTCCTTTAAGTAATAAAAATGTTAGATTTTTCTCTTCATATTTGGCTTTGGAATGAACACTTGTGCCCACTTTCCTTCTCCTTTTTATCCTTGGTTTCATCTTTGTTCTTCATTTATGAAATGTGTGTGTGTGTGTATGAGTGTAGCATGCTTAATATTCATGTTTTTAACTTGTCTTCATGCTTAGGTATGATAGGTTTTCCTCTTTTTCACCATGTCTTTTTCTTGAAAGTAATAGGATTTCATTCTTATGAATTTATGAATGAGGTTTGAAAAGTGATTTGTTCTTTTTTTTACTTAGTTTTTCTTTTAGGATTGTAAAAACATCTTTTGTTCTTTTCATTTCTCTTCACCTTTTTTATCACTTTTATAAATTCTTAAGAATGAAAAAGTTTTAATTTTAATTTTGACCACCTTTGATTTTGACTTTATTTTGTAAAACTTTTTGCTCATTCTCTTTTTATTTGTTCTTTTTATGTGTTTTGGGTAAGTTTTAGGAGTAGAAATCTTGTTATTTTCATTTATAAGCAACTTTGATTTTTCTTTGTTATTAGTGTGTGTGAGTGTATGAGAATAAATTTTCTTTTGTTCTTCTTAAATTTTCATGTTGTGTGTGTGAGTGTATGAGTATAATTTTTAATGCTTTGTTTCAAATTATGTAGAGTGTGTGAGTGTAGGTGTATAATTTTTATAGAGTGTGTGAGTGTAGGTGTTAGCTTTATCGCTTTCTTAAAATTCATATGGAGTGTGTGTGTGTGTTCGTGTGCATTTATTTCCGCCTACTCGTTAAGAGTTAAATGGCGCATCGTTTTCATTTTCAGTCCTACTCGTTCGAGTAGGACTTGTAATTTTCTTTCTTTATTTTTCCGCCGACTCACTTGAGTTAAATGGCCGGATTTTATCGCCCTGTAATCGCATTTATTTTCTCCTACTCATTTGAGTAGGACTCGCTTTCATTTCAGTCCTACTCGTTTGAGTAGGACTTGCAATTTTCAGCTTTTATTTACCGCCCCCACTCGTTTGAGTGGGACTCACAAATTTGAAATATGCAAATTTCTTTTATGTGTAACTTAGTTTCTATTTAATTTATAATTTGGAGTGTGCGTGAGTTCTCGTTTTAGTTAACTTTTTAGCTTTCTAAATGATTATTTTGTTTTTATGTCCCCTTCTTATAATCGTTTAGTATTTAATTTCGAACTCGCGCCTCACTAAATTATAAGCCGTCCCCATACCGATGTGTGGCTAATCGCTATTAGCCTCGGCATCGAAGAGCATTGGGACATTTAAAATGACTTCTAATAATTGAAGCTCTTTATTTTCATTTTAATTTAAGCACTTAAGGTTTACCCCGGGTTTACGACGCGTAGGACCACATATCGATGTGTGGGCCCTATTTCCGTAGTCCATATGCTAGCTAGCCGAGAGGCCGTGCATATGGACCGATCACCCCTGGGTAAATAGAGTTGCGTGCATACCCTCGAGAGAGGACAAGCGTAATTCTACCGGATTGGGTTCCCCACCCAATAGCGGGGTTCTTAGCGTAAAGCGGGCGTTAAGAGGAATCCTTCGTCGGACTAACGTTCGGTCGAATAGTCTTAACGTTTAGGTGAGCGATATCCCTATAGCTAGGTGAGCTCACATTTGTGGAACCTCCACGGCCAAGTTGCTTTATTATTAATTTGAAAACTAAGTCTTTTAATTATTAAAAATTGTTTTAGTCTTAATCCGATTCGATGCCGAGCGTTAACCCTTCATCGAATATTTTTTCTAAATCGTTTTTTTCGGTCCTTTGCTTTTCCGTCTTTTATTAAGTAAAAAAAAATCCACCTTTCTTTCAGTAAAATAATAGTCCTCCCGGAGGAGTAAGAATAGTCAACGCGACCCCGAGAACAATACGACCTCGGTATTCCCCCGAATATCGAGTACTACTTGCGATAGGTGCACTTGCCTACCCGAGCACGCCCGCGGCGATCGACTCACTGAACCAACCACAGTAAGAGTCTGTTCGCGGGCGCATCAAGTTTTTGGCGCCGTTGCCGGGGACTCTCTTTTCGAGTTGCTATTTCGAATTCCGGAGTCTATTACTTTTACTTATTTTAAACCTAAAAACTTTATTTTAAAAAAAAACAAAAAAAGAAGTTTATTTTGTTTTATTTTTGTTTGGGTGTATGACCCGTGGACAACCCTCAGAGTCTGAAGATTTTGACTTCGACCCTGAGATCGAACGCTCTCTTGCGCGTATTCGATCTCAACGCCGAAATCCTTCTTTAGATCCCGAGGAATCTATCGGAGAACCCAATGTTGTAGTTATGGCCGCGCCTAACCTTCCCCCGGCGGCCGAGCGTACTATGTCTTATTACACTCGGCCTAACCTAGATGATTCTGGGTCGAGTATTGTTCGCCCTGCGGTGGCGAATAATAATTTCGAAATAAAGTCAAGTGTCATTCAAATGGTCCAAAACGCCGTGCAGTTCGATGGACTGCCGGAAGGACCCGAATGTCCACTTGTCCAATTTCTTGGAGATATGCGACACCTTCAAGATTAATGGCGTCACTGATGACGCCATTCGTTTGCGCTTATTTCCTTTTTCCCTTAAGTCCAAAGCCAAGGCGTGGTTGAATGCCCTCCCGCGAGGATGTATCACCACGTGGGCTGAGTTGACGGAACGGTTCCTAACGAAGTACTTTCCGCCCGCAAAAACTGCAAAGTTGCGGGCGGACATTTCTTCGTTTGTGCAAAACGATCCTGAGTCTCTATACGAGACTTGGGAATGGTTTAAGGAATTCCTCCGCCGTTTCCCGCACCACGCGCTGCCAACGTGGTTGCAAGTTCAAATTTTTTATAATGGGCTGAATTTTCAGACGCGTCAAATGATTGACGCGGCTGCCGGGGGTACGCTTAACAACAAAACCCCCGAGGCCGCCCAGGCTTTATTCGAAGAGATGGCTATGAACGCCTATCAATGGAACGTCCCGCGGGGACGGCCAAAGCCGGCGGCTGGTCTTTTTGAAGTGGATGCCACTGCTCTCTTGACCCTTTAAGTTGAAAGGTTAACAAAGCAGGTGGCGGAGATGTCTGCTGCCTCCTCCACTCCGCCTTGTTTTATTCCCCCTAATGTCTGCGTAGCTGAAGAATTCGTGGACTTCATGGGAAATTCGGGTCATCCTCCCTTCAACCCCAACAACAACCCTTATAGTAATAACTATAATCCGGGTTGGAGGAATCACCCCAACTTCTCGTGGAGCAACCCGAATAATGCTCAGCATCCCCCTATTTCTTATGCGCCCAGATATCTTCCTCCTCCTCCTCCTCCTCTTCCGAAACCCTCCCCGATGGAGGAAAATTTTTCGAAGTATACTGCGTCCAACGAGTCAAATATCCGGAACATCACCGGATCACTAAAAACACTCGAACAACAGGTTGGACAGCTGGCGAGGATGATGTCCGAGCGCGCGCTCGGGGCACTGCCGGGAAACACGGAGCCCAATCCGCGGGAGAACGCCAACGCTATAACCCTCCGTAGCGGAAAGGAGGTGGTCGATCCAAAACGGACCGACCCTCAGGTACATATTTCACCTCCGACCCCTCTTCCCCTTTCTTCGCTTACGCCGCCTTTACCAATTATAAAAGAAAAAATTATTTTAAACAAGGCTCTTCCGTATCCGCATAAGTTAGATAATGAGCGTAAGGACGCGCAATATGAAAAATTTATTTTATTATTAAAACAAATTCACATTAATGTTCCTTTTTGCGAGGCTATCTCGCAAATGCCCAAATATGCGAAATTTTTAAAAGAACTACTTTCTAATAAATGCAAATTAGAGGATATTTCGCATGTATCTCTCAACGCCGTCTGCTCGGCGGACCTTACTAATAAATTGCCCACAAAACAAAACGACCCGGGACGGTTTTCCATCCCGTGCCTTTTTGGCAATATATTAGTAAAGTACGCCTTAGCTGATTTAGGGGCTAGCATTAATCTGATGCCGTTCTCCCTCTTTTTGCGTTTAGGTTTGGGTACTCCTAGTCCTACGAATATGCGCATCCAATTAGCGGATCGCTCGGTTAAGTTCCCTATCGGGGTAGTGGAGGACGTCCTTGTCCGAGTCGACAAGTTTACCTTCCCGGTAGACTTCGTCATCTTAGATATCGAGGAGGACGCCGAGGTACCAATAATACTCGGTCGCCCTTTTCTCGCCACCTCCCGCGCACTAATAGATGTTAGTAATGGTAGTCTTCTCCTCCGAGTAGGCGATGACCAAGTTACTTTCTATATTAATCCCTCGATGGACAATTTGTCATCGAGCGACGATTTCTGCTACTCTTTAGATACCTTTTTTGGAGATCGTTCTTCTCCCGTTTTCGAGTCCGTATTTTTAAACGACGATATTTATGCGCTCGAAAATTTTAAATGCGATGAGGATACTTCTTTCGACTTGCGTTTCGAACCAATTGGTAAGAAAGACATAGGTATTAAAACCTCCCTAGAAGAACCGCCCATCCTAGACCTCAAACCCTTACCCGCATCACTCAAATACGCATTTTTGGGAAAAGGCGATACGCTTCCCGTTATCATTTCTTCGGACTTGAGTGATTCGGAGACTTCCGATTTATTGGAAGTTTTATTTAACCATCGCCACGCAATTGCGTGGCAAATCTCTTACTTAAAGGGGATTAGCCCCTCCTTTTGCACCCATAAGATTTTTCTTAATGATAATTGCCGCAAAACGATTCAGCCGCAGCATCGTCTTAACCCAAACATGAAAGACGTCGTTAAAGCCGAAATCATTAAGTTATTAGATGCGGGGATTATCTACCCTATTTCGGACAGTGCATGGGTTAGTCCCGTGCATGTCGTGCCCAAGAAGGGCGGTCTTACCGTAGTGGCGAATGAGCATAACGAGCTCGTCCCAACTCGTACTGTTACGGGTTGGCGAGTGTGCATCGACTATAGGAAACTTAATGATGCCACCCGCAAGGACCATTTCCCTCTGCCATTTCTAGACCAGATTTTAGAGCGTTTATCCGGTCATCTGTATTATTGTTTTCTTGATGGTTTATCGGGGTTTTTCCAAATCCCCATTTCCCCCGATGATCAAGAGAAGACAACTTTTACTTGCCCGTTCGGCACCTTTGCATATCGAAGAATGCCATTTGGACTCTGCAATGCGCCGGCTACATTCCAAAGATGTATGCTAGCGATCTTTGGCGAGCTAGTAGAAGACATTATGGAAGTCTTTATGGATGACTTTTCTGTTTTCGGACGCTCTTTTCCCGATTGTCTTCACAATTTAGATCATGTCCTTCAACGGTGCGAGGACACAAGCCTTGTTTTAAATTGGGAAAAAATGCAACTTTATGGTTCGAGGAGGTTTGGTCCTCGGCCATATGATTTCGTCTAAGGGGATAGAGGTGGATAAGGCCAAGATAGAAATTATAGAAAAACTTCCGCATCCAACAAACGTAAATCTATTAGGAGTTTCTTAGGCCATGCGGGCTTTTATCGACGCTTCATTCAAGACTTTTCAAAAATAACAAAGCCGCTAACTCACCTCTTGGAAAAGGAATCACGTTTCATCTTTAGTAGCGAATGCGAGTCCGCCTTTAATTTAATAAAACAAAAACTTATCACTTCACCAATTTTAGTGCCCCCTAATTGGTCCTTTCCGTTCGAAATAATGTGCGACGCTAGTGATATTGCCTTCAGTGCCGTTCTTGGCCAACGCGTAGAAAAACATTTTCATCCTATTTATTACGCTAGCAAGACGCTCACTTCCGCACAAGTAAATTACACGACAACGGAAAAGGAACTCTTAGCCGTCGTTTTCGCTTTCGATAAGTTTCGCTCGTATATAACGCTATCTAAAGTTATCGTTTTACCGATCACTCCGCGCTTAAATATTTATTAGCTAAAAATGATGCGAAGCCCCACCTTCTTCGATGGATTCTCCTCCTACAAGAGTTTGATTTGGAGATCCGAGATAAGCGGGGAGCGGAAAATCTAGTGGCAGACCACCTCTCCCGTTTAGAAAATCCGGGTGCGAAAGCGCTCGTCGAATCTGAAATAAATGACAGATTCCCCGAGGAACGTCTTCTTGCCATTAATAAATCTTCGTCATCTTCGCCTTGGTTCGCAGATTTTGCAAATTTCTTAGTAGCGCGGGTCCTTCCAAAAGAGTTTTCCAGTCGTCAAAAGAAGAAATTCTTTTCTGACTTGAAAAATTTCTTTTGGGAGGACCCATTTCTTTTTCATATCTGCGCAGACCAAGCGGTCCGAAGATGCGTTGCGGGTGTGGAGTGCTTGCAAATTCTTAAGCACTGCCACGAGGGTCCAGCCGGTGGGCATTATCAAGCCAACCGGACCGCTCGGAAGGCGCTAGAGGCGGGCTACTTTTGGCCCACTCTCTTCAAAGACGCGCATAATTTTGTGCGCGCATGCGATAGCTGTCAGCGGTCGGGTAACATCTCTCGTCGCGACAAGATGCCCCAAAATATATTTTTAGAGTGCGAAGTCTTCGATTTGTGGGGCATAGATTTTGTTGGCCCCCTACCTCCATCTTTCAAAAATATGTATATTTTAGTGGCGGTCGACTACGTATCAAGGTGGGCGGAAGCGCAAGCCCTCCCCACCAATGATGCGCGAGTCGTCGTTACATTTCTTAAAAAATTATTTTCTCGCTTCGGCATGCCTCGCGCAATTGTTAGTGATAGGGGAACGCATTTCTGTAACGCTTTTATGGCTAAGACGTTAGCTAAATACGGAGTCACGCACAAGCTTGCCACCCCCTACCACCCGCAAACAAGTGGCCAAGTCGAGGTAGTAAATCAAGAGATTAAGCGAATTTTAGAAAAAACTGTTTCGCTAAATAGGAAAGATTGGTCCGTTAAACTCGACGATGCGTTGTGGGCGTATCGGACGGCATACAAAACCGCAATTGGATGTACGCCGTTCCGGTTAGTCTACGACAAAGAGTGTCATTTAACCGTAGAATTAGAGCATCGCGCTCTTTGGGCTTTAAAACTCTTAAACCTTGACTCCAACTTAGCCGCTCAAAATAGAAAACTGCAACTAAACGAGCTCGATGAATGGCGTGCGAATGCTTACGAGAGCAATAAATTCTATAAGGAGCGCTCTAAGTTATATCACGATCGAAAAATCAAGTCCCAAAAATTATTTTCTCCGGGCGATCTTGTCCTTCTTTACAATTCACGTCTTAGGCGTTTTCTAGGTAAATTAAAATCTAGATGGTCCGGTCCCTTCCTAGTTGAAGAAGTTTTTCCATATGGAAACGTACTCGTCTCCCACCCGGACAAAGGTTCTTTTAAAGTAAACGGTCATCGGTTAAAGTCTTATATAGCAGGCGACCCAGTGATCGGTTTTAGCGAAACCATAACTTTCCTCCACCTAATAACTCCGCCAAAATAGTTAAGCTACACGACTATAAACAAAGCGCTCCTGTGAGGCACCACTCGCTTATCTTTTTCGCTCTTTTCTTATTATCTTTGCTGTTTCTTTTCTAATAAATGCAGAGTTTCTGATCTGCCTCCCCCTACGCGTTTCAGGGAAGCTTCTACCCCCTTCCCTTTCTTTTCTTTGTATATATTGTCTTTCCTTTTTTGTTCCGCATACTTACGATACAACATTGGGGACAATGTTGGACTTAAGTATGGGGGTATTTTCGTACTTTAATTTCTGCACTTCAATTTTTTTGCATTTCAAAAATACAAAAAAATACATATAACAACAAAACAAAAACAAAAAAAATTAAAATTAAAAAAAAACATCTTAAAATGAAAAAATATAATAATTCAAAAATTAAAAAAAAATTAAGTAAAACAAAACAAAAATACAAAAAAAAGATAATAAATGAAAAACAGAAAAAAAATGATGATAAAAACTATGAAAATCAAAAAAAATGCTTTGCAACAAATAAATCAAATATTCCATCCTTAAACTTTCCTGCTATCCAAAAATTCTGTTCTGAGTTTATTTATATGTGAATACTATTAATTCTCTGTTTGCTACCCGTTTGTTAATTATTGATTGAAAAATTTAAATACCCGAGGTTAAGTTTTAAAGAATTCTTTATGCTTTGTTAAAAATAGCGAACTCGTTTTAGGCACTACTTCTAATTTTTCATTGATAGGAGCACGTATATTATGTTAGGAAATAACGACTATAGAATTCTATTATACTTACTTTTAGCTTTCTGAAACATTGGAACGTACAAATTATTAAGGTTGCTCTCAAAAATTTTTTAGGATTAAAATCTAGTTTTCCTTTCTCCCCTTACTTTTCATGACCTACTTGGCATGAAAACTTTTATCCTTAAAAGATCCTATGTCAATGGGAATAAGATTTCGTTCCGTAAACATAGGCACCTAATAATTTTAAAAAAGATTATATATGGAGTAAGAGGATAAAATTCATTACTCCTACAAATATACATTGAGTTAATTCTTATGAAGTTGAAAAACAAAAATTATATTAGGAAAATAAGATTTCATTTTCCTAATAATCCAAAAGAAAAAAATGGAGGTTCGAGAAAAAATTACCTCACCTCAAATATCAAAACCCTCTTCATAAACCCACTACCCCCTTAGCTAATTACACGATTCTAGAATTAATTCAAAAATCTTTTTGAGAGCATAATTAGTAAATTGTATTATTTCCAGTAGCACTCGTATAAGCTAGAGTTCTTATAATTCCAAACTATTTTCGTTAATCTAACCATTACAAATGTTGCCTTCTATTTGATTACATCAAGAAGTCTTTTGGCCAAAACTTTTGCGCTATTTAAATCATCTACATAATTTTAGGACTTAACTCTTACACCCCGTATATTTATTTCGATCTCTCTTATAATTGATTAAGCGATAGCTAAACTTAGAGTTTTTTTATTCCTTATAGATTCACCTCAAACTTTTGCTCTAGAATAGCAAAAGCCTAAGTATGAGGGTATTTGATGAACTGTAAATATACGTATTTTTGTGCACATTAATTTAGTCATTTTCATTTATTTTCGTCGTTTTAACTTATTTTTGTTCAATAAAATGCTCCTATTCTTGTAAATTATCTTCTAACTTGTTTTATTTTATTTTGCAGAAAAATTTCAAAATCTGCCAAAATTGGGCAGTACACGCCCGTGACAATTTGGTCACGCCCGTGACCGGGCCGTGACATTGCATTTCCCGTGAAATTGCAAAATTCTGAAGAGAAAAGCTCGACACGCCTGACGACACGCCCGTGTCACCTGACACGGGGCGTGACCCAAGCCCGTGTTCACTCCACTCAACGAATTCATCTCGACGATTGTCGAGTGTCAACACCAACAGTCACGCCCAGTGTCACGCCCGTGACCTGGGGAGTGACTCAATTTCCGCTCGACGATTTCGACTCGACACTTTCCGCTCGACATTCGTCGAGTGTCGACACCAACTGTCACGCCCAGCGTCACGCCCGTGACCTGGGGCGTGACCTTTCCAGCTAGCCCGACAAGATGCTGCCGAAGACTTTTGGCGCAACCCGCGCCCGGTTCTACCTCCCCGACATGCCCAGAGTCACGCCCGTGACCCGGGGCGTGACTGCCGCGAACTCAGCCCGAAGTCAACTTTCCTGTCCAATCGTCGGCCGCCTTTGTGAATAGTACTGTCACGCCCCCCCTACACGCCCGTGACCTAGGGCGTGTACTTAGAATTTTTTGCCTATAAATTGCCCAATTCTGTAAGGTCCAAGGGTTCAGATTTTTGGGCCATCTTATTGTCTTTTTGTGGGCTGCATCCGTGATTTCTAGAGCTATGTAAGGATATTTCTCCCTCTTTTCTTTCATGTTTGTTTTTGCTTTAGCTTTAGCTCTTGTAATAGCTTGTAATAGTTTCCTTTAAGTAATAAAAATGTTAGAATTTTCTCTTCATATTTGTCTTGGGAATGAACACTTGTGCCCACTTTCCTTCTCCTTTTTATCCTTGGTTTCATCTTTGTTCTTCATTTATGAAATGTGTGTGTGTGTGTGTATGAGTGTAGCATGCTTAATATTCATGTTTTTAACTTGTCTTCATGCTTAGGTATGATAGGTTTTCCTCTTTTTCACCATGTCTTTTTCTTGAAAGTAATAGGATTCCATTCTTATGAATTTATGAATGAGGTTTGAAAAGTGATTTTGTTCTTTTTTTTTACTTAGTTTTTCTTTTAGGATTGTAAAACATCTTTTGTTCTTTTCATTTTCTCTTCACCTTTTTTATCACTTTTATAAATTCTTAAGAATGAAAAAGTTTTAATTTTAATTTTTGAACACCTTTGATTTTGACTTTATTTTGTAAAACTTTTTGCTCATTCTCTTTTTATTTGTTCTTTTTATGTGTTTTGGGTAAGTTTTAGGAGTAGAAATCTTGTTATTTTCATTTATAAGCAACTTTGATTTTTCTTTGTTATTAGTGTGTGTGAGTGTATGAGAATAAATTTTCTTTTGTTCTTCTTAAATTTTCATGTTGTGTGTGTGAGTGTGTGAGTATAATTTTTAATGCTTTGTTCAAATTATGTAGAGTGTGTGAGTGTAGGTGTATAACTTTTATGCTTTGATTCAAATTTTGTAGAGTGTGTGAGTGTAGGTGTTAGCTTTATCGTTTTCTTAAAATTCATATGGACTGTGTGTGTGTTCGTGTGCATTTATTTTCGCCTACTCGTTAAGAGTTAAATGGCGCATCGTTTTCATTTTCAGTCCTACTCGTTCGAGTAGGACTTGTAATTTTCTTTCTTTATTTTTTCCGCCTACTCACTTGAGTTAAATGGCCGGATTTTATCGCCCTGTAATCGCATTTATTTTCTCCTACTCATTTGAGTAGGACTCGCTTTCATTTCAGTCCTACTCGTTTGAGTAGGACTTGCAATTTTCAGCTTTTATTTACCGCCCCCACTCGTTTGAGTGGGACTCGCAAATTTGAAATATGCAAATTTCTTTTATGTGTAACAGAGTTTCTATTGAATTTATAATTTGGAGTGTGCGTGAGTTCTCGTTTTAGTTAACTTTTTAGCTTTCTAAATGATTGTTTTGTTTTTATGTCCCTTTCTTATAATCGTTTAGTATTTAATTTCGAACTTGCGCCTCACTAAATTATAAGCCGTCCCCATACCGATGTGTGGCTAATCGCTATTAGCCTCGGCATCGAAGAGCATTGAGACATTTAAAATGATTTCTAATAATTAAAGCTCTTTATTTTCATTTTAATTTAAGCACTTAAGGTTTACCCCGGGTTTACGACGCGTAGGACCACATATCGATGTGTGGGCCCTATTTCCGTAGTCCATATGCTAGCTAGCTGAGAGGCCGTGCATATGGACCGATCACCCCTGGGTAAATAGAGTTGCGTGCATACCCTCGAGAGAGGACAATCGTAATTCTACCGGATTGGGTTCCCCACCCAATAGCTGGGTTCTTAGTGTAAAGCGGGCGTTAAGAGGAATCCTTCGTCGGACTAACGTTCGGTCGAATAGTCTTAACGTTTAGGTGAGCAATATCCCTATAGCTAGGTGAGCTCACATTTGTGGAACCTCCACGGCCAAGTTGCCTTATTATTAATTTGAAAACTAAGTCCTATAATTAATAAAAATTGTTTTAGTCTTAATCCGATTCGATGCCGAGCGTTAACCCTTCATCGAATATTTTCTAAATCATTTTTTTTCGGTCCTTTGCTTTTCCGTCTTTTATTAAGTAAAAAAAAATCCACCTTTCTTTCAGTAAAATAATAGTCCTCCCGGAGGAGTAAGAATAGTCAACGCGACCCCGAGAACAATATGACCTCGGTATTCCCCCGAATATCGAGTACTACTTGCGATAGGTGCACTTGCCTACCCGAGCACGCCCGCGGCGATCGACTCACCGAACCAACCACAGTAAGCGTCTGTTCGCGGGCGCATCAATAAGCGAGCAATATAACAATATTCAGTTCATCACAGGTATAGGCTCACACAGCCACACACCCCGTGCACTCAGGGCACATTCTCGGTGAACCAGCCAATGTCACGTCAATTTAAGCCATAGACATTCAGGACTCACCACCGCAACTTTGACGGCCAAACATATGAGAAATTTGTCTTCCCAGCATGGGTCACGACAATTTAAGCCATAGATCGCCGAAGACCCTCATCTATGCCAATGGATCTAACCGAACGACATAGAAATGGGTTCGGTTCCATCTAACCCGTGCTCACATCGCAATGACAATTTAAGCCATATGCGCAGGTCAAACTTCTCCCGTGTCCCATTTTTGTCACACATTTCACATAACCCGGTTATATTCAAGTTGGCTCTCAGGCCTCCAAGTTGGCAAGATCACGCATCCGCCCAGGTTTCCGGGTGCACCTTAGGGTTAATCCCTAAGGCTCCCTATTGCAATCTACCGTGTAGAAAACCCGAAAAACAACCAATCGCACGGAGTCTTCTCCGGCATTTATACAATGCAACATCATCGATCCAGACCAACATATTCGGTAGGCTTCACACATCATGCCTATGTCCGTTCTCGTTTACGGACTTTTACAACAGGGACTACTCATGTCTACCCGAAGGAACGCCTCCAACTCACCGCAAACTCGCGAGAGCGGGCTTCCCTTTTGCAAAAGAAGTAGAGCTTCACATGCTCAAGTAGAGAATCATTACCCTAGCATTCCTCTTTAGCGCCATGGAAATGTAAGTATATGAAAAGCACCGCACTCTCTTCGCCTCCGTGGATCCGAAGTCGGCTCGCGATTTGGAGCTTCGAAGCTCCTCCAATGGCCGACTTTAGCTCCTTTTTCCTCCTTTGCTCTCACCTCTCTCTTAACTTAGAAAGAGAACCACTCAAGTAAGAATGAGGGTTTCAAAGGTCCAATCCCGTGTATATCCCATCTGGAATAACCCCCAGTCCTTGGATCCTAAATTAAAGAAATGAACGGCCTTGATTCGGGCCCGAAATATACAATCTAGACCAAACACAGCCTGGCACACGCCCGTGTCCAGGGCCATGTACCTCATTCGCCGTCAAAATCAACGCGCCTGGAACAACACACGGGCATCCAACACGCCCGTGTTCGACCTGACATGCCCGTGTTCCAACTGACACGGCCGTGTGGTCGGCCGTGTGCCTCCATCGACACAGCCCAAAAACAACCCGAGACTCACACGGGTTCTTGGACACGCCCGTGTCCTAACCCGTGTCCACTCGAACACGCCTGGGCTCCAGGCCATGTTCACGGTCTCGACACTTCGTCGAGCAAAGTTCATCGACCATACGACACGGGCTTGGACACGCCCGTGTCCTAGGCCGTGTGCCCCGTCTCGACACTTCGTCGAGCGAAATTCGTCGACACCACGGGTCGATCATCGACACGGGCTCGACACGCCCTGAGACACGCCCGTGTCTCAGGCCGTGTTCTCTGCTCGACGATCGTCGACTCCAAAATTGTCGACCTCTCGACCAAATCGTCGACTACAGCCTAACACGCCCTAGGATACGCCCGTGTCCAAGGTCTTGTGCCTACTGCCAGATTCCAAATCTGGCCCAAAAAGTCCCCCGTCGCTCTTTTGAGTTTCGGGGAGTTACAACTCTCCCCCTCTTAAGATAATTTCGTCGACGAAATAATATAAAGGAAAGACATGTACAAAATTAAATTGTACCTGTGCGGAACAACTCCGGATACTCGTCAAGCATAGTCTGCTCTCGCTCCCAAGAGAGCTCCTCACGACCGCAATTGTCCCATCGGACCATGACCATCCTGATCTCTTTATTGCATAGCCGCTTGACCTCCGAGTCCTCAATCTGCACGGGCTTGACCTTTGTCGTCAACCCACTATCCACCGACACTTGATCAACCGCGATCACTTGCGAAGGCTCTTCCACCGCCTTCCTTAGCACCGAAATATGGAATACATCATGTAAACCACTTAGCTCCACTGAAAGCTTCAACCGATAGGCTGCTTCACCAACCCGCTCTAGAACCTCAAACGGCCCAAGGTACCTCGGGTTTAGCTTTTTCAATCGCCGCACCCGCAAGACACCCTTGAACGGCTTGATCTTTAAGTACACATAGTCTCCCACAGCGAACTCCACGTTCCTGTGTTTGGCATTATAGTACTTGGCTTGCCGGTCCTGAGCGATAAGCAACCTCTCCCGAATGGTACGCACCAATGAAGTATCATCCACCACTTCTACTCGTTTATAAAACTTTGACTCACCCGTTTTTAGCCAAGACAACGGCATACGGCATTTTCTACCATATAGGGCCTCGAAGGGCGCCATTTGAATACTCGCTTGGTAGCTATTGTTGTACCCGAACTCCACCAAATAAAGATGGTTTTCCCATTGCTTTCCAAAGTCCAAGACACATATGCGGAGCATGTCTTGCATAGTTCTATTGACACTCTCGGCCTGCCCATACGTTTGTGGATGGAAGGCTGTGCTGAATTTTAGCTTTTTCCGCAACATTTGCTGCACAAGCCTCCAATCATTGGACGTGAACCGCCCTTCTCGGTCACTCACGATGCTGTGGGGCACACCGTGAAGCCATACAATGTTATCCACATATAGTTTTGCCAACTTCTCCACCGGATCATCCTTCCTATGCGGAATGAAATGCGGCACCTTAGTTAACCGATCCATGACCACCAAAATGACGTCGTTCCCCTTTTGCGACCTTGGCAAACCGTGCACAAAGTCCATAAAGATGTCGTTGAATTTCCACTCCAGAATAGGCAAGGACTTAAGAAATCCTCCCGGCTTTTGACACTCCGTCTTCACCAAGGCGCAAGTTTGGCACTTCGCTACGTAGAGCGCAACATCCTTCTTCAAACCCGACCACCAAAACAGTTTCTTTACATCGCGGTACATCTTCGTGCTCCCCGGGTGAATCGAGTACTTGGTATGGTGAGCCTCGTACAATAATTCCACCCGCAAATTGCCCACACTTGGGACGCACAGACGACCGTCTTTCCAAAGCAACCGTCCTCCACCACGAATTGGGAATTTGACCCATCCAGAGCCTCTACCATGAAATGCTTCATATGGACATCCATATCCAAATCCTACCGAATCCGATCAGACAGGTCATATTGGACTTCAGTCCAATTCAGTACTGCTTAAGCACTTGATTGCTTATCCACACAAACAATCTCCAACGCCTCCAACTCCCGAACCAACCGCTCATCGTGGATCGACATCCAATTGACTTGAGGTGGGGCCCGACGACTCAACGCGTCCGTAACCGCATTACCTTTACCAGGTACGTAGTGGATCTTGAATGTATAGTACCCCAGGAACTCCATCCATCGACGCTGCCGCATATTCAGATCTTTCTGATCAATCAGATACTTCAGGCTCTTGTGATCGGTGTAGATATCAATCTTCACACCGTACAAATAATGCTTCCACAGCTTCAAGGTAAAAATCACGGCCGCTAACTCCAAATCATGGACCGGATAGTTCCTTTCGTTCACTTTCAGCTGTCTCGAGCCATAAGCTATTACACTTCCATGTTGCAGTAGCACGCAACCCAAACCGCTGCCCAAAGCATCGCTATAAATCTCATAACCTTCGGTCCCACATGGCGAACTTAGCACAGGCACCGTGGTGAACCGACATTTCAACTCTTCAAAAGCTCGCACGCACTCCGGTGTCCAAATGAACTTCTGCTCCTTCCTCGTCAAAGTTGTGAGAGGTAACGCTATCCGCGTGAAGTTCTCTACGAACCGCCTATAATAGCCGGCAAGCCCCAAAAAGCTCCGGACTTCCGCTACCGTATAAAGCTCAGGCCACTCCCGTATCGCAACAATCTTCGCCGGATCCACTGCAATACCCTCTCCACTCACTATATGACCGAGGAATGCCACTGAGGATAACCAAAACTCGCACTTAGAGAACTTGGCATACAGCTGATTCCTCCTTAGCGTCTCCAAAACCAAATGCAGATGCTTCAAGTGATCTTCCTCACTCTGCGAGTACACCAAAATATCATCGATGAAGACGATCACAAAATGGTCCAAGTACTCCCTAAAGGTCCTGTTCATCAAATCCATGAACATTGACGACACATTATTCAGCCCAAACGGCATGACCGTAAACTCATAATGCCTGTATCTCGTACTAAACGCTATCTTCGGGATATCACTCTCCCTTATTCGCAGCTGATAATACCCATACTTGATATCCAACTTCGAGTACACCGTCGACCCGACCAACTGATCAAAAAGATCATCGATCCGGGGGATTGGGTACTTGTTCTTTTCCGTCAACTTGTTGAGCTCCCAATAATCAATACAGAGCCTCAAGCTTCCGTCCTTCTTCTTTACAAAGAGCACCGGCGCGCTCCAAGGGGAAGAACTTGGGCGCACATACCCTTGCTCCAACAACTCTTGTAGTTGAACCTTCAGCTACGCCAGTTCCTTAGGCGCTAGACGATAAGGAGATCGTGACACAGGCTTTGCACCTGGCACTAACTCAATCGTGAAATCTATCTCCCGCTAAGGCGGGGATCCAGGAAGATCTGCAGGGAACACATCAGGGTACTCCGATACCACTGAGATACAATCCAATGCGGGTTTCGGCTTTGCAACCCCCACTAGTGTAAAGAACAGTTCTGCACCGGCACTAACCGCCTTCACCACCTGAAGAGCAGACATCAACGTCTTGCTCGACCCCTTTAAGCCCGTAAAAGTCGTCTCACGACTTGCTCCCAGCTTGAATTCCTTGCGATCGCAATCAATATAGGCCTGATGCTCCGAGATCCAGTCCATGCCAAATATAACGTCGAACTCCACCGACAGAAGTAACGACACTTGCAGATCGAACTGCTGATTCCCAATACGAATCTTAACATCGCAGATTCTATCCGCGCGCATCGAACACCCATTGGGCAACAACACATCCAACTTATCCTTCGCCATCGAAGAAGGGACTCCGATGCGTGATATAAATCCTTCGGACAAGAAGGAGTGTGAAGCTCCCGTATCGAAGAGTGCTCTTGCCAGATTTTCACAAATCAAAACAAATCCTAAACAAGCAGTGGTAAGGTAACATGTGATGAGTCCATGTTTTATGCTTATTTTCGGACTCATCTGGGCTAGTTTTCATACGTTTGCACTTCACTTTTAGTTCATTATCATTTATATTTCATCCTATCTTTATTTCCATAGGAAGTGCACATTTATGCCCGTGGTTGTGTTTTGTGTTATTCTTTTAGTCTGTACTCCTTTTTGTTATTGTCTAGAATGTCTGCACAGATTAGTGATGGTTTTTCCTTTCGGTACAGGGGTCGTGTGCGTGTTCCGAGATGGTGGTGAAACAGGAATACTGCGCACGATCATGGGATTCAATGCGCACGACCACTGGTCGTGCGCCCCTGATCGTGCGCACTACTCTTCGTTTTCCAGAATCAGCCTGGGGTAAGCGCACGATCACTGGACATATTGCGCACGACCACTGGTCGTGCGCCTCTGATCGTGTGCATTGATTCCTCTTTTCTGGAGTCCTGTCTGGGTAATCGCACGATCATTGGACTTAGTGCGCATGACCACTGGTCGTGCGCTACTACTCGTGCGCAGTATCCCAGTTCTTCTTCCTGTTATTCCATGCCAGTGCGCGCGAGCATAGGACATAGTGCGCACGACCACTGGTCGTGCGCCTGTGATCGTGCGCATTGTTCATTTCGGCTTTTGTATAAATAGTGCAGGTCTTTCCCTAATCCGCAAGATCCGCAGATCGCCCATTTCCTCCGCCGTTTTCCGCCTTCTCCGCCGTTCCCCTTCATCTTCCACCCTAGGGAGGTGCTCTGGGCAAGCTTTCACCGCCAAATCCAAGTCGGAGCTTCCTCTCGGCCTTCTCCTTCATCCATGAGCTTCAAGTAAGGTTTGACGCCATAGCCATCAAGCAAAGGAAAGCTACCCAACTTAGTCCGCTCTCGTAAGACGAAGAAGACGGGCCATTGGAAGGTGGTGACAGCCCTTCTCTATCCCGGAAGCAGTTGAGGACTGAGCTTGGACGCGGAATGACAACCCGACGATTCCAACCGTGAATCCTCAGCAAGACTTCGGATTCGGTCGATCTCTTGACTTGTACTTGCTTTCTTGTTGAATATTGGTGTTTAACTTTATTTATATTGATGAAGTATGCTTAGTGTGTAAACGATTTTACACAATTATGTCTATGTGATTGTATGTTTTCGTTATTTACTTGAGTTGCGCCATATATCCATCCACCACCATCCACCCTTGCCGCACTAGCAATTGCTAGTGGCGTGCGTTGCGAAGAGGTGCTCACGACCCTCATTCTGCCATTCTCACCACCTCATCCGCTGGCCTACTCTTCCATCCGCCTAGCGATTCGGTGCATAGCAGCCCGACTAGTCTTCCATCCCGCCTGGCAAAGCATCGCATAGCGGCGTTGCATAGGAGTAGTTGTTAACCTTTTATTTTCTGTTTCCGCAACCATCAAAACCCCCTTAGTTAGCTCCGACCTGAGGACTTCAATCTCAAGTCCTCCTCGAAATTAACTCCACCTTACTGTGTTCCTTGTGAGATCGATACTTGGGAAAACCCCCATTTTATATTACTTGTGCGACCGGTTCACTGCCGTGATCTATAGCATCAAGTTTTTGGTGCCGTTGCCGGGGAACACAGTCTTGTGAGTTTTTGGAGAGGGAGATTATAGATTGAAGCCCTTTTCCATTTGTGCATATCATTTTTTTATTTGCTTTTGTTATTCGAATTTTTATTTTGCTTATTTCTTTTTCCCCTTTTCTGATTTTTGATTTAGATCGCAGATCCGTGCTATTTTCATTTTAGCTGTTTAGCACTTTTTCAGCAATTATTTTTATTCGTGATGGATCCTGATGCTGAGTGCCGTATCCTTGACACTTTGTGCCAATCCATCGATGCCATTGCTGCTATGAATGCTGAGCATTGCATTCGGTGTTTGTTATGTCAAGGTGTGGGCCACATGTTGAAGGATTGCCCTCGTTTGTGCAAGCCTTCTCCCTCTGAGGGCGTGTTCCCAACAACCTCCCGTTCGCGGAAGACTGTTGTGGACAGGCCTACCAGGGTGTTGCCTGGCCCATACACTGACATAACGCACTTTGCTCATTCTCTACCCGTTGAGATTACCAAAGAATCTCTAGCCGCATACAACTCTTTCATGGGTCCCTCGATCCCTTTTTACGAGCTTTCCTTGAGTGATGATGATCACTCTGGTGTTAGCCAACAAAAAGTGGAGCAGGAACTCATGGACGCTCCTGTATGGGACGATGAGATTGTTCCAGTCATCGACGGGGTGGCGTCAACGAATGATTTTGCGATGGGACCTGCTCATTCAGTGCTTGATTTTGAGAGCAGCCTTGCCACTCCGCAATTTTTGCCAGATTGTGTTATTCCTTTTTCTTGTGAGTCGGTTGATGATGCCGTACTTGTTGATGATTCGGTGCCTGAGGTTGCGCTGAAGTGGGATGATGATTCCTCTATCTCCGACGGAGAAGGTGGATTTTCGGAACCCTTTTACGCACCCCGGTGGGATGAGGAATACCCTATTTCCGATACGGAGGTTTGCACCTCCTTATTGGATGAGGCCGTTCTTCTTACCACCGCGGACCTGGAGTTCTCAGATTCTCCTCGGTACGACTCGTATGATACCGACGATGATCTCTGCTTGGATCTTGCTGAGAGTGATACCGGGATCACTCTCCCTATTTCTGATTATTTTAGTTCTTCTTCTCTTTTATTACTTGATCCCCCTTCTTTATCTGAGCCTGTGCAGGATGAGTCTCCACAGGTACGTTGGGATGATGATGAGCTTTGTGCTCATGCCATTGCCATCGCCTCCTGTGGGCCTGTGATAGACGATACCTTGCTATGCAAGGATTTGTTTTGTGGTGAGATGAGTGAGGACCAGGCCTCCTCCTCATCCTACTTCCTATTTCCTCTACCTGTGTTGGGCAGGTATTATTATTAAGGTAGAGGGGTAACTGTTCTATCACCGTATCGGTACCCGTTACCGAAACGGATATTGGAACAGTTACCTGTGCATTTTTCTTTTCATAGGCCCATTAGCTAGAACCTTTTCGTAGCCGAATAAGTCGTGTTGGGATGACAGTAACCCTAGTACTTATCTTTTATTTCTGCATTTTATTTTTCTTATCTATTTTAGTTTTAGCATTTCTTTTTGTATATTTTGTTTTGTTTTTGCGGAGCTCACCCCTGCAGGTATTCTTGGAAAATTGCATTGGCAGGGTTCTGATTCTTCGTATGGCGGGCCTGCTTCAGTTTCCACGCCTCTTCTGGTATGCTCACTGGCTGAGCATGGGGTAAACTCTTCCCTTAGCTCTTTATGATTTTAATTTCTCTATCTTATGATTTGTTGCTTAGTTTAAGTCTGGGGGAGTGATCTGTTACTTATTGCACGTACACATCTCATGTGCATACTAGAAGCCTTTATTGTTTTATTTTGCTTAGTTCATTGCATCACACACCACTGCACCCACATGAGCGCGTGCTTAGCTTTTTGCGTGCTGCGAGTTAAACTCATTTCTTCGTTAGATTTGGGAAAATTATGGTGCTGGCTTAGGATTGTGAGACGGAGTAAAATGTTGGCCTTGTTGTGTTTCTAGTCAACTGCTCTCGTCTCGTGTAGAAATTGGAGTAGATTTAATTTTTCTGTATGCTTTTAGTTTTATATTTTTCTAATTGCGTAAATACTTTTTATTCTACTCAAAAGTTGGTGAATCCGGTGTGAATCTGACGGTAGCTTAGGGATGTGTGTCGACGGTCGTTAGTTTTGTATTGCTCGAGTCGGGAGGATGGATAGTCTTTCTCGTTGGCTAAGAACTTGCCCCAAGCTATTCTTGAAGCATGGGTATAGGTTAGTCATGCATGAGCGTGATGTAGGCCATCATTTTGGCCCGGTTGAGCTTTGTACCATTCCTAACGTCTTATCCTCGCTAGCCCCGTTGTGCCTACCCATTCTTTTGATTCAGCTCCACCTTTATTTCACCAAAGCCTCAAAGCCAACCCTAGTCGCACTCCCGAGTTGAGCTTTAGAGTTTTACATTTTCATTTTGGGAGGTGATGTGGTGATTTCACTTGTGATTATGTGGATGTGCTCCAATGTTATATTTGCTGAATTGTGAAAATAAAATGAAGAGAAAGAAAAAGAAAAATCTTTGTAAAGAAAAAGAAAAAAAAAGTGAAATGGAAAAGTAAAATTGAAAATCATATTTGAGATGTGCTTATTTTTGGAGTAGGCGGTGCACACACCCATAGGTTAAAAGTTTAGTTTAGGGGTGTGGTGTACCCGCATATATTTTGGTTAGCTGATGGATTCCCTTCATACTAGCTCCTTTGGGTTAGGTGCATAGCCTTCTTGTTTATCCTTGTTCACCTTACCAAAACCCAAGCCCCATCTCTTCACCTAAAGTCCTACTGATTCGTGTGTGAACCAAACCAGTGCCGTGGAGAGAATGCGAAAAGGCAAGCATATGGTCACCGACATTGGTGGATTCCTTTGGAGGTTATCCGGAGCCCCGATCTTTGGCAATGCTCTCCTAGTGATTAGTCTACTTTCTCCCTACGCATGACCGGATGATTCACCGTGATTCCATTTTTGAGTAATAATAAAATTTTGATACGCATTGTGAAAAGTATAAACTATTTTGTATACTTAGAAATTTCTTCTATTATATTTTTACGCACGCGAGCATGCGACTTCGCATGGTACTCTGTATCGTAATTTCCTTGTTAGCTAAATCATTTTCCCTATCTGCTTAGATTTTGTTTGCTCGGGATGCGCAAACAGTTAAGTCTGGGGGTGTGATGAGTCCATGTTTTATACCTATTTTCGGACTCATCTGAGCTAGTTTTCACACGTTTGCACTTCACTTTTAGTTCATTATCATTTATATTTCATCCTGTCTTTATTTCCATAGGAAGTGCACATTTATGCCCGTGGTTGTGTTTTGTGTTATTCTTTTAGTCTGTACTCCTTTTTGTTGTTGTCTGGAATGTATGCACGGATTAGTGATGGTTTTTCCTTTCGGTACAGGGGTCGTGTGCGTGTTTCGGGATGGTGGTGAAACAGGAATACTGCGCACGATCATGGGATTCAATGCGCACGACCACTGGTCGTGCGCCCCTGATCGTGCGCACTACTCTTCGTTTTCCAGAATCATCCTGGGGTAAGTGCACGATCACTGGACATATTGAGCACGACCACTGGTCGTGCGCCTCTGATCGTGTGCATTGATTCCTCTTTTCTGGAGTCCTGTCTGGGTAATCGCACGATCATTAGACTTAGTACGCACGACCACTGGTCGTGCGCCACTAATCGTGCGCAGTATCCCAGTTCTTCTTCCTGTTATTCCATGCCAGTGCGCACGAGCATAGGACATAGTGCGCACGACCACTGGTCGTGCGCCTGTGATCGTGCGCATTGTTCATTTCGGCTTTTGTATAAATAGTGCAGGTCTTTCCCTAATCCGCAAGATCCGCAGATCGCCCATTTCCTCCGCCGTTTTCCGCCTTCTCCGCCGTTCCCCTTCATCTTCCACCCTAGGGAGGTGCTCTGGGCAAGCTTTCACCGCCAAATCCAAGTCGGAGCTTCCTCTCGGCCTTCTCCTTCATCCATGAGCTTCAAGTAAGGTTTGACGCCATAGCCATCAAGCAAAGGAAAGCTACCCAACTTAGTCCGCTCTCGTAAGACGAAGAAGACGGGCCATTGGAAGGTGGTGACAGCCCTTCTCTATCCCGGAAGCAGTTGAGGACTGAGCTTGGACGCGGAATGACAACCCGACGATTCCAACCGTGAATCCTCAGCAAGACTTCGGATTCGGTCGATCTCTTGACTTGTACTTGCTTTCTTGTTGAATATTGGTGTTTAACTTTATTTATATTGATGAAGTATGCTTAGTGTGTAAACGATTTTACACAATTATGTCTATGTGATTGTATGTTTTCGTTATTTACTTGAGTTGCGCCATATATCCATCCACCACCATCCACCCTTGCCGCACTAGCAATTGCTAGTGGCGTGCGTTGCGAAGAGGTGCTCACGACCCTCATTCTGCCATTCTCACCACCTCATCCGCTGGCCTACTCTTCCATCCGCCTAGCGATTCGGTGCATAGCAGCCCGACTAGTCTTCCATCCCGCCTGGCAAAGCATCGCATAGCGGCGTTGCATAGGAGTAGTTGTTAACCTTTTATTTTCTGTTTCCGCAACCATCAAAACCCCCTTAGTTAGCTCCGACCTGAGGACTTCAATCTCAAGTCCTCCTCGAAATTAACTCCACCTTACCGTGTTCCTTGTGAGATCGATACTTGGGAAAACCCCCATTTTATATTACTTGTGCGACCGGTTCATTGCCGTGATCTATAGCATCAACATGTGCATAACAAGTATTTAAAGAAATTAACTTGCTATAAATTAAACCATACCTGTCACCACATCCGCATGTTTGATGGCCTCCTGTTGGCCAAGATTATACACCCTTGGTTGGGCCGGAGCAAAATGGGACGCGGTTGACTCCACTGCCTTGCCCTTCTCTTCATAAGTCGCTCCCGGCTTCCTTTCGGACTTGGGACGTCCGCTCCAACAATCATGGGAAAAATGCCCCAGCTTCCCACAAGTAAAACATGCACCTGGGGTCCGACCCGTAGTCGCCCCAGAAGCACCAGAAGAGGGAGCTGGACACGAAGTCCTATGCTTCTTAAAGAATCTTCGATAGCCGGACTTTGAAGTAGTTGACACTTTGAATTCAGACTTCTTGTCACCCAAGCTTTTCTTTGCTTGTACGTTCTTCATGTCCTTCTCCAAGGACCGGGTCGTGTTGACCAAGGTTAAGAAACCCTGCGTCATCGGCCCCGAGAGTAGTAGCCTCAACTCATCTATTAATCCTTCGTAGAATCGATTTGTCTTGCGCTCCTCATCCGCTATGGTGGAGCTAGCATATCGACTCAATCGAGTAAACTCATGGAGATATTCATCCATGGTACTATCCCCTTGTACCAACTTCAGGAACTCGTTCTCCAACGCTATCCTCTGCGTCGAAGGGAGGTATCTAGCCAAGAACAATCTCGAGAACTCCTCCATCGAGACATCAACAAGTTGCCTATCTCTCAATAGGTGCAGCTCCAATCCTTCCCACCATAATCTCGCTTCATCATCCAAAAGGAACGTAGCAATGGTGGTCATTTGCCACTCCTCCGTCTCCGTTGCTGTCATGACTCTCTTTACCCTGGAGAGCCAATCTTCAGCTTGAGATGGGGTTCCCAACCCTGAGAATACCGGAGGATTAAAGCTCATGACATGCTTGAGCTGTCTCTCGGTTGCCCTCCTTGGCACCAACGGCTCCACTACCACCTGTTCCACTCTCCTCGGCTCAACCTCTAGAAGAGGTTCCTGCTCCACCGCAGGAGCGGGCTGCTGCATTTGCCTTGCAGGCTGCGCATTAATCATTGCCAACACTGCTTCGGCCACCAATCGTATGGTCTTAGCTGATGGAGGTGTTGCAGGAGCAACATCTGGTGCACTGCTAGCCTCAGAAACTCGACGTTCCAACGGCCCAGCACCGCTTTTGGTCACCTTTAGTGGTACAAAACACCGTAAAGCGACCAAATAAAATTGTAAACAGCAATTATAGGAACACGCATGTTCCCCAAACACGTGTATTTTCATTCCTAAGTGGATATTCATGGGTTCTTTTACTGTTGTAATGATGACGCACACACATGTGCTCACCACCCCTTAAAAATAATTCGCCCACGAATTCATTTTAAGTCTGACCGAAACCAGTAGTCTGATACCAAATTGTAACACCCCCTATCCATCGCATAGCATATAACAGTAGGTCCGGCCGGGGCCCGACGCCATATACCACAGATAGACCGGGTGGTTACTCAATGGAAACCATCCAACCAATCATAATGTCCTACACAGAGCATTCTAGCGGAAGCAGTTTATAAGTTGCAATAAAGAACCCAGCACTAAAGCATGAATGTCCACTGAACACTAAGTAGGCATGTAGTACATACACAAGTACAAGCCTTATGGCCTTACAAAATGGTTTACTACAATATTACATGTTTTACAAACCACGGCACGCAGGCCGGTCATACATGAGTAAAAGCAGTAAACACTCCAATTAGGCCTTCGAGGCCCGGCTACGCAATTTGGGCTTTAGCCCGCTATTGATCGCTTGGTCCAGCAGCACCTGCAAGCAACAAAACCACCGCACGGTGGCAAACAAAGGCAACAGTCAGCAATGCTGACCAAATTATAACGATCCCGCCCCCAACTCGGGGCGGCGATGCTCCTTCCCTGCATTTCATTAGCATAAGCGAGCAATATAATAATATTCAGTTCATCACAGGCGTAGGCTCACATGGCCACACACCCCATGCACTCAGGGCACATTCTCGGTGAACCAGCCAATGTCACGTCAATTTAATCCATAGACATTTCGAACTCACCACCGCTACTTTGACGGCCAAACATATGTGCAATTTGTCTTCCCGGTATGGGTCACGAAAATTTAAGCCATAGACCGCCGAAGACCCTCATATATGCCAACGGCTCTAACCGAATGATATAGTAATGGGTACGATTCCATCTAACCCGTGCTCACAACGCAACGACAATTTAAGCCATATGCACAAGTCAAACTTCCCCCGAGTCCCATTTTTGTCACACATTTCACATAACCCGGTTATGTTCAAGTTGGCTATCAGGCCTCCAAGTTGGCAAGATCACGCATCCGCCCAGTTTTCCGGGTGCACCTTATGGTTAATCCCCAAGGCTCCATGTTGCAATCTACCGTGTAGAAAACTCGAAAAACAACCAATCGCACGGAGTCTTCTCCGGCATTTATACAATACAACATCACCGATCCATACCAACATGTTCGGGTAGGCTTCACACATCATGCCTATGTCCGTTCTCGTTTACGGACTCTAACAATGGGGACTACTCATGTCTACCCGAAGGAACGCCTCCAACTCACCGCAAACTCATGAGAGCGGGCTTCCCTTTTGCAAAAGAAGTAGAGCTTCACATGCTCAAGTAGAGAATCGTTACCCTAGCGTTCCTCTTTAGCGCCATGGAAATGTAAGTGGATGAAAAGCACCGCACTCTCTTCGCCTCCGTGGATCTGAAGTCAGCTCGCGATTTGGAGCTTCGAAGCTCCTCCAATGGCCGGCTTTGGCTCCTTCTTCCTCCTTTGCTCTCACCTCTCTTTTAACTTAAAAAGAGAACCACTCAAGTAAGAATGAGGGTTTCAAAGGTCCAATCCCGTGTATATCCCATCAGGAATAACCCCCAGCCGTTGGATCCCAAATTAAAGAAATGAACGACCTTGATTCGGGCCCGAAATGTACAATCTGGACCGAACACGGCCTGGCACACGCCCGTGTCCAGGGCCGTGTGCCTCATTCGCCGTCAAAATCAACGCGCCTGGAACAACACACGGGCATCCAACACGCCTGTGTTCGACTTGACATGCCCGTGTTCCAACTGACACGGCCGTGTGGTCGGCCGTGTGCCTCCATCGACACAGCCCAAAAACAACCCGAGACTCACACGGGTTCTTGGACACGCCCATGTCCTAACCCGTGTCCACTCGAACACGCCTGGGCTCTAGGCCGTGTTCACGGTCTCAAAACTTCGTCGAGCGAAGTTCGTCGACCACACGACACGGCCTTGGACATGCCCGTGTCCTAGGCCGTGTGCCCCATCTCGACACTTCGTCGAGCGAAATTCGTCGACACCACGGGCCGATCGTCGAAACTGGCTCGACACGCCCAGAGACACGCCCGTGTCTCAGGCCGTATTCTCAGCTCGACGATCGTCGACTCCAAAATCGTCGACCTCTCGACCAAATCATCGACTACAGCCTGACAGGGCCTGGGACACGCCCGTGTCCCAGGCCGTGTGCCTACTGCCAGATTCCAAATCTGGCCCAAAACGTCCCCCGTCTCTCTTTTGAGTTTCGGGGAGTTACACGACACTCGACACATTTTTGCTCGTCGCTCGACGAAATCGTGGCTTGGAGATATCGCCAGGTGATAGTGGGTATCACCACAGGCGATTGCGACACTCGATGCATTTCCACTCGACGCTCGATGAAATCGTGGCTACCGTTATTTCGCTATTGCCAGATGGCGATATCCGGTATCGCGCGGAGATAGTGCACGATTCGGTGCTCAATGTTTGTGCGATGTGAAAATGAGGAGTTCGTGGGACACGTGGCAACAGTTACCGCTATCGCTACATGGCGATACCCAGTATCGCCCGACGATAGCGCCAGAATATAAAAGTATCTCAATTTCTGAGAAAGTTACGAATTTCATTACATGGAGTGCACTTACCTTCAAAGACGATCTAGAGAGCTCCAGAACTTATAGATACTCCATACTCTTAATAAGGCCAAATAGTGTGGAAGATTGACGGCACGTACAAAGCATTCAAGGCATCTTTTGCAAGGATTCATCAGCATCTTCAGCGCTTTGTTTGAAGGGAGTGTCTAGTCTAAAGTGCTAAATTTTTTTTAGTTATTTTTCATTTATTTTCTCATTGTAATTGGAAGGGAAATCACTGCCTTATGCACGGCATCTAGGTCCTTGTGTGGCTTAGTGGAAAATCGCCGCCTTGTGAGTGACGTCCAAGTCCTTGTGTGGCTTAGGGAGAAATCGTTGCCTTTTGTGCAGCGTCTAGATCGGGGTTAGATCTAGGGGGAGGCTAGTAGCAAGATCTAGGGAGAGATATGCTTTAGCCTGTCGGTTCTTGGTAGAAGAACCGGCGAATACATTATAAAATTATTTATTTCATGAGCCTTTGTCTCTAGCTCTATAGAGACACTTTGTATGCAATTTAACTCTTTTGAAATATATCATTATTGTTTCTAGCTAGTATTCATTTGCACTCTTCTATTACTTTGTTGTTATTCATCTTGTAAAGGTTGCTTACATTGTTTAAGAAAATTGAAAAGAACCCTTATTCACCCCCCCCCCCCCCCCTCTAAGGGCGCCGTAAGATCCAACACTTAGTATCAAAGCAAGGTTGCTCCAAAAATGGTTTCACCACCGGGAGTAATGGCGCAAAACATGCACGCATTTTTTGAGGGGAAAGGTATTAGTAGACCTCCCTTATTCACAGGCACTGACTACAACTATTGGAAAGCTCGAATGCGATGCTTTCTAATAACACTAGATATTGATGTTTGGGGAATGGTAGAAACATGCTACACTGCCCCTATTAGTATTGTAGGAAGTGTCTCTATGGAGAAACCCAAGGACAAATGGGATAAATCTGTTAAGCTTCAATGTAAAACTAATGCTAAGGTAATGAACGCTTTATTTTGTGCGTTAGATAGGAATGAATTTAACCGTGTTTGTGCATGTGATACTGCATATGATATTTGGAATCTTCTTGAAGTTAATCATGAAGGAACATCACAGGTAAAGGACTCGAAGCTTTTCCAGCTAGAATCGGAATTTGAGAAGTTCAAAATGGAGGTTGATGAAGATATAGACTCCATGTACACGAGGTTTAGCAAGATAGTAAACGACTGGACGATCCTAGGGAGGAATTTCTCAAATGGAGATTTGGTGAGGAAAATACTTAGATCACTTCCCCCGAAGTTTAATCCTAAAGTTACTGCCATCTCGGAGTCACACGATCTAAAGTCTCTCCAAATTAAGAATCTCATAGGAAACTTGAAAACTCATGAAGTGGAGTTGAGGATTCAACAACAAGAGTATAGCTTAGAGCCAAGAAAGAAATCTTTGGCATTGAAGTCCAAGAAGGAGAAGGAAAGCGAGTCTGATGAAAGTGATGATGAAGATGAAGAGAGTTTGTTTGTGAAGAAATTCAGGAGATTTATGACAAATCCTGAAAGAAGAAATTCTTTCAAGAGATTTTTCAAGAAGAAAGAATATGGGAATAGGAAAGGAAAATCTCAAGCTGAAAAAGAGGATGATAAAGATAGACCACCACCTGAATGCTATCATTGCAGGAAGATTGATCACATAAAGAGCAAGTGCCCAAAGTATCTGAAAGAGCTGAAGGAGAATCATCACGGAAAGAAAGATAGGAAGAAGGTTCTAAAGGCTAAAACATTAGATGAAGCCACTTCTGAGGAGTCGAGTAGTTCAGGGTTAGAAACTGAAGAGGAGGCCAACATGTGCTTGATGAGAAAGAGCGCTTCATCTTATGATGAAGGAAGCAGTGTCCAGAGCGACACTGAGGTAACTCCTGAAACTTATGATGATTTATTTTCAGAATTTTTAACTACTTGCGAGTATTTAGATAAAAAACTTCATGAAATTAAGTTGATCAAATCTGAAAATAAAGTTTTAGTTAAAGAAAATAAAAAACTAATAAATGAAGTAAAAATTCTTGGAAAAGAGAAAGCGTCTTATCAAGAGGATTGTCCATCTTTGACAAAGATAGTGGAACTTGAGAAAGATCTCTCTAAGACTCAGACTCGGGTTGAGACTCTTACAAAAGAGAAACAGGCCTTACAGAGATCTCTAACATTCTCTCAATCTCAAGGGGAAGGCAACAGGAAGTCCTTTGCTAATCGTTGCAGCACCATAGTTGTCGAAAATAATGTATTAAGGGGACAAGTCCGAAATTTAGAAATGACCACTAACAAATTTGGAGTGGGCCAAAAATCTCTAAATATGATTTTGGGAAACCAGTATTATGGTTCTAGAAAATTCAGACTTGGAAACTCTCCTTAATGTTATCGCCTGGCGACATCCACTGTCGCCGACGATAAGAAAAATTCCAAGAAATTTACTTTTCAAATTAAAAACAATCAATCTCATGTCCCTGTAGCTTCCTGCAAAGGGTCAAAATCTATTTTAAAAAACCCGTCGACTTCTTCCATCAAGTGTGCCAACTGTTATAAGTTTGGTCACACAACACATACTTGTAGGAAGACGAGATACTGCTTAGTCAAACAAATCTGGGTGCCTAAGGCTTCCACCTATTCTATGGGAGGAACCACTTGGGTAGCCGGATCTTTACTCTCATCCTCTTTCTAGTTGTGTTGGTAGGCTAAGGACAAAGAAGACGTGTGGTACTTGGACTCAGGGTGTTCCAAGCACATGATGGGCAATAAATGAAAGTTCCTTAGCCTAGAGATGAAGAAGGAAGGAGTAGTTACTTTTGGAGACAACGGAAAGGGGAAAATCATCGGCATTGGAGTAGTAGGTAACAAATAATTTTTTATCTCAAATGCTTTATATGTTAAAGGTTTGAAGCATAATTTTATTTCAATAAGTCAACTATGTGATATTGGTTTAAATGTCTTGTTTGATTCATCTTCAAACCTATGCAAAATTATTAACTCTAAAACAAATGATATTGTTATTACTGCTCCTAGATTTCAAAATGTTTACATGATTAGATTTAATGATTTATCACATTCTTCATTAAAATATTTTATTTCTAAAAATGAGGAATTAGATTTGTGACATAGACGTCTTGGACATTCTAGTTCAAAACTTATCATAAAATTGACTCAAAATAAACTTGTTAAAGGTTTACCTTCTTTCCATGGAAATTTATCATCTTTATGTTCACCATGTCAAAAAGGAAAATTTACAAAGTCTTCTTTTAAAAACAAAAATATCGTTTCCACCATTAGGCCTTTAGAATTAATACATATGGATTTGTTTGGTCCTATTAATACACTAAGCATAGGAGGTAGAAAGTATACTTTTGTTTTGATTGATGATTTCTTTCGTTTTAGTTGGACAATTTTCTTATCGTCTAAATCTGATGCATTTTTAGAATTTTCCAAATTATGTTTACGTGTTCAAAATGAAATATAAATAAAAATAAAATGCATTCGTTCAGATCATGGAGGTGAATTTGATAATGAGAAATTTATTTCTTTTTACAATGAGTTAGGAATTAAACATGAATTTTCTACTCCTCGTACACCGCAACAAAATGGTGTGGTGTAAAAGAAAAATAGAACTTCGCAAAAAGTAGCTCGCACTATGCTATCTGAATACAAATTACCTCGATCATTTTGGGCTGAAGTTGTTAGTACTTCTTGTTATATTATTAATCGTGTTATGCTTCGACCAATCTTAAAATTAACACCTTATGAGTTATATTTTCAAAAAAACCAAATGTGTCTTATTTTAAAGTTTTTGGATGTCAATGTTTTGTTTTGAACACTAAGGATAATTTAGGCAAATTTGATGAGAAGTGTGATGCATGCATTTTTATTGGTTATTCTTCTACAAGTAAAGCTTATTGAGTTTACAATAAGAGGACTAAAATAGTTGAAGAATCAATTCATGTTAAATTTGATGAGTTTTCTCCTTGTGAAGAAGCTAATAATACAGGTAAACATGAAGAGCCTTCTCCTCTATAAAGAGTGGATGACGATGAACACCTTGGAGACAAAGATGAAGAAAAAGGAGTCGAAAAACAACAAGAAGAAGAAGAGCAAGAATATGTGCCTCCAAGCGAACTAAGATTTTCAAAAGATCATCCCCAAGATTTGGTTATTGGAGAGCCATCAAGAGGGGTAAGTACTCGTTCATCCGTACGTGAATTATTTTCAAATATGTGCTTTATTTCTGATATAGAACCTAAAAGCGTTGAAGTCACTTTAAATGATAATTCTTGGTTTTTAGCTATGAATGATGAGCTTAATCAATTTGAAAGTAATAAAGTTTGGAAGTTAGTAGAAAGACCGTCAAATCATCCTATAGTAAGGGTTAAATGGATTTTTAAAGATAAACTTGATAGTGAATCTAGGGTCACAAGGAACAAAGCTAGACTCGTAATAAAAGGTTATTCACAAATAGAAGGAATAGATTTTGATGAAACTTTTGCACCCATAGCACATTTAGAAGCAGTTAGAATATTTCTTGCATTTGCAAGTTTTAAGAAGTTTAAATTATTTCAAATGGATGTTAAAACTCTTTTTCTTAACGGGTATATTAAGGAGGAGGTTTATGTAGAACAACCTCCAGGCTTTGTTGATGTTAGATTTCCTGATCATGTTTATAAATTAGAAAAAGCCTTGTATGGTTTGAAACAAGCACCACGAGCATGGTATGATATATTGACTATTTATTTATTAAAAAATAATTATCACATGGGCAGTGCTGATTGTACTTTATTTGTTAAACATATCCATGATGATCTTATCATTTTACAAATATATGTTGATGATATTATTTTTGGATCCACAAATGAAAAATTATGTGATAGTGTTATTGAAATTATTAAATATGAATTTGAAATGAGCATGGTAGGCGAACTCACTTATTTTCTTTGTTTTCAAATCACTCAAAAGCATGATGGAATTTTTATTTGTCAATCTAAATATATTCATGATGTTTTAAAAAGATTTGGGTTTGAAAATCTAAATATATTAATGAATTCCCAAAAAGTTTTTCTTCACATCCCACTTATGTTCTTCGAACGACTCTCACAAGTCGTCTAATCCTTCTCTCAACGATCCACCTCTAGGAATTGATGGGTTTCGGATAGTGGACACCAGTTCACTCCTCCTTCATGACCCTCCTCATGTCGATCGGCCGATGGATGGTGTTCCACTCGTCGAATATATCATTGGGATACAATCATTGAAGTACAATTCAGGGTCAATCCACGTATATTTCTTATATAAAATCTGTTGGATGATGGCTCCAAGTGGTAAGGTGTTCAACTTCTTCCAATTAGAACTTTTCAATCTAAATGAGTATCGTACTATCGAGAGGACAAAATCCGCCACATCAAACGGCTCTCGCTCCAAAATCATATAGGTCACATAACTAAGTTGAGCCGTTATTTTACGTGTATCTCCGGATTTCAATAGGACGGTATGCCTTAGTATTTCTTGCACTAGCCGTGCATCCTCCGTCAGGGTGGCCGTTGATTGGATTATAGTTTTGATGGAATTTGCATGCAAAACCATATTCAATAATGTCCAATCCCTCTCCTTCCGATAGTTCTCTACGATGTCTAGAGTGGTGTCATGCTCTATTAGTCAAAATTCATCTCTCAAGTCATAGTGTGTTATTTCTACCATCTGTCCTTGAATTTTCGATCGAACTCTGCCATTCAGTTCCGTGAAACATGAATCTTTGAGATAATTGTAAAATTCTCGGATGAGTACGGAGGAGAATGTGTCTGGAATAATAATTGACATTATTCCAGCAATTGCTAACAAGTCATGAATATGTGCATGTCGGGCCGGGTCGAATTCAATCACCTATCCGATTCCTATGTTAGCGTTCTCTATTCCAGGAAATGTTTGATATGATGAGTATGAGTCACTCCCTCTGCTTCTTCGTGCATTGGAGCTGGAAGCCATTCCTGCATATAAAAGTTTTTTTTTCAGAAACAGGAAAATTTGTTTTTGGCTATCGCCATAGTGCACGTGTAAAAATGCAAATTAGTGGCCGCTAGGTGAAAAAACATTCCCAAACAATCCCGGAACACTGATACGACCTTTGCACTAGCAGTAGAAATAGAAGACCCACCGAAATGAGCATTATACATTCTCCAGACACAGAAAAACACCAAGTATAGTGCAAAAGTACAATAACTACAAAATCACACTAAAAACGGGCCTAAAGTGCACTTAATATTGAATGGACATAGTAATAAATATGAACAATTATGGCTCTAAAGTGTAGTGCATCAATGAGAAAACTGGCCCAGATGAGTCTAAAAATTTGTATATAACTTGGAATCATCAGTACGTCTTGGATAAGACTGAGGGGTCCTGAGTGTTCATGCTGTAAGCTCTTAAGGAGCCGAGGAATTGGTTAAATGCCTTGTCTCACACACTATTAGAAAGGCGGAGATGGACAGTGGACTTACCCATGATTGGGGAAACACTATAAAAATATCTATGTCATCTATGTTAATTCTTGAAATCACAAATCAACTAACCACCAAGGCACAGGAAATCAGTTATAGGTCTAAATAATAAAAAAGAAGGCCTAAAACCTATTCACCCCCCCCCCCCCACCTCTAGGTATTTAGTTGACCTTGAAAAAAAGACTTTCAAGTGGTATCAGAGGGAGTTTACTCATTAAAGACTCAACAGTCTGAGTAGATCTCCAAGGTCAACAAGGAAAGATAGTCCTTATGGTTTCAGCTGCCTATCTATAGGAAGGAATGGTTTGGCATATTGAAGGAGTGGATTAGGCTGTTTATGGAGGCAGCTGACCCTAGTATTTTCATTACTATCAAAGAGGAACCAATCATCCCTATGATGGTCTCAGCTCTGGATGCTAATGTCCAGACTCCAAAGACATACTCTGAAATGACTAAGGATGAAGTCATTCTTGCCGCATTGGACAAGAGGGCACAAAATATAATAGTTAGTCTCATTGATGACTCCACCTTCCAAAATCTAGTTCACTGCAAGACATTGAAGGAGATGTGGGACACACTAGTTGTCTACATGGAGTGGATAGAAGAAGTGAGGGATGACAGGAAATCCTTGCACAATCAAGAGTATGAAAGCTTCAGGAAAAACAAGACAAATAGCATACTTGAGTGCTATGAAAAGTTATTTAGGATTGTGAATGAGTTGAGGACGTATGGTAGAGTCTTCAGCACATATGAATTAAATGACAAGTTTCTCAGGTCTCTTACTAAAAATGGTATACAAAAATTTGATCCATTAGAGAAGTGGCAAGACTTTCAGACACACCACCACCAACTTAATTTGGAAAGTTGTTGTCCTATGAAATGCAGCTAACAGCCTGAAAGGAGGAGGAGAAAATTAGCAAGTCTGTAGTCAAGGACAAGTCAGTGGCCTTCAAAGCTGAGGCCATAAGGAGGAGCAGGAGAAATACACCTTCTCCTCTAAGGAGGGATGCTGAATCTGATTTAGAAAGTTAAAAAACAAGCACATCAGACTGCCACATGTCTGATGAAGACTTTGCTGCCTTCTCCAAGCAATTTCAGAAATTCAAGAAGAAAAGGAACTGGAGAAGCATGCCCTCCTCTTCTTCTTATCCAAAAGAAGACTACTACAAGGGCAGGAAGAAAACCTCTAAAGAGGATAGGTATGGCTCTAAACCCAATAAACATGTTTCTTCTAAAATGGTCTGTTATTGTTGCAGCAAGTCAGGGCATGTTATAGTCGACTGCCCTGTCAAAAGGAAGGGTGCTCGTAAAAGAAGGAACAACAAAAAAAGGGTAAGAAGGAGAAATCCTTCATTGCTAAGAAGCAAAAGCGCTGCACTGACTCCTCATCATCAGAGTCAGAAGAGGAAGATGAAGATGAAGCCTACATTGGGTTATTCACTGCTGAAGAAGAAGCTGTAGAGGCAGACTTCTTAGAGATGCTGGCTGTTATTGCTAGAGAAGCTGATGATGCTGCCAGGACTGAAGAAGGAGAAGAAGATAGCCATTGCCTTAGACTGATGGCTTTGAATGAGGAAGAACCCAGCCAGGAGCAGCCAGGTCCAAGCAAGGTACATTTTTTATCCTCTGGGTAAGATTATAAGACAGGTCCAGATTCAAAGGCAGCTGCATCAAGTGATGAAGATGGCTCTGAATTCTAAGGAGACATCAATCAATTGATTGATGACTCTGGTGAACTCCTGCATGCACTGAAGAGAAGCAGGCTCCTAGCAAAAAAAATAGGCTCAGGAGATTGCCTCTCTGCAACTTGCTGCTTCAGATTCTGCAAACATGCTGGTCCTGAAGCTGAAAAAAATCAGCAAGCTAAAAAACATCACTGTTATTCAGATGGGAACAATAGCCTTAAAAAATGACCACATCAGGAATCTTGAAGGTAATCTCCAAAAGGAGAAGGAGCTAGTGGCTAAGTTTTCAAAGCCATGTTCTGTGTTGCCTTTGATAGATTCCTTCTCCTCCCAAATGGGTAAGAAGGGGTTAGGCTTCAAAGTGAACACTAGAGCTGCCAATTCCAAAAGGAAGGGCAAAGCTCCATTGCAGCCACTAGCCTCCAAGCCTCCTATTCCTTTCAGGAGAGTGTTGCTACTATCTAACAGGTAGGATAAAGAGAGCATCTATGGTCACTTGGAGACTGGTGGATCCACCTATGGGAAAAAAGTTGTTCACCACCATGGTGGTAGGAATGGCAAGGGTGCTAGTCCCTACAAGGCAGCCCATGAGGAGATCCAAATGTCCTATCTTGGACCATTTGAGTTTGGTGTACCAGCCCCAACACTCAAGAATAAGGCTGCAGCACCTTCTCAAAATTTGTCAGTACACAATCAGACCAAAGGAAAGTCTATTAGCAAACCAGACTTGGGCATATCTGAATCTATCAGGAGTATGCTGTCTGAAAAGAAGGTAGCTGCTGGTAGGGTTAAAGATACCCGAAGTACCTGTACTGCCATACATATCCCAAATCAGACTGTGGCTGGAAGAAATAAGCAAAAGGCTATAGCTGTACATGCTGGACTGAGAGCTGCTAACAATACTGCTGCAAAACCAACCCTTAAAAGAAGGTACAACATCTATGAGTGCTGGTGCTGTGGTAAAGTGGGCCACTATGTCATTGATTACTTGCATAATAATAGTGTCCAAAGAGTTAATGTCGGCTTACCTGTCAGAAGAGCTGCAGGCAGGCATATTCATTTTCAGTCTAACATGCACCTAGGACCCAATAAGAATTGGGGCCCAAAGATTAGATGAGTTTATGTCTTGTAGGTGAGTCCAAGTTTCCATACCCCTATATGGTACTTGCACAGTGGATGTTCCAGGCACATGACTAGAATAAGGAGCATGTCGTTAGAGTACACTCCAGTAGAGAATGGACCCAAAGTCATCTTTGGTGGTTCAGAAAAGGGAGTAACCAAAGGGTATGGTAAGATATCAAAAGGCATAATTACTATCACACAAGTAGCTTATGTGAAAGGTTTGTAACACAACCTGAGAAGCATAAGCCAATTATGTAATCTTGGATATGACATTTCTTTCCTTAAGGATGAGTGTCTAATTAGGAGGTCAAGTGATTAAGGGGTCATCTTGACAGGCACTAGGAGAGGAAATGTCTATTATCTTAATTTTGTATGTGAGTGTAAGGACTATCACATATGCCTAGTTGCAGATGAGAAAACCTAACACTGTATTCAAGGGCACAAGAGGCTAGCTCACCTGAATTACAAAACCAAAGGCAAACTCTTTAGTGAAGAGTTAGTGAGAAATGGACCTAAGGTAAAGTGCACCAAGGAGGGTATTTGCTCTGCATGCCAAAAGGGCAAACAGACCAAGTCCTTTTTCAAGAGCCTTGGTACCAAAGACATAGTGAGGTGTTTATATCTCCTGTATATGGATCTATTTGGTCCTATGACAGTTCATAGTCTAGGTAGGAAAGTCTACACCCTTGTGGTTGTTGATGACTTTTCCAGATTTGGCTGGGTGTTCTTCCTAAGGAAGAAATCTGAAACCCCTGATGTCTTCCAGACATTTTTTAAGCAAATTCAGAATGAATTCAACAGTACTGTGGTTAAAATCATAAGTGACAATGATACTGAGTTTCAGTCTAAGTGCATGACAAGGTTCTGTGAAGAGCATGAGATTCATCAAGAGTTCTCCTCTCCTAGAACACCTCAGCAAAATGGAATTACTGAGAGGAAAAACAGAACCCTCATAGAGGCTTGTAGGACCTTGTTAAGTGACACATCTCTCCTAGAATATTTCTGGGCTGAGGTAGTAAGCACTGCATGTCATGTCCTTAACAGTGCTTCCATCACCAAAAGACACAAGAGGACTCCCTATGAGATTCTGAAAGGAAGAAAACCAAACTTAACCTACTTAAGGATTTTTGGTAGCAAGTGTTATGTACTGAATAATGGTAAGTCCTATGTGACTAAGTTTGCTTCCAAGTCCTAAGAATATATATTTGTTGGGTACAACAACAATAGTAGGGCATATAGGATCTACAACTTGATTAGTCAAGTTGTAGAAGAATATGTCCATGTTGTCTTTGATGAGTAAAACTTGATTAACTATGAGCTGCCTAGCTCCTCTTCTAGTTCTGCAAGTTTAGAGGAGGTGATGGACAAGCATACCATCAGGGAAGGGGATCCAGCAGTACAAGATAAGAAAGAAGATGGGTACTATCTAGGGGGAGCTTAATAATCACAAGCTGAGGATGAAGAACAGCCAGCAGAAGGAAATGACGAACAACCAGCTGAAGATAATGAAGAATAGCAAGATGAAGACAATGAAGAGCAGTAAGCTGAAGCATGATTGCCTCCAGCTGTGAGACATCTGAAGGACCAACCAGCACACCAAATCATTGGTGATGCAAGATATGGAGTCTAGACAAGAAGCAAGAGCATCAAAATAGCTCTCTCTTCAAGCTTCCTATCTCAAGAAGAGCCCAAGAAGCTTGAAGAAGCTATCAAAGACCAATTTTGGATTGGAGCAATACAGGAAGAGTTGAACCAGTTCAAGAGTGGTAGTGTCTGGAAGCTGGTTCGCAGACCTAAGGGACATAATGTCATAGGAACTAAGTGGATCTTTCGGAATAAGTTAAATGAGAATGACATTATTATCAAGAATAAGGCTAGATTAGTGGCAAAAGGATACATGCAAGAAGAAGGAATAGACTTTGTCCAGACTTGTGCCCCAATAGCCAGGCTGGAAGCAATAATGCTATTCCTTGCATTTGTTGCCTATCAAGAATTAAAAGTCTAACAGATGGATGTGAAGTCAGCATTCCTGAATGGGGACTTAAAAGAGGAAGTATATGTGGATCAGCCGCCAGGTTTTGTAGACCCTCACTTTCCTAATTTTGTTTATAGGCTTAGGAAAACTCTATATGGGTTGAAGCAAGCCCTTAGAGCATGGTATGAAACATTTTCTAGTTTCCTCATTGAGAACAAATTCTCAAGGGGGAGGATAGTCAAGACCTTATTCCTAAGGGAATCTAACGGCAAGATCATCGTAGTCCAGATATATGTCGATGATATTATCTTTGGATCTACTGAGGACAACCTTTTCAGGAAGTTTACAAAACTTATGCAAGTGAAGTTTAAGATGAGCAGGATGGGTGAGCTCAAGATCTTCTTGGGACTACAAGTGATGGCGACGGCCACCACGACGGCCAACTGGGTGATGAAGACGACGTCCATGGTGGTGTTGCTGTGGCAGAAGATGACGACGATGCTCCTCCAACAAAAGACTTGCGGTGCCGTAGCGGGCACTGCTAAAATCTTCGCCCACGCAACAAGAATAAGAGTTAAATTTATTTTACTAGTGGTCTGCATTTATCTTTTATATGTGGTATTTGAAACTATGTTATTTTCTGTCATTTCATTTCAGAATAATATTTATTTTGGGTTGCTAATAGCTACATGGTTGTAAGCCTTATATAAGGCCAAATTTTCATTTGTTATGAGATTATTATTGAAATCAAAGAAAATTGCTTGCCTAAACCTAATTCTCCTCTTCCACCTCCTCCTAGCCGCCGCCCCCCTCCAGGCTCCATCTCAAGGAGTTTGGCCGCCCCTCTCCCTCTTTGCTTGGCCGCCCATTCTACTCCTCGCTTCCTCTAACAACCCATCATTCTCCCACCTCTCTACCTTTTCTCCACCAAAATCATATTCAACCCATTGACATTTTCGGCCACCTTGGAGGAAAGGGATCGTGTGCAAGGAAGAACCAAAGTTTTGGGGTAATCGTCCACAACGAGAAAGCGAAGGAGACGAGCAAGATCTTCATGCGTGGTGCGTTTCCCGTGGGTTCAAAAGGAAGAGCGGTCGTTCTTTGTGGATCCAAATATCTCGGATCTACGTTTCCGAGTGGGGTAACGAAATTCCTACACAAGAGATTTCCTTCTTTGACTAGTTCTTGTGGTGGACGAATTTTGCGTGATTTCTCGAATCGTTAACTTTTCACGGTGTTACTAATAATAGATCTGAGATTTTCATTTGGTTTTCCGAAAATATCTATCGAGAGGATTGGCTCTCCTCGCTTTTGTTTTGTTGGGATAGATCCTACCACTTTTGAATCATGATTTATTTTTGGTGGATCTATTTTGGTACAACTCCAAGCTCGACCGAAATCAATATTATTCCATTTAGCCGGAAAAGATTTTGGCCTATAGCCAATCTCCGTTCCACTTGCGGATCGGCTATCCGTATGTTAGCGCGAACGATAAGTAAAATTCATTGTGGTCGCTGCATTTCGTTTGTGTGCGGGTTAGGGAGCGTTAACATTGTAAAGGTCGTAGTCAAGCCCTCCGTGTAGGATCCCTAAGGCATAGCCTACATCAAATTTGGTATCAAAGCGAGGTTTGTGTTGATTTCTCAATCGACACCGTCCTTACGATTTCCGGTCTTAGGACGTCGACCCACACTTGGTCGTGCAAGTTTCGTAGACACAAAATCTGAAATTTTTCACAATCTGGTCTGCATATAACAAAAAATCAAAAAATAATTCTGCAAAAAAATTACAAAAAAATCTGAATTTTCTACCTTTTTTTTCTAAGCATAAAAGTCAAAAAAAATATTTTCGTTCTCTAAGTCATTAAGCGTATAAAAATCCTGATTTATAAAATTCTTGTCCAAACAGTCTTTTGTCTAGGTGAGACACCCTGTATCAGTGTTGTTCATGCGCACGAGGCTTGGCACGGAGTATCCTCCATCCACCTCACACATGGCCGACAACCATGATGATGAGCACGCTCCTGCAACAATTGCGGCGCTTAGGGAAGAGCTTAACACCAGGTTCGATGCACTCACTCAGTTAATACAAGGGTTGGCTGTAAATCAGGCGGCTCCTCAAAATCCCGGCTTTGGGATAAATCGACCGGGGAAGCCACCCCAGCCCGCCAACCAACGAGAAGAGCGACAAAATCACCCTCGTGATCAGGACTATGAGTACGCACCTCGAGCCCCTTATGAGTTCGACTTAACTAGGGCCGTTAAAATGGAATCACCATCCTACGATGGCATGGGTGAACCCCAAGAATTTCTAAACTGGATCATGGATATTGAGTGCTATTTTGAGTGGCACAACCTGACGGACGTTGAGAAGATGCGAGTAGCATGAATGAAACTTCTGGGTAGAGCCAAAACGTTCTGGTTGAACGAAGAGAGGCGTCTAGGCACCGTGAATGGAGCACCCCCATTTGGGTGGGCTGCCATGAAGGCACTCCAGCATGACCAATATGTCCCGACGTATCACTGAACCCAAATGTTCGACGAGCTAGCCACCTTTCGTCAAGGGGGCCAATCGGTAGCGGAGTACATGGGACAACTCAAGGATATGATGGTGCGTTGTGATATTCGAAAAATGCCCGAGGTCACACTATCTCATTTCCATAAGGGACTTAATACGGACATCCAAGGCAAGATTTTGCGTTATGGTCACACAGACCTTAACACAACATTCAATGCAACATTGGATATAGAAAAGCACAATGCCAACAAGTCCAAGGGTCGAGCATTCCAGAAAGGAAAATCCATCTTAGGACCCCCACCTTCTTCATCCATGCGAGACAAAGGAAAGTTCCGATCGACTGACTCAAGTTCCATAGTAATTACCGCTAGGAACATTAAAAATCCCAATGGTGAGAGAGTTCCAATAGGACAAAATAATAAGACTAATGCTGCCTGTTATTCATGCGGAATTCAAGGACACTACTCTAGTCATTGTCCCACTAAGAGTAAGCCACTGGCACTATTAGAGTCCACGTCTGAGCCTGCCGATCTCGTCTATGAAGCTTGCGGTGAATCAGATGCCAAGCCGAGTGATATCGAAGATGAGTCTTATATGATGGTTATGAGGTGTATCTTGGCCATACCGCATGCACCGGATGAGCACAATCGGACGAACATATTCTCTTTGAATTTTAAATGTGGTGAAAAGTGGTGCAAGTTAATAATAGATAGCGGAAGTTGCATGAATGTCATTTCGGAAAACGCCGTCACTCGTATGCACCTAGTCCCCGAACCACACCCCCGGCCATATAAAATAGCGTGGGTGAACAAAACGTCTATCGCGGTTTCTAAGCGTTGTTTAGTGCCACTTACGTGGAAGAGCTATGTCGATAAAGTGTGGTGCGACGTCATCCCCATGGATGTATGTCATGTACTTCTAGGGCGCCCGTGGCTCTATGATTATGAGGTGACCCATTTAGGGCGAGCCAACACTTACGAGTTCAAGTATAATGGTAAGACCATTGTACTGAAACCCACACCGCCCAAGGATCCTTCGGTTGCCACCAAAGACACAATTGTGCCTGCGGAAAGAAAAATTATAAGTTTGATAAGTAAGAAGGAGTTGGAACGCGAGACCTTCTTGGACGGCATCCTGTATGCTTTAGTATGCCTACAAGCTAAGGAAGACTCGCCCACTTTAGAGAATATACTGTTATCTCTGTGCACTATATTGGAAGAGTATAAAGACGTATATCCGGAGGACTTGCCATCTAAGTTGCCACCCATGAGAGATATTCAGCATGAGATTGATTTCGTCCCGGGCTCTTCATTGCCTAACCATCCACATTATCGGCTCAACCCATCCGCACATGAGGAGCTATAAGCTATAATTTTGGATTTACTAGGAAAGGGTTTTATCCGCCATAGTAAGAGCCCATGCGCCGTACCGGCCCTCTTGGTTCCAAAGAAAGATAAGTCTTGGCGATTGTGTGTAGACTACCGGGCCATAAATAAAATTACGGTCAAATATAGGTTCCCCATTCCCCATTTGGACGTCTTATTAGATATGTTATCGGGAGCCACCATATTTTCAAAATTGGATCTCAAAAGTGGTTATCATCAAATAAGGATACGGGAAGGAGATGAATGGAAAACGACTTTTAAATCTAAGGATGAGCTCTATGAGTGGTTGGTGCTTGAAGAAGGGCTCACCAACGGACCGAGTACTTTCTCTCGATTGATGACCCAAGTTTTTAAGCCATACATGGGTAAATTCGTAGTCGTATACTTTGATGATATCTTAGTATTCAGTCGTTCACAAAAGGATCATGACACACATCTAAGGACAATCCTATCAACCTTGCGCCAAGAAAATCTATATATTAATCTTAAAAAATGCGCCTTTGGTGTGACGTCCGTAGAGTTTCTAGGCTACATAGTGAGTTCCGAAGGCATTCATGTTGACCCAAAAAAGGTCCAAGTGATTAAAAATTGGCCTGAACCAACAAATATTCGGGAAGTTTGAAGTTTTCACGGCTTGGCCACATTTTATCGAAGGTTCATCCAAAACATTAGTAGTATCATGGCACCGATCACCGAATGCATGAATAAAGGAGAATTTTCTTGGACTAAAGCGGCCACTCGCGCGTTTCAAATGATTAAGGATCGGATGTCCGAAGCCCCATTATTACGATTGCCGGATTTTAGTAAAGTGTTTGAATTATCATGCGACGTATCGGGAATCCGTATCGGAGGAGTTTTAAGTCAAGAGGGACATCTGATAGGATATTTTAGCGAAAAACTTGCCGGTCCAAAGTTAAATTATTCCAATTATGATCGTGAGTTCTATGCAGTGATATGTTGTCTCCAACATTGGCGACACTATCTTATCTCAAAAGAATTTGTAATCTTATCCGATCATGAGGCATTAAAATTTGTAAACTCCCAAAGTAAGATCACCCCTCGGCACGCCAAATGGGTCTCATACCTTCAGGAGTATACATTCATTATCAAGCACCTCAAGGGTACGTTAAATCGTGTGGCGGACGCCCTTAGTCGAGTCACCCTATTACTATCTACCATGGAGGTATCAGTCATAGGATTTGAAAGAATCAAAGATGAGTATATACAGTGTCCGGATTTTAAGGATATATACTTTGCCGCTCAGGACAATTCCCCTTCCACTATTTCGGCGTACTACATCCGTGACGGGTACCTATTTAATCATACGCAACTATGTATTCCCCGCTCTTCTCTACGCCATTTTATTATATGGGAGTTACATAGTGGAGGACTAGGTGGACACTTCGGTCGCGATAAAACGATCACACTTGTAGAGGATAAATTCTTTTGGCCGGGTCTCAAGCCAATGGTCAATAAAATCGTCGGGAGCTGCCGCGTATGTCAATTAGCAAAGGATAACAAGACCAATGTTGGTCTTTACACACCCCTTTCGATTCCATCTGCCCCATGGGTGGATGTTAGCATGGACTTCATATTGGGCCTTCCACTGACATTTTGGCGTCACGATTCCATCTTGGTCGTAGTGGACCGATTCTCAAAAATGGCTTATTTTATCGCTTGTCATAGTACCAACGATGCTTCACACGTCGCTAAGTTGTATTTTAAGGAGGTCGTGGCATATCGGGGTGTCCCCAAAACCATCGTGACTGATAGAGATGTTAAGTTTACTAGCTACTTTTGGAAAACACTTTGGAAGCTGTTGGGCACTTGACTTATGTTTTCGTCAGCCTATCATCCACAAACGGATGGGCAAACGGAAGTTGTTAACCGGAGTTTGGGTCGGTTACTTTGTTGCTTAGTGGGTGATCATAAGGGTACATGGGACCTTATTCTTCCTCACGCTCAACTAGCCTACAATAATTCTAAGAATAGGTCCACCGGGTTATCGCCAAATGAGATAGTGCATGGATATAAGGCGCCCGTGCCTCTTGACTTGATTCCGTTACCACCATCATTTAAATCAAGTCAATTTGCACAGGACTTCGACTCGCACGTTCACACTCTCCATGAGCACACAGGCAAGACGTTAGCTAAACAATATGCTATTTATCAATCGAATGCAAACATACATAAGCGAGCCGTCCCCTTAAATATTGGTAATTTGGTAATGGAACGTATTATCCCTGAACGGATGCCTTCAGGCACCATAAAAAAATTAGCGAATAGGAGAGCCGGTCTTTTTCGGGTTTTGAAGAAGATAGGTGAAAATGCATATTTATTAAAGTTACCCGCTGATTGGGGAATCTCCCCTGTTTTTAACATTTCAGATTTAACGCTCTATGTCGCTCTACCACCTGAACTGTTAGTCTCTCAGTTTCATATTTCCACTATACCGTCTAAAGGGGTGGGGGTGAGAATATTTCTGGACCGCTCTCCCTTTCGGATCCTTCGGGAGGTACGTTGCATATTGATGATGCAACTTGTTTTTCTTTTGCGCCTAACGCTTTTCCAAGGTTCCCCCGGAACGATTTCTTGACTGACAAGATTTTGAAGGATGCGGTGTTTTCTACTCCCGACGGCGACGTTCACATGTTTTTGGTTAGATGGAGTGGTCGTCCAGCTTCGGACGACTCTTGGGTTTCTTTGGCAGAGCTGGCTCTTCTTGATGCAGATCTCCTCCACCGTTACCGTACAGCCCACTCATCGGCGATGAGCCCTTTTGAGAGCGGGAGGATTGATGGCGACGACCACCACGACGGCCAACTGGGTGATGAAGACAACATCCATGGCGGTGTTGCCGTGGCAGAAGATGACGACGATGCTCCTCCAATAAAAGACTTGCGGCGCCGTAGAAGGCACAACTAAAATCTTCGCACACGCAACAAGAATAAGAGTTAAATTTATTTTACTAGTGGTCTGCATTTATCTTTTATATGTGGTATTTGAAACTATGTTATTTTCTGTCATTTCATTTCGGAACAATATTTATTTTGGGTTGCTAATAGCCACATGGTTGTAAGCCTTATATAAGGCCAAATTTTCATTTGTTATGGGATTATTATTGAAATCAAAGAGAATTGCTTGCCTAAACCTAATTCTCCTCTTCCTCCTCCTCCTAGCCGCCGCCCCCCCTCCAGGCTCCATCTCAAGGAGTTCGGCCGCCCCTCTCCCTCTTTGCTTGGCCGCCCATTCTACTCCTCGCTTCCTCTAACAACCCATCGTTCTCCCACCTCTCTACCTTTTCTCCACCAAAATCATATTCAACCCATTGACATTTTCGGCCACCTTGGAGGAAAGGGATCGTGTGCAAGGAAGAACCAAAGTTTTGGGGTAATCGTCCACAGCGAGAAATCGAAGGAGATGAGCAAGATCTTCATCCGTGGTGTGTTTCCCGTGGGTTAAAAAGGAAGTGCGGTCATTCTTTGTGGATCCAAACATCTCGGATCTACCTTTTTGAGTGGGGTAATAAAATTCCTACACAAGAGATTTCCTTCTTTGACTAGTTCTTATGGTGGACGAATTTTGCGTGATTTCTCGAATCGTTAACTTTTCACGGTGTTACTAATAATAGATCTGAGATTTTCATTTGGTTTTCCGAAAAGATCTATCGAGAGGATTGGCGCTCCTCGCTTTTGTTTTGTTGGGATAGATCCTACAACTTTTGAGTCGTGATTTATTTTTGGTGGATCTATTTTGGTACAACTCCAAGCTCGACCGGAATCAATATTATTCCATTTAGCCGAAAAAGATTTTGGCCTATAGCCACTCTCCGTTCCACTTGCGGATCGGCTATCTGTATGTTAGCGTGAACGATAAGTAAAATTCATTGTGGTCGTTGCGTTTCATTTGTGTGCGGGCTATGGAGCATTAATGTTGTAAAGGTCGTAGTCACGCCCTACGTGTACGATCCCTAAGGCATAGCCTACATCAACAATTAAGATAGACTGATGATGGCTTGTCCATATCCCAGACAAATTTCACCAGAGAGTTGATTAAGAAATATTGTATGGAGAATGCCTCCACCATGAGAACTCCCATGGGGTCAAGTATACCTATAGGCAATCATGAAGCAGGGAAACCTGTGGATGAGTCTTTATATAGAGGGATAATTGGCACCCTTCTATACTTGACTGCTAGTATGTCTGATATCATTTATGCTACATGTGTCTATGCTAGGTATCAAGTCTGCCCTAAAGAATCTCATTATTCTGCTGCAAAAAGAATTTTAAGGTATCTTAAGGGCACAACAGATCTTGGCCTATGGTACCCTAGGAATAGAGATTTTGATCTAACAGGATTTTCAGATGCAGATTTTGCAGGCTGCAAGGAAGACAGAAAAAGTACTACTGGTACATGTCAATTCCTAGGTGGAAGACTGGTGTCATGGAGCAGTGATAGTTTGTTTTGTATATAAGCTATTAGAGTTTTGTTTAGGTCTTTATTGTTCAAATCTTGTCTTATTAGCTTATATGTCCCCTCCTCTTGTATTTATTTATGCCACTAATGTTTTTGTGCTCTTTTGTAGGTTTTCTCAATTTTTAGCCAAAATGACCTGACACGGCCACCAACATGACCGTGTCATGGGGCGTGTCACTTGTTCCCAAAGAAATCAACCACCAGAGGAAAGTCCAAGGTTCATCCCGAGAAGGACATGACCACCAACACGGTCGTGTCTTTGGCCGTGTCAACCTGGTCATGTCAACAGTTGGCCGTTTCAACATGAGACGATGACATTCCAGAGAAGGACACGACAAACAACATGACCGTGTCACCGGGCTTGTCGCCACCTCCTCAACGCATGCAGCCCGCCATTAATGCACCCCCCCCCCCCCCCCCCCCCCCCCCCCCCCCCCCCCCCCCCCCCCGCCGTCAAAGCCCATCAAACACAGAGGACACGGCCGTGTCATTGGCCGTGTCAGTATGCGCGTGCCCGCCGATTCGACGCTGCAATGATCATTTCCGGCCAGAACCAGAGCCCGAAGTCAACCAGCACGGGACACGGCCACCAACATAGCCGTGTCATTGGTTGTGTCATCCCCTCTTGAATTTCTATAAATTCAGCCCCTCCCCCTTGTTTTATCAAGAGTCCTGGAGTGTGTAAGGAGGCGTTGCCCTTTTGTTTCCTGAAGTTTTTCATGCTTTTATCTCTCTCTCTCTCTCTTTCTCATTTTAGTTTTTTCCTAATTATAGTTTAGTTTAAGCTTTTGTAGTAGCTTTTGTAATTGCTTTAGTTGCTAATGGTAGGGTTAGAATAGAATTTCAATTTTCATTGCACTTGTAATTTTCATTTCCAAGTTGTAAGCACTCTTTTAGATTAATATAAAAAAGTGTCTTTTGTTCTTTTTAATATCTTGTGTTCTTTATGCTTTACTACTCATCCCCCTCCTCCACTTCACCGTGAGTAACTAATCCTCCTTGTACTCGATCTTAATGATTCGAGGTTAGAGTGATTAAGTTATGATGCTTTGAACTGACCTTTTCTTTTTAGTGTTTAGCCTTGAATTACTCTTGATTTATTTTGTGTTAGAGATATATCATCGATATATATTCTCCACCTTTGCTTTCATTCTTGGCTAGACGAGAGGCCGATAGTTTGAAGTGAGCACTCAAGAGTAAAGGGAGTTGTACGCACCCCTCGAGAGAGGCAGACGTCCAAATCTCCCGGATTGGAGTAAAATCCAATAGTGGGGTTCACTGCGTAAAGTGAGCTTTAGGCCTCCGATTTAGACGAGAGTCGGTCGGACCTTCCTAAACTCAGTTGTGCACGACTTCGAGAGAAGCGTGTTCAAGCTTTAGGAACCTCCACGGTCAAGGACCATTACCGTATTAAGCTTAGGTTTATTTATCGTGTTTTTAATCGACTCTTGCCGAGGTGATTCTTGATCGAGTGCATTTCTAATTCATCGTTCCTACACTTCAGTGTAATCGTTTCTTTTATGCTCTCTTTATTTTTAGTGCAATCACCTCTCCATTTATTTCCTTTCTTTAAGTTTGTTTAATTTTCCCATTAATCCTAAGATTTCTGTCGATAAAATAATAGCCTTCGTGTGAGTAAGTTTACTCAATAGTTCCCGGTTTTAAATTCGTCACTTGTGTCCCCTTGCTACAGTTCGATATGTATACTTGCCTAATTGGATTGCTAGTTCGGCTGCTCTCTTTTCTTAAGCGAATAGTAGGGCACCAAGTTTTTTGCGCCGTTGTCGGGGACCAACTTCTGTTGATAATTTGAAAACACGAACCTATTAATTTTATCATTTCTCTTTCTCATCCTCCTTCTAAAAAATTTTAAAATCAAAAAAAGAATTTACCGCTCTTAATAGAAACCCGCTTCACAATTTTTCTACACCACCTAAATCTCTCAAAAAGGGCAAAGCGGTTTTAAGTGTCGCTATCTTGTCTAGTACCTTGCGAGCCCTTCAACGGGTAGCCCATGGGAAGTTCGGGAGTTAAATTATCTCTAAAAAAATCTATTTCAAAAAAATTTATTAGCTCTCTTTTTCTAGTTTTTTTTTATTTCTCTTTCTTCATCTTCTCTTCTTTTAGTGCATGACCCGCGGGAATCCGTCGGCTATTTTGGACTTGGACCACGAAATTGAGCGTACTCTTCGGAGAAGATTGCAATTTCAAGGCCCTACTCTCCAAATACCGGTTGAGGATTCCGAGTCATTTTCTACTTTAAGAATGGAAGAGCCCCACGTGGAGGAAGCCGTGCAAAGGCCTATGTCCTATTATGCATGACCGAATCTCGAGGGTACAGAATCTAGCATAGTTTGCCCTGCGATAGCTAATAATAATTTTGAACTGAAGCCTAGCATAATTCAAATGGTGCAGCAGTATGTGCATTTTGACGGACTTCAAGATTAAGATCCGAACGCACATATAGCAAGCTTTCTTGAAATTTGTGACACCTTCAAGATAAATGGTGTCACAAATGATGTTATTAGGCTAAGATTATTTCCTTTCTCCCTTAGAACTAAGGCTAAGCAGTGGCTGAACACTCTACCTAAAAATAGCATCACAACCTGGACTCAATTAACAGAAAAATTTTTGGTGAAGTATTTTCCGCCAGCTAAAACTGCAAAACTTAGGAACGACATTTCTGCCTTTGGAAAAATAGACTCTGAAACCTTATATGAAACTTGGGAAAGATTTAAAGAACTATTAAGACGATGCTAACATCGCACGCTGCCTGTATGGTTGCAGGTGCAGATGTTTTATAATGGGCTAAATCAAAGCACAAAGCAAATGATAGACGCAGCTTCTGGTGGTACCTTAAACCACAAAACCCCGGAAGCAGCTCTTGAGCTTTTTGAGGACATGGCCATGAACACATACCAGTGGAATGTGCCTTGGTCCCACCCAAACAAACCTGCAGCTATCTTTGAAGTGGACAACATATCCCAACTAGCTCTGCAAGTAGAAATAATAAGCAAACAAATTACGGAGATGACTGCTGCCTCCGCCCCTCAGGTATTGGAATCTGCAACTCCTGCTCCAAAACAATTAGATTATGTTAATAATAATATGCCTATAAATGCTTTTAATAATTTTTCTACTGTGAATTTTCATCCTCCTGGTTTTGTTTTTCCAAATAGTTAAAATCCTGCTTTAAGAAATCACCCGAATATTTTGTGGAGTAATCCATCGAATGCAATGCGCCCACCACCACAAAATGATTTTTTCTGCACCGCCTCCACCTATTAAGAATTTTCCAAAACCTCCAATCTTGGAGGAGTTACTTTCTAAATATATCACCACAAATGATGCTACTATAAGAACCTTAACTATAAGCGTTAAAAATTTAGAAAATCAAGTAGGACAGCTTGCTAAAATAATTTCTGAGTGACCCGCAGGGTCTCTTCCTTCCAATACTGAGCCCAACCCGAGAGAGCAAGCGAAAGCTATAACTCTTCGGAGTGGGAAGCAACTTTCTGGTTTGGTTAGCGAAGAGCCCGAGGCAAGGTCCACTCCTGTTTTTAAAAATCAAAGCTCCGCTCCCATTTTAAAAATTCCACCTTCGGCTGAAGAAGTTATCACCCCTGTTTTAAAAAAAGTTCTCACTCCACCACCCACCGTTAAAAATAAACCAACCCCGTCATACCCTTCCGAACTTAATAAACAACATCAGGATGATCAATACTCTTGTTTCTTAGAAATGTTTAACAAATCCACATAAATCTACCCTTCCATGAAGCGATCTCCCAGATGCCGAAGTATTCTAAGTATCTTAAGGACCTCCTGACCAACAAGAAGAAGTTAGAGAACTTTTCGCATCTCACATTAAATATCGAGTGCTCTGCGGTCTTGACAAACGATTTACCAAAGAAAATCAGTGACCCAGGTAGTTTTTTTAATCCATGTGTCTTTGGTGATCTTTTTGTCAAGCACGCATTAGCTGACCTAGGTGCGAGTACAAACTTGATGCCCCTCTCATTCTTTAAGATGTTAGGAATTGGTATCCTCAACCCCACACACATGAGTATCCAGCTAGCTGATAGATCCATCAAGTACCCGTTAGGAAAAGTGGAGGATGTCTTAGTTAAAGTCGACAAGTTCACCTTTCCGGTGGACTTCGTCATACTGGACATCGAAGAAGACATCGAGGTTCCCCTGATCCTTGGCCGACCCTTCCTTGCCACCTCCCAAGCCATCATTGTCGTAAGCAATGGTAAGCTCTTCCTACGCGTAGGCGATGACGAAGTAACTTTCTTTATCACCCCCTCAATGAAGAACACCCTAGCAAATGATGACTCCTGTTTTTTTGTAGATGTCGTAAGTGAAGGATACTCCTATTGCCTCTCTGATTTTGAAAAAGAATTTTATAATTTTTGTTCTTCATCTACTCTTCCAACTAAATCGCTACACCTAAGTGAAGAATCCTCCTATCTCCTCTCTGATTTTGAAAAAGAATTTTTTGATTTTTGTTCCTCCTCTACTTTTCCAACTGAATCACTGCAAGAAGCCGCCATGGACACCGGCTCCACCCCTTTTAGTTTTACACATAAAAACGTCTACGAGGACATAGTTTTTGAAAAAGAAAGAATTTCTAAAACCTCGTATGAAGAACCCCCTACCATAGAATTGAAAGAACTCCCCAAACATCTTAGATATGCTTTCTTAGAAAAAGACTTCAAGCTACCAGTAATAGTTTCGGCCTACCTCACGGATGCGCAAAATGAGAAACTCCTTTTCGTTTTACGTAAGCATCACTGAGCTATTGCATGGCAAATTTCTGATATAAAGGGCATAAGCCCATCTTTCTGCACTCACAAAATCTTAATGAAAAATAATTCGCATAACTCCATAGAACCTCAGCGCCGTATCAACCTGAACATGAAAGAAATAGTAAAGGGCAAGGTTATGAAATTGTTAGACGCAGGAATTATCTATCATATATTAGATAGTAAGTGGGTTAGCCCTGTTCTGGTAGTGTCAAAGAAGGGACGGATAACTATAGCTGTAAATGAAAATAATGATTTAATCCCGACACGGACGGTGACGGGGTGGAGAATGTGCATAGATTATCGTAGGTTAAATGACGCCACCCGCAAGGATCACTCTCCCTTGCCGTTCATCGATCAGATTTTAGAATGATTATCCGGCCATAGCTTTTATTGTTTTCTCGATGGTCTCTCGGGGTATTTTCAAATCCCCATCTCTCACGAGGACCAGGAGAAAACTACGTTTACTTGTTCCTTCGGCACCTTCGCTTACTGAAGGATGCCGTTTGGATTGTGCAATGCGCCAGCTACATTCCAGCGATGTATGCTCGCTATCTTTGACAAGTATGTAGAAAGCATTATGGAGGTATTCATGGATGATTTCTTCGTGTTCGGTGATGCTTTTCATAGTTGTTTATAAAACCTCGAAAAAGTCTTAGAAAGAGGCGAAGAAACTAACCTTGCCCTAAATTGGGAAAAATGCCATTTTATGGTGAGGGAAGGGTTAGTTTTGGGTCATAAAATTTCTGCTAGAGGTGTTGAAGTTGACATTGCTAAGATAGAAGTTATCGAGAAGCTGCCGCCGCCTACGAACATCAAAGCTATAAGAAGTTTCCTAGGGCACTCTGGCTTTTACCGTCATTTCATAAAGGACTTCTCCAAGATCACCAAACCCCTAACCCATCTCTTAGAAAAAGATGCCCCATTCATTTTTGATGACCTTTGCCTAGATGCTTTTAATTTAATAAAAGAAAAATTAATTAATGCCCCGATTAGGATAGGTCCGGTGTGGGACCTTCCCTTTGAGATAATGTGCGATGCGAGTAGTTTTCAGTGGGAGCCGTATTAAGTCAACGCATATCTCAAAACTTCCACCCCATCGATTATGCAAGTAAGACGCTCATATCTACATAGGAAAATTACACCACAACCGAGAAGGAGCTCCTAGCTATAGTATTCACTTTTGATAAATTCTGCCCTAATATTACACTTTCAAAAATTATCGTTTTTATGGACCACTCGGCCCTCAAATATCTTCTTGCCAAAACGGATGCCAAGTCGCACCTTATTTGCTGGGTCTTACTCCTCCAGGAGTTTGACTTAGAAGTCCGTGATAAGCGGGGAGCCGAGAATTTGGCCGCCGACCACCTCTCGCGCCTAGATAATCCTTTTATTAAAAATCTAGATGAAAAATCTTTTAATGATTATTTTCCTGATGAGAAGCTGCTTTCAATTAGCGCTTCTCCTTCTCCTTGGTTTGCACACATTGACAACTACTTAGTGGCTCATGTGCTCCCAAAAGAGTTCTCCTCTCAACAAAAGAAGAAATTATTTTCTGAGTTGAAGAACTATTTTTGGGAGGACCCGCATCTTTTTAGAGTCTGTGCAGACCAAGTGATAAGGAGATGTGTTTCTTATGAAGAAGGATTAGATATTTTAAAACACTTGCATGAAGGTCCGTGAAAGTGAGGGGTTAGATCTGGAATACTCTAGAGGGGGTGAATAGAGTATTTATGATTTTTATAAAATTTTCCAACTACTTTAATCTAGTCCTAGTGCTGTAGGAATTAAAATAAAGCACAAACACAGTTATCCTAACTAGCACACCCACAACAAGAAACAAAAGAAAAGAGCAACCAGAAAATATACAAAATTTAAAGTGGTTCCCCAACCTGGGTACATCCACTCTTCTACCACCCTGGTAGGAATCTACTACAGGTTTTGATCAGGTGACTGCCACCAATGAGCTTTTGATCAGGTGCTCAAAAATCAATCCTCAAGTCTTTTGATCAGGAGACTTGCAACCAAGAATAACTTTTGAAGGGATCTAAAGAACCCTTTATACAGTGGGGGGATGAGAGATGATTTTGTCTTCTCATTCTCAATGTACAACTGAGAAGTCTTTTGTGGATTGGATGTTACCAAAAAGCTCCCCCTGAGATGTTGAATGCTTCAGGAAGATGGAGCTTTGCTTCAGGGTGATAGGCCTTCAGTCTTTCTACTTTGACCAGACAAAGCATAGGAACCTTTTGACAAATAGAGGATTTGTTTCCCTTTGAAGTGTCCTGGAAGAAGAAAGAAGAAGACTCTTGATTTTGATTGTTTGTTCTTCTTCCTTCTTCAACTTGCTGATGGTTCACTAGTCTAGGGCTTGTTTTGTTGTATCTCTATATTCTGTATTGCTGTAAGATTGAAGTTCTTGCAAAGAGCTGTGTATTGTATTATCTATCTGTGTGTATTATTTCTCAGTCACACTCGAGAGGAGGAAGAAAAATCCCTTTTAAATTTTCCAGATTATCTTCCTTTTGAAATTTGAAATCTCTTCTGCATTCATTGCTGATGGCCTGGAGAATGTTTTGCATTGATTGAGTTTCCCCAACTGTCCCATGGAAAAACGGCAAGCAATAATACTGGAGAAGACCATAATTAATGCTCCGTCTAACGGTAATATTCAGAGAATGTTTTAGCATTAATTACTCAGGAATTATTACAGTAGGAAATGGACAGAAGGATGGAAATAACCAAGTCTGGGTTCGTCGAATAGAGAATAGAAATCGTCGAGCTGAGTCCACAGTTCGTCGAGCTGAGGAGTTGTTTTCGTCGACCAGATGGCTTCTGTTCGTCGAGCTGAGTTCCAAGATCGTCGAGCTGAGAACAGATAACTGCATTCTCTAGAACCTTGCCTTTTCTGCACATCAAGTTCGTCGAGCTGAGAATTTGACTTCATCGACCAGAGTTCTGTGAAGTGTTTTTGGACTTAGATATTTCTGGAATGAAAAACTGAAGTAGTGTATCCTAAAATCGTCGACCTGAGATCTGGGTTCGTTGAACTGAGAACTAGTTTCGTTGGGCTGAGAACTTCTAACTGTTGCTAGATAACTCTTGCCAATGTCTTCTAAGTTCGTCGAGCTGAGTCCACAATTCTTCTTTAACTTCTTGACACAGCTTCTGTGGAATGTGCCGACACAATTCCTGTGTGTCGACACAATTGCTTCTTGTCTCGACATAGTTGTTATTTTGACAGAAATCTGGAGTGTGTCGACACAAGTCCTGTATGTCGACATAATTATTGTCGACAGATGTTCTGTATATCGACACAAGTCCTGTGTGTCGACACAATCTGGCTTCTTGTGTCAACACAGTTGATGTCGACAGATGTTCCGTGTATCGACATAAGTCCTGTGTATGGACACAATCTGGCTTCTATTGTCGGCATAGTAGTATATTCTGACGGATCCTTCCCTTCAGCTCTGGCTTTGTTGATCATAGAAAGGCCAACCAGTTCTTGGAACCTGGCCATCCTAGCTGTTGTTGCTGTTTCAGGATCTTCATATAGTACAGGTGGGGAAGCATGTATCTTGGGGCTTTCAGCTTTTTGATGTTTAGGGAGTTATTGATGTAGCTGTTGTTGATGCTGCTGGTGTTGAGGTTGGTGCTGCTTGCCTGAAGAGTAGTATCTCTGCTGCTGCTTCCTGAGGATGAGAACCTATCCTAATGCCTTTTATAAGTTTGAAACTGAGTAGTCATTTGAGATGTTGTGCCTGAAGCACCAGCAGCTAGAGGAGGAGGTGGAGGAGGATCCTTCCTGAATCTTTATGGAGGTGGAGAATATCTTCTACTTCTCGTTCTTTCTTTCTGTTCATTTTTAGATAACCACATCCAAGCAGGCATTCCCTTATAAGGAGTGATTTTCTGGAGGATGTAGTAGGGGGTGTCATTTGCTATATTGTGTTTTGGAACAGGAGGTGGAGGAGCTTTCCTCTTCTTAGAAGCTTTCTTTTTCTTAGGTTCCTCATCTGAGTCCTCATCTTCTTCATCATCATCATCATAATCTGGAGGAGCATCATATAAGGCATCAATGGCCTTTAGTATTGATTTGTAAATTTTCTTTTTAGCCTGAGTAGTAGCTGGAGGAAGAGCTGGGACTGGGGCTGGAGCAGGAGCTGGAAAGCTATATACTTCAGTGCTTTCAACAACTGACTTATTTTCCTCTTGTATATTAGCCATGATCAGTTCATCCATATCAGGCATGAGGGAATCATCCATTATAAAAACTGGAGCAAAAATGTTTTCTAGAGGGGATGACATGATGACTGAGTCAGCCTTAGGTTGAGATGAGATGGCTGGGGACTTTGGAGTAGCAAAGATTGCCATGAGTTGCTTAGCAACTTTGGGGCTTATTGGTTTGGTGTATGGGATTATAGCCAAAGATGGATTAGTACTATCTTCTGGAAGAAAGCTCAAATAAGTTGTATCAAAAATTCTTAACAAGCTTGACAAATCAATTGTGGGATTAATGATATAATCACCACCAGTACTGATTTCTTCTATTAATGACTCATCTATGTCCATGTAAGTTTCAATAAAATGAATAAAATCAAATAAATCTTCATCATCTACTGGAGATAAATCTGCATCATCTGCTACTGCTGCTACTGCATCTGCTGGAACTGTTACTGCTGCAGCTTCTTCATCAAGTATCTCCCCCTGACTGGTTTCAGTGCTAACTGGATCCAGGCCCCTACCTGAAGAGGGGACAGCAAAGAGTGCATTTATTTGAGCAGCAAGGGAGTATATAGAAGTAGCAAGAGGCAAAATAGCCTCTGCTATAAGATTTTTGAGGAGGGGAGTAAGTAGGGCAATAAGAGATGAAGTGGTGGAGGTGTCCAAGGGTAGATTTGCAGATGGTGGAATGGAAGGTGTTTGAGGGGAAACAAATGGAGGTTTGGAAGTTTATGGTGGCGTAGGAGTGATAGCATCTTACATGTTTATATCTTGTGCAGAAGGAGTGTTGAGAGGGGAGAAGAGTAGATTGAATGTTGGTATGTTGGCTAGATGGGGAGGTAAGGGTGATGAAGGTGGTGAAGGAATGTGGGTATCATGGGGGGACTGAGGTGGGGATGGTTGTGGTGATTGAGATGAAGAAGGTTGATGATACTCCTGAATAGGGGAAGAGGGGATGTCAGTAAGATATATTGGTTGAGAGGTGGCAGGAGATGCAGCTAGAGTAGGAATGTGAACTGGTTATTGTAGTAGTTGTTGTTGTTGAAGGGCAGGGATGATGGAAGATGAAGGTGTAGGGGGGATCTCTTCAGAAGGGTGGGAAGTGGTTGGATCAGCCCTTGTACTTCCAGAAGCTCTTATGGAAGAGGGAGCTTTGGAGGGCTTTGTGATGGTCCTCTCCCACTTGCCAAACAGGGCACAAGTGATCCTTGTACTGGCATTAATGAATATGGTCGGGGAGATCAGGGATTCAACAGCTTTTTCTTTCAAGAAGATCCCTAGGATCCTTCCAAAACTAACTTCCTTTTTATTATTCTTTTTCTTAATAAGATCAAACATTATTTGTGCCTAGTTCATCCTTTTCTTGTTCACCACTGCACACATAACCAGAAATTGGTGCCTGGTTATATAGTCGTGTATAGTGTGCTTGCCCAGCAGGACTTTCCCTACTATATCTGCTAAGAATTTAAATTCTGCAGACAGATGTTTCTTCAACAACTTGTTTGGGGTTTGTCCAGTATAACCCATTACACTCAACATCTCATCATATTCTTCAGTATCCATTTCTAAATCCTCTTCACCATTATTTAGGCCAAATATTTCTGTTAAAATGGCGGGAGTGAGAGAAAGAGTATTACCCGCGATTGTTCAAGACATGGTGTTATCATATGTGGTAGAAGAAGTATAGACTCATTCCCTGATTTCTGTGCCAGAGATCTTTATCCTGGTGGAGAGTAGAGTTTTCAATTTCTGATCTTCAAGAAGTTGTAGGATGTCCAGGAAGATGGGGTCAGAATGTTGGAAAGAGTCAAAATCGACATCAAACCCTGTGTCAAATTTCATTACGGCAAGGGTTCCTGCTTGAATCGCCATGAGAGCACCTGCAAGAGGAAAACGGTGATCAAGTGCAAAGGAATTGAAGGCGCGGGATGGAGGTCGAAGAAAACCTAGATATAAGGTTTTCTAGAATATGAATCGACAAACTCCGTTCCACAAAAATTAAGAAATTCTTCAACCTGCGATCGACGAAATAATTGATAGTTAAATAATTCGTCGAGCACAGTCTGAAGATTTGAAGACATTTCGTCGAGCTCCGTTCGACGAAAGTTTTCTAAAGTAGATTTGTCGAGCTCCGTTCGACGAAAAACTCACAGAGAGTTTGTCGAACTCCATTCGACGAATATCTCAAGAACTTTCCCCAGTTTGTCGAACTCTGTTCGACGAACTTTGGCAAATTCGTCGAGTGCAGGCAGAAACTAAACTAAGTCTTCTCCATTGATCATTTGAAGCTGATTTATAAAGAACAAGTGATTTATCTCATCCAGAAGTTTGGTGAATATATCAGCACTTTGTAAATCAGTGTAGATATAGACAAGATTAACTTTGTTTTTTTCAACACACTCTCTTATGAAATGATGCCTAATGTCTATATGCTTGGTCCTACTATGATGGACTGTTATTTATGTTATGGCTATAGCACTTGTGTTATCACAAAATAGAGTTGAATTATTTAAGTTGAGACCATAGTCCAGTAATTGATTCTGAATCCACAACATCTGTGAATAACAACTACCAGCTGCAATGTATTCTGCTTCAGTAGTTGAAGTGGACACAGAGGATTGTTTCTTACAGAACCAAGACACTAACCTCATACCTAGGAACTGGCAAGTTCCTGAAGTACTTTTTCTGTCTCCCCTGCATCCTGCAAAGTCAGCATCTGAATATCCAGTTAATTCAAATTCTAACCTAGTAGGATACCATAGGCCTAGACTGGGACAACTCTTTATATATCTCAAAATTCTTTTTAAGAAACTTAGATGAGATTCTTTAGGGTTTACCTGGAACCTAGCACAAAGGCATGTGGCAAACATAATATCAGGTCTGCTTGTTGTAAGGTATAGTTGGGACCCAACAATGCCCATATATAGTTTCTGATCCACAGGTTTCCCATGTGTATCAGAGTCTATTACAGTATTTGTAGCCATGGGTGTTTTCTTTGCTGAGGTATCAGCCATCCCAAACTTCTTTATAAGCTTATTAGCATATTTAGCTTGGGAGATGAAGATGCCATCAGGAAGCTGCTTCACTTGGAGACCAAGGAAGTAGGAGAGCTCACCCATGCTACTCATTTAAAATTTTGAATGCATGAGGTCAGAGAACCTCTTGCATAATTTGGAATTAGTAGACCAAAATATGATGCCATCGACATAGATTTGTACTAACAAGGTTTGATCCTTATGATGTCTAGTGAAAAGTGTTTTATCTACTATGCCTCTAATGAATTTATGCTCTATCAAAAAGCTAGCTAGAGTCTCATGCCAAGCTCTTGGTACTTGCTTTAGACCTTAAAGAGCTTTATGTAATTTAAAAACATGATAAGGATGAGTTGGAGAGACAAAACCTGGAGGTTGTTCAACATAAACCTCTTCTTTAAGTACTCCATTCAGAAATGCACTCTTCACATCCATCTGATACACCTTGAATTTCTTGTAGACAGCATAGTCCAAAAAAATTCTGATGGTCTCTAACCTTGTAACTGGTGCAAAGGTTTGATCATAATCTATGCCTTCTTCTTGCCTTTATCCTTGAGCAACAAGCCTAGCCTTGTTCCTCACAATTGTACCTTGGGCATCCAATTTATTTTTGTACACCCATTTGGTTCCAATGACTGGGTAGCCTTGGGGTCTTGGAACCAAATCTCAAACTCTACATCTCTCAAATTGATTTAGTTCCTCTTACATAGCAATGATCCAATGGGGATCCTGCTCAGCATCTTTTATGGATTAAGGTTCAACCTGAGAGAGAAAACAGGCATACATCAAATCTTGGTTGAGTTGATGCCTTGTCTGTACACCTGCTGACATGTCTCCAATTACTTAGGATCTGGGGTGATCCCTGAGTGTGACAAAGTCAGTTGGTGGAGTTGGTTCAACAACAACATTTTGAATTAATTCCTCTTGTGGAATTGAGTTTGTTGTTGGATGAGGTTCAACTTCCTCAGTGCTTTCTTCTTCACTTTTTTCATTAACTTGTGGAGAAGGATGTGTTGGAACCTCTTGGGTGAGGCTTAGTCCATCCAAGTTCTCACACAAGTGAGGTACCTGCAAAGGATTACTGGTAGAAACTTCTTTCTCCTTGCAAGACATGTTAGCCTCATCAAAAGTAACATGAATATATTCTTTAATTTTTAAAGATGATTTATTGAATATCCTATAAGCTTTGCTTACATGGGAATATCCTAGAAAAATTCTCTCTTCAGCCTTAGCTTCAAAATTTCTAATGTATTTCTTGTTGTTGTTATGTATATAATATATACATCCAAATACTTTAAAATAGTTGATTTTAGGTTTTTTCCCTTTAAGTAATTCATAGGGAGTCTTATTCTTCAGTTTATGTATCAAGCTCCTGTTCAGGACATAGTTTGTTGTGCTTACAACCTCTGCCCAAAAGGTTAGTGGCATGTAAGCATCTGCAAGCAATGTACCTGCAGCTTCAATTAGGGTCCTATTTTTCCTTTCAGCTACCCAATTTTGTTGGGTAGTTCTAGGAGCTGAGAAGCAGTGCCTGATACCCTTCTTCTCACAGAACTAATACATAAGAAGAGACTCAAACTCTGTACCATGATCACTTCTGATCAATGCAATATGAGTAGAGTACTCAATCTGTTTGATCCTGAGAAAATCTGTAAGAACTTTAAAGGTATCTGACTTAGATCTTACAAAGGACACCCAAGTGAACCTTGAGAAGTCATCTACAATAACTAAGGTGTAGGATTTCCCTCCTAGGCTTTGCACAGCAATGGGTCCAAAGAGATCCATGTGTAGAAAATACAAAATTCTAGGTGAATCACTTTTATTTACTGATTTAAAGCTAGATTTAGTTTCCTTACCTAATTGACAAGCACTGCAGAGACCTTCCTTCTTGTAGGGGCTAGAAGGTAAACCTCTCACAAGGTTGTCTTTTGATAGCCTAGCAATGTTTTTCATGTTAACATGACCTAGCCTTTTATGTCATAATTAATTCTGAGTACTAGCTATGTTGAGTAGGCAGATATCTTAATTGGCAGAATAGAAAGTAACTAAGTAGATGTTGTCTTGTCTATTTCAAATTAAAACAATTTGTTTTTCTTTATTAGAGATAGTGCAGGAGGTTGAGTTAAAGTGTACCTGATAACCTTCATCACATAATTGACTTATAGAGATGAGGTTATGTTTGAGTCCTCTGACATGTCACTTTCTTGAAGGTGACATCTCCAATTTTCACTTCTCCATAGCCTTCTGGCTGGCCATATTTTGAATCACCAAAGATTACCTTTGGCCCCAGCTTGGACTTGTAGTTGATTAAATTGTCCTTGCTGTCAGTCATGTGTTTGGAGCATCCACTGTCCAGGTACTAGGTTTGATTAATTACTGGACAGCCCTTTTCCTACAGTAAAAACAGTTAGTTGTTCTTGACCCAGGTTACCTTGCGTCCTTTAAATTGCTGGTAAGAAACACTGGATATCATAGAAAACTCTGGTTGAGATTTGTACCCTAGTGGGTGATATCTTCTAGGTGGAATTATCCAATTAGCTAATGGATTAAATGGTTTCCTAGGTTTATTAGAGTTGATATTATAGTTATAATTTTTGTTAAGTCTTTCTGGGTTCGACGAATTGTTGTGAGTTCGTCGACCAGAGTTCGATGAATCGGGATGAGATCGTCGATCTCTACCCAGAGAATGAACATTGTCATTTTTGTGCCCCACGTTCGTCGATCTCTGCTCGACGAATAATATAAAGTTCGTCGATCGCAGTTAGACGAATAATTATAGCTTAAGTTTGCGTTCAGAGTTCGATGACTTGAGTTCAATTAACTGGCCAAATTTCGTCGATCTGACTTCGACAAAATCTACTGAACTTTATTTTTATTTGTTTTCTGGTTTCTGTTATTTTGATTTTTAAGGTTTGGCATTTCTTCTGTGATTTGTTTATTAGTTATTATCTCTTTGCCTTTAGAAGAAACAAACTTGATGGGGGTTGACAAAATATTCTTCTTAAGAATGGGGGGGGGGCAAACTTGATAAGCCACCCAAGCCCAGCTTGCCATTCAGTCTGGCATTTACAGTGCTTGTGATGTCCATCAGCTTGAGGCTTCTCCCATTGAGAGATTCCTCAAGATGTTTGCCCTCACATAGTTGTGTTTTGAAGGAGTTGATTAGTTCATTAGCTTCATTTAATTCATCCTTTAACTTAGTGTTTTTAGATGTCAGGGTTTCTTGATTAGCTAGTTTTTCCCCAAGTACCTTGATTCCTTTTTTTGAATTTATTAGATCTATACACATGGTTTTAAACTCAGATTTGAATGATTCAGAATTATAGTCAAATGAATAGAATACCTGATCAGCCTCAGATTCTGATGCTTCTTCTTTGTCTGATTCTCCTTCATCTGAATGAGTTCTGGAAGCATCAATTGCCATGAGACAAACTTATTTGGCCCTTGCTTCTTCTTCTTCTTCACTGGAGCTGGAGGATGTTGATTAATCTTCAATTTCACTCCAGGATTCAGCTACAAATCCTTTCTCCTTCTTCTTGTATCTGCTAGAGGAAGGTCTTGAGATGTGTTGCCTTCTGATATCCTTCTCTCTTCTCTTATCCTTCTTTTGATTTTCTGGACACTCTGAGATGAAGTGTCCAGGTTTCCTACAACCAAAGCAGACCACTTCTTTAGTGGGGTTTTTATCATACCTTGGCTTGTCATCCATCTTGTATGACTTTCTTTTGAAGTCTTTCCTTGCCACATTATAAAATCTTTTGGCAAGTAGACCCATCAGCTCTTCATTTATTATTGGTGCTTCTGTCTCCTCAGCAGCCTTGAATGCATTGCTATGCTCCTTCCTTTCTGGTGGAGGTGTTCTTTGCCCAGCTGCTTCTATAGATTTGATAAATTGATCATAGGACTTTAGCTTTCCAAAAAGAGATTCAGTGGAAATCGCATTCAGGCACCTGGCCTCCTTGATGGGCCAGATCCTTGAATCCCATGAGCTTGGGAAGCACATAAGGATTTTATCATTCACCTCTGTGAGGGTGATGTCCTTGTCCAAGGTTTTCAGCTCATTGATGATTGAGCTCAACCTATTATACATGTCTGCTACTGATTCAGCTTCCTCCTTCTTGAAATTATCATATTGGGATATGAGATTGGATCTCCTGTCCTTTCTTTCATCAGCATATCCAGCCACCATGTGATTGAGGGAATCCCAGATGGCTTTGGGTGATGTGCATTCAGCCACTTTTTGAAAGATGTCATATGACATTGCTTGGGCTAGAATATTCATGGCCTTAGCATCAACAATTTTAGCCTTCTTCTAGGCCTCATTCCACTCAGGTGGTTGAACTACATTGTTGCTGGATATTGCTTTAGAGGTGGAGGCAGATGCTTGAGGAGGACCTGTCACAATGGAATTAAAAATATCCTCATCAATAGAGTTCATATATAACTTGATTCTTGCCTTCCAGATGGAAAACCTGTTTAGGTTGCAAACTGGAGGTCTGGTGCTTGCATAGGATCTGTTCTGTGTCATGTTGTGTGTGAATATTTAATAGAAATGAAAAGACAAATCTAACTCAAGATCTTTGTTTCAAGGGTAAGCTTGTACAACCAAGGGAATCCTGCTCTGATACCATTTGAAAGTGAGAGGTTAAATTTGGAATACTCTAGAGGGGGTGGGGGGGGGGGGGGGTGAATAGAGTATTTAGGGGTTTTATAAAATTTTCCAACTACTTTAATCTAGTCCTTGTGCTGCAGGAATTAAATTAAAGCACAAACACAATTATCCTAACTAGCACAGCCACATCAAGAAACAAAAGAAAAGTGCAACCAGACAACACAAGAAATTTATAGTGGTTCCCCATCCTGGGTACATGCACTCTTCTACCACCATGGTAGGAATCCACTACAGGTTTTGATCAGGTGACTGCCACCAATTAGCTTTCGATCAGGTGCTCAAAAACCAATCCTCAAGTCTTTTGATCAGGAGACTTGCAACCAAGAATAACTTTTGAAGGGAGTTAAAGAACCATTTATGCAGTGGGGGATGAGAGATGATTTTGTCTTCTCTTTCTCAATGCACAACTGAGAAGACTTTTGTGGATTTGATGTTAGCAAAAGGCTCCCCCTGAGATGTTGAATGGTTCAAGAAGATGGAGGTTTGCTTCAGGGTGATAGGCCTTCAGTCTTTCAGCTTTGACCAGACAAAGTACTGGAACTTTTTGATAGATAGAGGATTTGTTGTCCTTTGAAGTGTCCTAGAAGAAGACAGAAGAAGACTCTTGATTTTGATTGTTTGTTCTTCTTCCTTCTTCAACTTGTTGATGGTTCACTGGTCTAGGGCTTGTTTTGTTGTATCACTGTATTCTGTATTGCTATAAGATTGAAGTTCTTGCAGAGAGTTGTGTATTGTCTTCTCTATTTATGTTTATTATTTCTCAGTCACACTCGAGAGGAGGAAGAAAAATCCCTTTTATATTTCCCAGATTATCTTCGTTTTGAAATTTGAAATCTCTTCTGCATTCATTGCTGACGGCCTGGAGAATGTTTTGCATTGATTGAGTTTCCCCAACTATCTCATGGAAAAACGGCAAGCAATAATCTTGGATAAGACCATAATTAATGCACCATCTAACAGTAATATTCAGAGAATATTTTAGCATTAATTACTCAGGAATTATTACAGTAGGAAAGGGATAGAAGGATGGAAATAACCAAGTCTGGATTCGTCGAACAGAGAACAAAAATCGTCGAGCTGAGTCCACAGTTCATCGAGCTACGGAGTTGTGTTCGTCGACCAGATGGCTTCTGTTCGTCGAGCTGAGTTCCAAGATCGTCGAGCTGAGAATAGATAACTGCATTCTCTAGAACCTTGCCTTTTCTGCACATCAAGTTCGTCGAGCTGAGAATTTGACTTCATCGACCAGAGTTCAGTAAAGTGTTTTTGGACTTAGATATTTCTGGAATGAAATGCTGAAGTAGAGTTGTTAAATTTTCTCAAGGTGGTCAGCAAGATAGCCCAAACGCCAAATTAATATCTTCGGAACTACCCAGTTCACACCTTGAACCAGCGAAAACCCAGGGAGCAGGCTCAACACACCAAGCACATGGAAGAACAAGCAGATCTTATATTCATTTAACTTCTTTACAAAACGAGATATACATAGCGCGACATGATTTCGCTAGTATAAACAGCTGTAAACAGAAAGCACCAAAACCAAGCCGGGCGGACAGCACCAGAGTCCGCCGAGACCGCCGAGGTCGCCGAGTCCGCTAAGATCGCCCAAACTTAAGCTACAATCCGCCGAATAGCCACGGAGTTCGCCGAAGCTGCGAGGCCGCACGGACACACCGTTATTCGTCTCCTGCTGAAGCTGAACTGAGGAACACACCGCCTACCCTCCTGAAGCCGGCGGACATGTTATTGAAGCTAGCAAAATCGAAATAGAGCTAAGAAGCCGCAGAGCGACCTCCTGTTGAATCCGCAGAGACCGCACAACTTCCAAGTACTTGACCGAAGTCACAGCCAAACTCCTGGCTCCTTGAAGCTACCCGCGCGACCTGCACACATCACACAGTTAACTCTGAATCAATCCGCGTGGATAGAAAAACTGAGACCGCAACACTTCGCCGAACCCAACTTTTTGTTCACTCAGTTACTGTAGATGTGCCATGGGGGTCCTTTTTATAGACGAGGTGAGGAGTGTGGTCACCTCCCTAGCCCGCTCGATAGTAAAACACCGTCCGCCGAGTCCGCAAGGACTTAGCCGGATACCAAGGAAAACCGTCAGGAGCAAGGCAACTTTGGCGAACCCTCATCAGTCAGCCCAAGCTATGCGGACAAGGCATCAGCCCGCAAAGCCTCCAACCACTGCAGGACAACAACCCCCTTCAATGGCTGTCCGCACAAACCCGAGGCAGTCCGCAAGACTCAGGCCTCAATCCGCCATAAGTCCATGACCAAAGACAGATAGCAAGTCCGCCCGGTCAACAACGGACTTGGCGGATACTGCAGATACCATGGTCTTGGCACAGAGTGGACCAAGTCCAAAACCATCAAAGGCCAAATGCGAGCATGAAGGACATAAACTCCCGTCCGCCAAACACTCTAGCACACAGACTGTCAGCAGTCCGCAAGCTACTTGCACACCTGCCCAACGCAGCAGCCATCTCCCGGACTCCACACACCAGTCCGCCAACGACCTCCACAGCAAGCACCTATTGTATCACCAGAGCTCGACAAGGCCTCAGCCAAGCTCTAAGCCTAGTCCGCAACAGCCCATATCGCGGACACACTAGTCCGCAAGCTTCCCGCGGACATGAGCCAAACCGCCAATCAGCACAAGCTTGCACCACGGCCACTGAGCAATGCACCAGTCCGCAAGCCTCTATCCGCTCAGGCCGCTCCTTAGCTAAACCAATTCGCCAATGCCCTATCCGCAGATACCAGGTCGCACAGTCCGCGGACTACTTGCATACAACCCGCTCAGAATAGTCGGCTTCCACTAGACTTTCCACCAGGTTGCAGTCCGCCCAGTCCGCCTAGTCTACCGATGTTGTCCGCCCAGGCCGCCCGGCCTGTCCCGTCAACCACTTCCACTTCACAAATTTCAACACTCCCCCTTGAAGTGGGAAGTGGTGACAAAGCCCAGCAAGCTGCGCAAGCTCTCAAAAGCCCCCTTCGACAGTGGCTTTGTGAAGATGTCAGCAAGATTATCTTCACTCCGTATATGCCCGACCAACAGAGATCCCTCCAACACCTTCTCCCTGATAAAGTGGTGATCGATCTCAATGTGCTTGGTCCTGGCGTGACACACTGGATTGTTAACCAGTTTGAGAGCACTCTCATTGTCACCCCGGAGTAAAGTTGGCCCTTGCACTTCTTCATGAACATCCTCTATAAGCCTCCTCAACCAGATGGCTTGCTGAGCAGCCAAGGCCGAAGCCTTATACTCTGCCTCCGTAGTTGAGACGGACACCGAGTCCTGCTTCTTGCTACACCACGAGATGCTAGTTGAACCGCAAGTGAACACATAACCTGAAGTAGACCTCCGATCATCCGAATCACTGCCATAGTCAGCATCCGTGTACCCAAGCAATGCAAACTCCGAGTCCCTTCCATAGAGGAGTCCCATGTTAGAAGTCACCTTGACATACTTCAGAATACCCTTCGCTGCCACTAGATGAGATTTCCTTTGTTCAGCCATGAACCGACTTACTCGGCCAACACCATAAGCAATGTCCGGCCTTGTAATCGTCAGGTAAATTAAGCTCCCAACAAGAGCCCTGAACACTAAGGGATCAAGAAGAACCCTTCCCTCATCTCGTCGAAGCTTCAGCCCAGGTTCCAGTGGAGTAGAGCACTTCTTCCCTTCGCCCATGCCGAACCGCTTCACAATGCGATCTGCATACCCTTTTTGGCTAATGAGAATCTCGCACTCCTTCCTCTCCATCTCAAGACCGAGAAAGTGATGAAGCTCTCCCAAGTCTTTCATCTCGAAGTGTATAGCAAGCTCTGCCCTGAGCCTTACTACTTCCCCCTCCGAATTCCCTGTGATGATCATGTCATCCACATACATCAGGACCAAGACTTGTAGCTCCCCCTTCTTCTTGATGAACAAGCTTGAATCTGAGTTGGAAGCAAGGTATCCACAGAATTGCAAGTACTCTGCAATCTTCCAATACCAAGCTCTAGGAGCTTGCTTCAACCCATAGAGAGCCTTCCTGAGTTTGCAGACATAGTCCGGATGCTTTTTAGAGACAAAACCAAGTGACTGATTGTAACAGCCCAAAGTTCTGAAACAGGCAAATTTGGTTGACACGGCCTGGGACACGGTCGTGTCCCAGGGCATGTCAGGTGACACGGCCTGCGACACGGGCGTGTCGCAGGGCGTGTCGGGTTGTGTCGACGATTGGGCTTTGTCTCGACGATTGTTTTTGGTCTCGACGGTTCGTCGAGAGAGGCACACGGCCCATGAGACGGGCGTGTCCAAGGCCGTGTCGCATTCTCGACGATTCTTGCTCGACGATCGTCGAGTGTCGAGAAGTGCGTGTCGAGTGTTGAACACGGCCTGTGACACGGGCGTGTCACAGGGCGTGTCAAATCAGGCGACGAACTCAACCCGCCGAAAGAATTCGTGGGCGTGTCTTTGTGCCGTGTCTGGGCACACGGCCTGGGACACGGGCGTGTCACAGGCCGTGTGAAGTCTCGGGATGATTTGGGATTTTTTCACCCAGGTACACGGCCACAGACACGGGCGTGTCTGAAGGCGTGTTGGTGACACGGCCCATGACACGGGCGTGTCCCGTGGGCGTGTCACTGGTTTGGATAAGTCGGTTGACCACCGCTTGAGGCACACGGCCAGGCACACGGCCGTGTTCGAGGCCGTGTCGGGTCAAAATGTGTGTTTTTGGCAGAATCGTGGCCGTCCATTTCTTCAGTCTGGATCCAAGGGCTGAAAGCTCTTCTTCTTTTTCCTTAAGGGCCGAATTCAGAAAAGAATCCTCACTTTGAATTGGCCTTCATCTTTCTTCAAGAGAGAGAGAAAGAGAGAGAGAAAGGAGGAGGAAGAAGGGAAGGGGGCTGCTGTTGGTGGTGCTGCGGTTTACCGGCGAGAGATCCGAAGCCAGCGTTGCGGAGGAAACGCTCTTGCGAGTCTTGCAAGCAAGCTTTCAAGCCATGGCACCGAAGCGATCGTCAAGGGTAATGACTTTTCTTCCTAGCCATGTGAAGGCTTCTGTTTTGGCATATCTTTTGATTCCCCCACCAAGAGGTGGCTGCTTTTGGGAGTCAATTGAGTGGATGCTTGAAATCCCCTTGGTATTGCATATAGATCCGGAAATGAGTACGGAATAGGCATGCTGTGTGAAGCCCATCTGGACAGGTTGGTCTGGATTGGTGATGTTGCATACGAACCGGAGAAGACTCCGTGATAAACGTGTAGTGTAAGGAGTCGATGGGTTATGCCTGCGAAAAGGAGTAGCAGGAAGTACTGGGGTGGTAGTCCAGGAAAATAGCCTTGTGGTGGTTTTGGGTCCAACCTGTGGTTGAGGCACAGGAAGTACTGGTGGGACCAGGAAAGGCCCTTTTTGTGATGCTTGATGTCATAGGGTGTCCACCTGTGAAGCGAGTCACAGGAAGTACTGGTGTGCCCAGGAAAGACCCCTGACATTTGTGCTTATGCGGTGTCCACCTGTGGAGAGAATCACAGGAAGTACTGGTGCGCCCAGGAAAGACCCGTTGTTGCTGTGAGGAAATGGGTATAGTGACATACCCAGGCTTGAATGCCAGGAACAGGATTGGTGAGACCGACCCGCGCCTTTGATATAGCCGTGAGTACGCTGTACTCGGAGAAGGCAAGGCGATTTGAGCAACGGGGGGTGGAGGATCCGACCTGCGCTATGTCTGTCTGACGTGAGACCAAAAAGTGCGGTCTGTTGGAGCGCATAGCAAGAGTCTTCGGCCTGCGCGCCATGACACAAAGGGGGGCTACGGGCCATCCCGGTGTCCGAGGACTAACTCCGGCTGCACGCCATGGAGTAAATGCTCAAGAGTGTTACCGTTGGGTGATAACCCTGATACGGTGGTGGGCAAGAGGTTGCCAGAACACCAAGAATGTGCCCTGAGTGCACGGACCGTTGGGCCGGGCGGCGAACGGTTGTGATGGCTTGTGTGCGTGAAAGCACCTTTGATGATATAGCTTGCCATACTTGTGATATGATATGCCTGCAGGGAAAATACCGCTGCCCCGAGAGGAGGGGTAGGGTCGTTATAATTTGGTCAGCTGAACGCTGACCGTTGCTTTTGTTTGCCACCGTTGGGTGGATTGTCCTTGCACAGGTGCTGGAGAGCCGAGCGGGTCGCATAGAGGTTGATGCTCCTGCTGGTGTTGCTGCTGCTGCTAGCCCTCGAAGGCTAATGTTCTTTTGAGTGTTTTCTTTTGTGGCCGGCCTGCGCGCCAATTTGTTTAGGCCACTGCATGAAAGCCCTGTAAGGCCATAAGGCCAATACTTTATACATGTTGTAAGACATTCCTATCTATATATATAAAATGTGGAGTTTATATTTGGACATTCATGAGGAGTTCAAGTAGCTTAGGCTTCCGCTAGAATGCTTGTGATAGGTGCGATGTGCTGCTCTGGTATCATCCTGTACCTTCACTGACTGTTTTGTGCTATATCCTGTGGGGCCCCGGCCGGACCTTCTAGAATATATCATATGAACGGATGGGGTTGTTACATTTTTGGTATCCGTTGTCTTGGTCTTTCCCTCTCGAAGTCGTGGCCGACTTCTTTTGTGGGGTGGCGAGCACGTGGTTGTGCACACCAAAGTCTACGATTGAACTCCTGAATGTCCATGATAGGAATGCATTTTGTATGTTTGAGGAACCTGCGTGTTCCTATGTTGTGTTGTTTGCTTGGGTACGACCGCTAATGTGTGTGTCTTGTCCACCTTTAGGTGACTCGGAGTGGAGCTGGGCAGTCTGAGCCCCAGCGTTCTGATGAAAGTACGGCACCAGCCGCGGTGCCTACACCTCCACCGTCTGCGGAACATGTCCATTTAGTTGCGGAGGCCTTGTTTACCATGATCCAAGGTCAGCCACTTAGGCAGGAGCAAGCGGCTGTGGGGCCAGAACAGGTGGCGGCAAGGCCTGAACCTGTCGTGGAAGTGGTTCCTTGAGTGGCCGAGAAGCAGCTAACGCGGTTTATGAGTTTCCATCCGCCTACGTTCTCGGGAGCGGGAACCCCGACGCAGGCTGAGGATTGGTTATCGCGCGTCAAGCAAGTGATGACGGCGATAGGCACGGCGGAGCATCAGCAAGTTACCTTAGCCACCTTCTTGCTTGAAGGAGAAGCGCGTTTATGGTGGGATGAGATGGAGTTGCATCATTTGGCGGGTCGTCCGTTAACCCAAGTGTCGATGGAAGAATTCTCCCGGCTCTTCCTAGCGAAGCACCTTCCTGTGGCTCAACGGATAGCCATGGAAAATGAATTCCAACGGTTGACTCAAGGGGATGGCAGTGTTGACGCGTACCTGCATGAGTTTACTCGCTTGGGGCGGTATGCGGGTTCGATTTTTGCTGATGAGCAGAGGAAGACTAATCGGTTCTATGAAGGACTGAGGGACGAGTTGAGGTTCCTTGTGTCTAGTTCGGTGAACCAGGGTTTCCAAGCGTTGGTTGACACTGTGACCGCGTTGGAAAAAGATATGAAGTGGGTGCAAGGGAAGAGAGCGTTGGTGATGACGCAACCGGAGTGGAAGGCGCCCCGATCTGGAAAATCGTTTTATAAGAAGAGATGGGGTAAGAAGTCCAAGCCTAGTGGACAAGCGCCTTCATCAGTTGCGTCGGGAGCAACTTCAGGGGCAACCTCCAAGCCAGAAACTCGTACCTGCTTCAATTGTGGTAGGATGGGGCACATTGCGCGAGATTGCCGGATGCCGCCAAAGAGTGAAAAGAAGGCGGGAGCATCTTATGCGGAGAAAGGAAAAGCGGTGGTGGATTCCTCTGCCTCGCAGGCGCAACCCCGAGTCTACAATCTTGGCCTGCAGGAAGCCATCAAGCAGAGTGACGTGGTCACAGGTATGAGTTTAGTTTTGCTTATGCTACTGTTTGTCTGCTTACCTTCGTACCCCTACGTTTGTGGTTTGTGTGTGTGACATGTTTGTCATAGGCTTTGTGATGATTCGGGACACGCTGGCGCGAGCACTGTTTGATACAGGTGCATCGCATTCTTTTCTGTCTAGTGAATTTCTTACGCGGCTTGGGATACCTAGTCGTGCAAAGACAGATAGCGTCAGAGTGGTGTTGCCGAATGGTTGTTGGATGCTTGCGGATCAAGCTTGCGATGTGGCGGTTCAAGTAGGAAGTCGGGATTTTTGTTTAACCGCATTTGTTTTGCCAATTTCGGAATTCGATGTGATTTTTGGGATGGATTGGCTTGCGGAGCAGCATGCTATGATCGATTGCTAGTCCAAAGAAATCACGTTGGGCCAGAATACCGAACAGGAGACCAAGTTCGCGGGTATGCGAGGAGTAGGCGGGACGTTGATGTCTGCACTCCAGGTAGTCAAAGCTGTTCGGAAGGGTGCGGAGTGTTACTTTGCACTAATTCAGGCTGTTGAGCCTAAGGCCACTTTGTGCGAGGTTCCGATTGTGGCAGAATTTGCTGATATGTTTCCCGCAGATCTCCCTGGGCTACCACCCCAGCGGGAGATTGACTTCACAATTGAGTTGGTGCCAGGTGCGAAACCAGTGGCCCGTTCGCCATATCGCGTTGCGCCTAAAGAGATGGCTGAGTTGAAGGTTCAACTACAAGAAATGTTAGAGCAAGGCTATATCCGCCCAAGTATGTCACCTTAGAGCGCGCCTGTGCTTTTTGTAAAGAAGAAAGATGGTGGGTTACGGTTGTGTATAGACTACCGTGAATTGAATAAGCTGACTGAGAAGAATAAGTATCCGATACCTCGGATTGATGAATTATTTGATCAGCTAGTGGGCTCGACCGTCTATTCAAAGTTGGACCTGAAGTCTGGTTATTACCAGTTAAGGATTCGGGAAGGTGACATTCCCAAAACCGCATTTGGAACGCGTTATGGGCACTATGAGTTCACAGTCATGCCCTTTGGATTGTGTAATGCGCCCTCGGTGTTTATGGATTTGATGCACCATATTTTTCGTGAGTACCTGGATCTGTTTGTGATAGTGTTCATTGATGATATCCTGGTGTACTCGAAGTCCAAAGCGAAGCATGAGATTCATTTGCGGTTAGTGTTGAATACGTTGAGGCAAAATCAGCTTTATGCCAAGTTCTCGAAGTGCGAGTTTTGGCTATCGTCGGTGGCATTTTTGGGCCATGTGGTGAGTGGAGCGGGCATTGCAGTGGATCCAGCGAAGATAAGAGCCATACAAGATTGGCCAATATTGTCTTCCGTGGCCGAGGTCAGGAGTTTCCTTGGACTTGCGGGCTATTATAGAAGATTTGTGGAAAACTTCTCGCGGATCGCTTTGCCGCTAACCACACTGACGCGAAAAGATCAGAAGTTCGTTTGGACACCAGAGTGCGCACGAGCTTTTGAAGAGCTGAAGGTTCGGTTGACCACGGCGCCGGTGTTGTCTTCGCCATGTGGAACCGATGGCTTTGTGATTTATAGTGATGCCTCAGGAAGCGGTTTAGGCTGCGTTCTTCTGCAGAGCGGAAAGGTGATTGCTTATGGCTCACGCCAGCTGAAGGTGCACGAGCGAAACTATCCCGTCCATGATTTGGAATTAGCAGCGGTGATTTTTGCACTGAAGCTGTGGCGACACTACCTTTATGGTGTGAAGGTGGAGATCTATACTGATCATAAGAGCCTTAAGTATCTGTTGGAGCAGAAAGAGTTGAACATGCGACAACGAAGGTGGTTGGAGTTCCTTGGGGACTACACTTTCGAGATTCATTATACACCTGGGAAGGGGAATGTTGTCGCGGATGCCTTGAGTCGGCGAGTTCCGGCTAGAGCGAATTGGTTACAAAGGCATGATGAACGTCTGATCCAGGAGTTGGAGGCATTGGAGATCTATTGTGTTGACAAAAATTCCACTGCCATTGCGTGTTTGAACTGGACCGAGGTGCAATGTGACCTTGCGGACCGAGTTCGACGGGCAACGGAGTTGGATGAAGATCTCTTGCGCTATGTGAATGAAGGGCCAGAGGGCAAATTCACCTGGATTGACGGTCTGTTGCGAAAAGAAGGCCGATTGTGCGTCCCAAATGTGGGGAAACTGAGGGAAGAACTGATGTATGAAGCACATTATACGGAGTATTCCATTCACCCCGGGAGCACAAAGATGTTTAACGATATGAAAAAGCTCTTTTGGTGGCCAGGGCTTAAGAAAGATGTTGCCCTATATGTAGCCAAATGCCAAACATGTGCGATGGTGAAGGCGGAATGCCAAAAGCCGGGCGGTTATTTGAAGTCACTGCCGATCCCATTATGGAAATTTGATGATATTTCCATGGATTTTGTGCATGGATTGCCAAGATCGCAGCGAGGAAATAATTCCATTTGGGTGATAGTTGACCGGCTAACAAAAGTAGCACATTTTCTCCCAAACAGGCGGGATGATTCGGTTGAAAGTTTGGCAAAGTTATATGTTGATCAAATTGTGCGTCTTCACGGTGTTCCTCGAAGCATCGTAAGTGATCGAGATGGGCGATTCACGTCAAATGATTGGAGACTAGTTCACCGACTGTTGGGCACGAAATTGACCTTCAGCACGGCCTTTCATCCCCAAACGGATGGCCAAACGGAACGTACCAACAGAATAAGGGAGGACATGCTCCGAATGTGCGCCCTTGACTTCGGAAAGAAATGGGAAGATCATCTCTATATGGTCGAGTTTGCATATAATAACAGCTACCAAGCAAGTATTGGGATGGCACCATATGAAGCCCTATATGGCAGGAAATGTCGTACTCCCTTGGCTTGGGTAGAAGCGGGTGAAGCCCGGGTTGTTAAACCAAATGAGGTGGATGAAGCAAACTCAACCATTCGGACTATTCGAGAGAGATTGCTAGTTGCTCAAGATCGACAAGCGAAGTACTACAACGCCAAGCACCGGAACGTTGAATTTGCGGTTGGCGATTGGGTCTACTTGAAGATCAAGCCATTCAAAGGTGTCTCCAGGATTCGACGATTGAAAAAGTTGAGTCCAAGGTATTTGGGTCCCTTTGAAGTGGTTGAGCGAATTGGCGAAGCAGCTTATCGGCTCGCTCTGTCGGCGGACTTGGGTGGGTTACATGATATCTTTCACATCTCGGTGCTGCGGAAAGCCGTGAAAGATCCAGCTCAAGTGATCGCGGATGATCGTGTGCCGGTGGAGTATGGGCAAACAACGAGAGTTAGACCCATTCAGATCGAAGGTCGAGCCGAGAAACAGTTGCGGAACAAGACGGTCGGTATGGTGAAAGTCCGGTGGGACAACTGCGGCCGTGAAGAGTTGACGTGGGAACGCGAGCAGACCATGCGAGAAGAGTTCCCTGAGTTGTTTCTGTAATTGGTAGCGAGACTGTTGTAACATAAACATTGAGATATTGTTACATTTTTCTTGCTGTCGTTTTGTTACTTTCCTGTCTATGAATTTCGAGGACGAAATTGTTTTGTAGGAGGGGAGGATTGTAACAGCCCAAAGTTCTGAAACAGGCAAATTTGGTTGACACGGCCTGGGACACGGGCGTGTCCCAGGGCGTGTCAGGTGACACGGCCTGTGACACGGGCGTGTCGCAGTGCGTGTCGGGTTGTGTCGACGATTGGGCTTTGTCTCGACGATTTTTTTTGGTCTCGACGGTTCGTCGAGAGAGGCACACGGCCCATGACACGGGCGTGTCCAAGGCCGTGTCGCATTCTCGACGATTCTTGCTCGACGATCGTCGAGTGTCGAGAAGTGCGTGTCGAGTGTTGAACACGGCCTGTGACACGGGCGTGTCACAGGGCGTGTCAAATCAGGCGACGAACTCAGCCCGCCGAAAGAATTCGTGGGCGTGTCTTTGTGCCGTGTCTGGGCACACGGCCTGGGACACGGGCGTGTCACAGGCCGTGTGAAGTCTCGGGATGATTTGGGATTTTTTCACCCAGGTACACGGCCAGAGACACGGGCGTGTCTGAAGGCGTGTTGGTGACACGGCCCATGACACGGGCGTGTCCCGTGGGCGTGTCACTGGTTTGGATAAGTCGGTTGACCACCGCTTGAGGCACACGGCCAGGCACACGGCCGTGTTCGAGGCCGTGTCGGGTCAAAATGTGTGTTTTTGGCAGAATCGTGGCCGTCCATTTCTTCAGTCTGGATCCAAGGGCTGAAAGCTCTTCTTCTTTTTCCTTAAGGGCCGAATTCAGAAAAGAATCCTCACTTTGAATTGGCCTTCATCTTTCTTCAAGAGAGAGAGAAAGAGAGAGAGAAAGGAGGAGGAAGAAGGGAAGGGGGCTGCTGTTGGTGGTGCTGCGGTTTACCGGCGAGAGATCCGAAGCCAGCGTTGCGGAGGAAACGCTCTTGCGAGTCTTGCAAGCAAGCTTTCAAGCCATGGCACCGAAGCGATCGTCAAGGGTAACGACTTTTCTTCCTAGCCATGTGAAGGCTTCTGTTTTGGCATATCTTTTGATTCCCCCACCAAGAGGTGGCTGCTTTTGGGAGTCATTTGAGTGGATGCTTGAAATCCCCTTGGTATTGCATATAGATCCGGAAATGAGTACGGAATAGGCATGCTGTGTGAAGCCCATCTGGACAGGTTGGTCTGGATTGGTGATGTTGCATACGAACCGGAGAAGACTCCGTGATAAACGTGTAGTGTAAGGAGTCGATGGGTTATGCCTGCGAAAAGGAGTAGCAGGAAGTACTGGGGTGGTAGTCCAGGAAAATAGCCTTGTGGTGGTTTTGGGTCCAACCTGTGGTTGAGGCACAGGAAGTACTGGTGGGACCAGGAAAGGCCCTTTTTGTGATGCTTGATGTCATAGGGTGTCCACCTGTGAAGCGAGTCACAGGAAGTACTGGTGTGCCCAGGAAAGACCCCTGACATTTGTGCTTATGCGGTGTCCACCTGTGGAGAGAATCACAGGAAGTACTGGTGCGCCCAGGAAAGACCCGTTGTTGCTGTGAGGAAATGGGTATAGTGACATACCCAGGCTTGAATGCCAGGAACAGGATTGGTGAGACCGACCCGCGCCTTTGATATAGCCGTGAGTACGCTGTACTCGGAGAAGGCAAGGCGATTTGAGCAACGGGGGGTGGATGATCCGACCTGCGCTATGTCCGTCTGACGTGAGACCAAAAAGTGCGGTCTGTTGGAGCGCATAGCAAGAGTCTTCGGCCTGCGCGCCATGACACAAAGGGGGGCTACGGGCCATCCCGGTGTCCGAGGACTAACTCCGGCTGCACGCCATGGAGTAAATGCTCAAGAGTGTTACCGTTGGGTGATAACCCTGATACGGTGGTGGGCAAGAGGTTGCCAGAACACCAAGAATGTGCCATGAGTGCACGGACCGTTGGGCCGGGCGGCGAACGGTTGTGATGGCTTGTGTGCGTGAAAGCACCTTTGATGATATAGCTTGCCATACTTGTGATATGATATGCCTGCAGGGAAAATACCGCTGCCCCGAGAGGAGGGGTAGGGTCGTTATAATTTGGTCAGCTGAACGCTGACCGTTGCTTTTGTTTGCCACCGTTGGTGGATTGTCCTTGCACAGGTGCTGGAGAGCCGAGCGGGTCGCATAGAGGTTGATGCTCCTGCTGGTGTTGCTGCTGCTGCTAGCCCTCGAAGGCTAATGTTCTTTTGAGTGTTTTCTTTTATGGCCGGCCTGCGCGCCAATTTGTTTAGGCCACTGCATGAAAGCCCTGTAAGGCCATAAGGCCAATACTTTATACATGTTGTAAGACATTCCTATCTATATATATAAAATGTGGAGTTTATATTTGGACATTCATGAGGAGTTCAAGTAGCTTAGGCTTCCGCTAGAATGCTTGTGATAGGTGCGATGCGCTGCTCTGGTATCATCCTGTACCTTCACCGACTGTTTTGTGCTATATCCTATGGGGCCCCGGCCGGACCTTCTAGAATATATCATATGAACGGATGGGGTTGTTACACTGATCCATGAAGATGTCCTTGTCAATCTCTCCGTAAAGAAAGGCATTCTTCACATCGAGTTGCCACAACCTCCATCCCTTGCTAGCAGTCAAGGCGATCACCACTCTAACTGAAGTCATCTTCGCAACTGGACTGAATGTCTCCTCATAGTCTTCTCCATACTGCTGTGAGAATTCTCTAGCGATCAGACGAGCCTTGAACCTATCAATGCTCCCATCATCCTTCTTCTTCAACTTATACACCCACTTGCAAGTAACCGGAGTAATGTCATCAACCTTGGGCACAAGGGCCCAAGTTTCATTCTTCTTCAAAGCATCAATCTCTTCCTTCATGGCACCTTCCCACTCCTTCACTCCAGTGGCCTCATTGAAGTTTGCAGGCTCTCTCTCATCCAGAGGACCTGCAAAGAAACATGAGACAAAGCTCACTGCATTCCCATCACAGTACCGAGCCGGTGGCTTAAAAACCCTCTTCGATCTCCGAAGAGTCGGCTCCTTGCTCACTACTTTCGTTGCTTCTTCGGGCTCAACTCCTACCTGGGGCAAGAATTGAGCAGTGCTCCCCCTACTTCCTGAGCCAGAAGGCTCAGCCTCGGAGTTAGAAGCAACAGGAGTTGCTGGTGAAACAACAAGCTCCTCTTCTAAGCCTTCAGCAGCTACCACCGGTGCTTCATCAACTTTGCTACTTATGGTTAGCTCGACCGAGCCACCTCCATATGACGTCAGCTCGTCAAACACAACGTCTGTTGACCCCACAAACTTCTTCGTCACAGGATCTATGCATTTCCATCCCCTCTTCTGCTCATCGTAGCCAACAAAGACAATCTTCCTTGCCTTTGCATCCAGCTTAGTTCGTGAAGCATCCGGGACATGCACGTAGCAATTCGAACTGAACACCCGAAGGTGTCCCACACTCGGCTTCTCCTTCAGCAACAGCTCAAAAGGAGTCTTCATGTTGATAGGGCTGAGTGGCATCCTGTTGATGACGTAAGCAGCATAAGACATCCCCTCCGCCCAAAAGGACCTTGGGATATCTTTCGCATGAAGCCAGCATTTGCAGGTCTCCGTCAGATGACGGATCTTCCGCTCTGCTACCCCATTTTGTTGTGCAGTGTGAGCACAAGTAAGCTCCCGTTGGATCCCGTGCTTCCTGCAGAAGTTAGAAAACTCGGAGGAAACAAACTCACCCCGGTTATCAGTTCTATGCTTCTTGATCCGCAAGCCAAGCCGGCCTTCTACCAACTCCTTAAACTCCACAAACAAACGGAAGACTTCTGACTTCTCCTTTAAGAAGTACACCCAAGTATACCTTGAGTAGTCATCAACCAAGACAAGCATGTATCTGCTTCCACCAAGGCTGGCAGTGACCGTCGGTCTCATCAAGTCGCCAGGAATGCACTCCAATGGTAGCTTGCTCCTTGTTTGTGACTTATCAAACGGAAGGCAATGTGCCTTACCGAATTGACATCCCGCGCAAACATGCCCGTCACCAAAGGAGGACAACTTAGGCAACCACTTCACCAAACTTCTAATAGCCATCGCCTTAAGCTTGTCCATGCCAACATGCCCCAGCCTCTCATGCCAGATAGCAGCGCTATCATTGGCCCTCATACGATCAACAAAAGAATTGGTGGCAAGAAAAAACAAGTTCTTCACCCTCCTTCCAACATGAGCAACATCAGCCTTCACTGCTGATACGTTGCGAAGGATCCTCACGTCTGTTGGCCCAAACAGAATGTGATAACCAGCATCCACCGCATTGGTCACCGAGAAGAGGTTCTTCTTCATTCCCGACACGTGATACACACTCCTTAACGTGAGTGGCCCCTGATCACTACCCAAAGACATGACCCCCTCTTTATTTACTGCATAAACAGTATTATCAGCAGTGATAATAGCTTCATTACCTGAGTATGCCTGCATGGAGGTGAACTTCGACTTGTCTCCGGTGAGGTGATGACCACACCCGGAGTCCACGATCCACTCGCCGTTGAAGTCCTCAGCAGACAAGGCACGGACACAAGTGCCCGTCATGAAAGCTCCGCCCCATTCTGCTTCTTCACTTATCGAGCAAGTTTCCTCCTTTCCCGCAACATTCCCAGGCTGCAGTTTGACCTTGCAGTCCCGCTTGAAGTGCCCTTGCTGATGATACCGGAAGCACTTCAAATTCTTCTTCCAGTCCTTAGGAGCATTGCTCCTCTCCGACTGATATGAAGTTGAAGTCTCCTTCTCACAAGCGACCTGCACCTTCTTCTTCTTCCCTTCCCATCCTTTCTTCTTGCCTGAGAAGAGAGCTTCGCTGCCTTCCTGATTAAGATTAACTCCAGCCATTTGCCTTGCCAAGCTCTCCTGCGATGCAAGCAGATTCTCCAGCTCCAGCAAAGACGGCTGAGTAGCCCTCCCTTGAACAGATGTCACAAAGGCCACATACTCCTTCCGCAAGCCGCAGATAATGTGCCTTTTCATCTTTGCCTCAGAGATAGGCTCATCAGGATCCAGTGCCGACAGCTCAGCACACAAGCTCTTCATCTTTAAGAAGTACTTTGAGATGGAAAGGTCTCCCTGAGTTGCCCTGGCCAACTCATTCTCCAGAAACTGAAGCCGCGCCACATTCTTCCTATTGAACAACTCATCAATGGTTGTCCAAATATCAGCATCCGACTCAAAGCCAACGATGTGATCAAACAGTTCCGGAGATACGACCCTCTTGAGGATAAACTCCGCCTTAGCATTTGTTTTCCTCCAAATCCTAACCTGCTCAGCAGTACCGAACGCAGCAGTCACTTCCTATTTGTCGTCACCACCGACGACTTCCCACAGCTCCTCGCCAAGAAGATAACTCTTCATGCACGACTTCCACTTCTTGAAGTTAGTCGGCGTTAAGAGTTGAATGCCAAGACCCCTTGCAAAGCTCCCTTCCATTGCAACACCTGCTTGGATAAGCCTTCAGAAGCAGAGAGCACCAACACAGGCTCATCACCACTCAAACATAGAGCACAACACTGGTTGACGACCGCTCAAGCAACTGAACCTCCCTTTGATACCATGTTAAATTTTCTCAAGGTGGTCAGCAAGATAGCCCAAACGCCAAATTAATATCTTCGGAACTACCCAGTTCACACCTTGAACCTGCGGAAACCCAGGGAGCAGGCTCAACACACCAAGCACATGGAAGAACAAGCCGATCTTATATTCATTTAACTTCTTTACAAAACGAGGTATACATAGCGAGACATGATTTCGCTAGTATAAAAAGCTGTAAACAGAAAGCACCAAAACAAAGCCGGGCGGACATCACCGGAGTCCGCCGAGAATGCCGAGGTCGCCGAGGTCGCCGAGTCCGCTGAGATCGCCCAAACTTAAGCTGCAATCCTCCGAATAGCCACGGAGTCCGCCGAAGCCGCGAGGCCGCGCGGACACACCGTTATTCGTCTCCTGCTGAAGCTGAACTGAGGAACACACCGCCTACCAGCATGAAGTCGGCGGACAGGTTATTGAAGCTGGCAAAGTTGAAACAGAGCTGACAAGCCACAGAGCGACCTCCTGCTGAATCCGCAGAGACCGCACAACTTCCAAGTACTTGACCGAAGTCATAGCCAAACTCCTTACAACTTGAAGCTACCCGCGCGACCTGCACACAGCACACAATTAACTCTGAATCAATCCGCGCAGACAGAAAAACTGAGACCACAACACTTCGTCGAACCCAACTTACTGTTCACTCAGTTACTGTAGATGTGCCAGGGGAGTCCTATTTATAGACGAGGTGAGGAGTGTGGTCACCGCCCTAGCCCGTGCGAAAGCAAAACACCATCCGCCGAGTCCGCAAGGACTTAGCCAGATACCAAGGAAAATCGCAAGGAGCAAGGCAACTTTGGTGAACCCTCATCAGTCTGCCCAAGCTATGCGGACAAGACATCAGCCCGCAAAGCCTCCAACCACTGCAGGACAGCAACCGCCTTCAATGGCTGTCCACACAAACACGAGGCAGTCCGCAAGACTCAAGCCTCAATCCGCCACAAGTCCACGACCAAAGGCAGATAGCAAGTCCGCCCGGTCAACAACGGACTTGGCGGATACTGCGGACACCATGGTCTTGGCACAGAGTGGACCAAGTCCAAAACCATGAAAGGCCAAATACGAGCATGGCGGACATAAACTCCCATCCGCCAAACACCCTAGCACACAGACTGCCAGCAGTCCGCAAGTTACTTGCACACCTGCCCAACGTAGCAGCCATCTCCCAGACTCCACACACCAGTCCGCCAATGACCTCCACAGCAAGCACCTGCTGTATCACCAGAGCTCGACAAGGCCTCTGCCAAACTCTAAGCCCAGTCCGCAACAGCCCATACCGCGGACACACTAGTCCGCAAGCTTCCCGCGGACATGAGCCAAACCGCCAATCAGCACAAGCTTGCACCACGGCCACTGAGCAATGCACCAGTCCGCAAGCCTCTATCCGCTCAGGTCGCTCCTTGGCTAAACCAATTCGCCAACGCCCTATCCATAGATACCAGGCCGCACAGTCCGCGGACTACTTGCATACAACCCGCTCAGAACAGCCGACTTCCACTAGACTTTCCACCAGGCTGCAGTCCGCCTAGTCCGCTGATGTTGTCTGCCCAGGCTGCCCGGCCTGTCCCGTCAACCACTTCCACTTCACAAATTTCAACATGAGTATCCTGAAATAGTCGACCTGAGAACTGGGCTCGTTGAACTGACAACTAGTTTCGTTGGGCTGAGAACTTCTAACTGCTGCTAGCTAACTCTTGCTAATGTGGTCTAAGTTCGTCGAGCTGAGTCCACAGTTCCTCTTTAACTTCCTTACACAGCTTTTGTGGAATGTGTCGACACAAGTCCTGTGTGTTGACACAATTACTTCTTGTCTCGACATAGTTGTTATTTTGACAAAAATCTAGAGTGTGTCGACACATGTCCTGTGTGTCGATATAATTGCTGTTGACAGATGTTCTGTGTGTCGACACAAGTCCTGTGTGTCTACACAATCTGGCTTCTGGTGTCAACATAGTTGATGTCGACAGATGTTCTATGTGTCGACACAAGTCCTGTGTGTCGACACAATCTAGCTTCTGGTTTTGGCATAGTTGATGTCGACAGATGTTTTGTGTGTCGACACAAGTCCCGTGTGTCGACACAATCTGACTTCTGGTGTCGACACAATTGATGTTGACATATGTTATTTGTGTCGACACAAGTCCTGTGTGTCGACACAATCTATCTTCTAGTGTCGACACAACCTTTCCCAAGTGTCGACACAATTTCTTGAGTCGCTGGCAGTCTGTTGAAGGCTGGTCCATGTGATGTTGATTCTAAGGACTTGGCCTACACTCTAGGACATAACCATGACCCTATACATGATGGGTCATATGATCCTAACTTAATGAACCTAGCCCAAATCAAACTAGGGATCCAACAGTCCGACTTGTGGGCACTATCAAGCTGCTCGCACCGCTCACAAGGTGCTTTGCGCGGGTTTTTACTGTCCTATCCTATTTAAAGACGCGCAAGCCTTTGTGAGTTGGTATTGCTAACAGTCGGGCAACATTTCCAATAAAAATGAAATGCCACAAAATTATTTCCTTGAGTGCGAAATTTTCGACCTCTAGGGAATTGATTTTGTTGGCCCTCTTCCTTATAGCTTCGGAAATAAGTTTATTTTAGTTATCGTTGATTATGTTTTATGATTGGCTGAAGCCCAAGCTCTTCCTACGAACGACGCCCGAGTCGTAGTTACGTTTATAAAAATTTATTTTTTAGATTCGGTACACCGCATGCCATCGTTATTGATAGGGGTTCCCATTTCTGTAACGCGCAGTTTTCTAAAATCCTTACTAAATATGGTATTACTCATAAGCTTTCAACTGCCTACCACTCCCAAATTAACGGACAAGTCGAAGTAGTGAATAGAGAAATAAAAAGAATTTTAGAAAAGGTTGTTTCCACATCTAGGAAAGACTGGTCAACCAAATTAAACGATGCTTTATGGGCCTACCGAACAGCGTACAAAACCACCCTCGGATGTACACCGTATCGATTGGTTTATGGAAACTCGTGTCATTTACTCGTAGAATTAGAGCACCGCTCTTTTTGGGCCTTGCGATTCTTAAACTTCGATCCCCACTCTGTCGGTGACCTTACAAAATTTCAACTCAACGAATGCGACGAGTGGCACTCTTACGCATACAAAAATAACAAACTTAATAAAGAGCAGACGAAATGCTTTCATGATAAGCACTTAAGTCACCCAAAAACTTTTAAGCCGGGCGACCAGGTTCTTCTTTATAATTCTCGTTTATGTTTATTTCCTGCAAAATTAAAATCACATTGGTCTGGGCCCTTTACTGTTTTAGAAGTTTTCCCTTATGGTACTGTTTTGATTTCCCATCCTGATAAGGGTAATTTCAAAGTGAATGGTCAGCATCTTAAACTATATTTCTGTGATGATGTCAGTCCTAACTATGTTAACTCTATCCTTCATGATCTAACTTTTGATTAGTTTGAAACTTTGTTTTATTTTTATTAAAACTTTGAACTATTTTTTTTGAACTTTGTTTTAAATCATATTTTTGGACAATATTATTTTGTTGCGTCAAGCTCAAACTATGTTTTAAACAAAGGGCGTTGTTGGGAGGCAACCCAAGTTATCTTTTTCTGTTTTCTTTATTTTACAATTTTTGCCCCGTACGACTCCGACAAGCTGAAGCTTCTGCGATCGCCTACTCCAATGCTGCTGATTCCATCAAGAAGTCCAAGAAGACATTTCATGAATATCCAAAGTGCAAGCATGGGGGAGCGACATCACTCATCTTTCGCAGTAAATAAATCTAGGGAAGTACCTGTTTTTCAATCCTGTTTTTCTAGTCTGTGCTTTAATTTTCTCTCTCTCTAACCTCCTTCTCCATTGAGGATAATGTCCATTTTAAGCTTGCGGGAGGACTTCCTCCTTATTTTTACTATTTGTGAATATTTTTTGCTTTTTGTGAATATTTTTCAAATCCCAAAAAATGAATATCTTACAATTCCAAAAAAAAAACAAAAAAGAAAATATTTCCAAAATCCAAAAAAAAGAGAATATTTCAAAATTAAAAAATATGCTTTTTGTTTTTTTATACTTTAATAGTTTAGAGATTTTGATATTTCAATAGTCCTCCTTGTTTTTGTTTTGTTTTTCTGAAAATTTGATATAAACAACTTAGCAAATTATAATTTTTCTAATCAATCTTTTTAATTATATTTCACAATTAAAATGTTGGGCTTGCTGTGTTTCTAATTCATGGTAGCATGTTAAGGTGAAATATTTTTTTAAAACTCGCATTTTTATTATTTCTTTTCGTTCTTTATTTTCTTTACTTTCTCAAAAATTCATCATCCACTATTTTCCTTTTTGTTTTTAGATAATTTTTGAAATGTCAACTTCTGAATAGCATAGTAGATGTGAACGATCCAAGTCACCTATTATTTTTATTTTCAAGATAATTTCATCAATCTTCTTTTAATATCTAGGACTTTGATTTTGAAAATTTTCAAATCTATGTTTTAAATAAATTTAAAAGCGTGAAAATGATTTAGGCCGTTTTTGTCTTCATTTGAGTTTTCCTGCCAACCGAAAAACTTTCACCACTAATTAGCCGCTTTTGAACCTTTTTTCCAATTTCATTTGATAGCTCCTCTTTTCATATCATTTTAACCAAAGCCAGAATTTCCAACACATCTAATCACACTAGCCTTTGTGAGTTTCATAAAGAATTTTCATGATTATGATAGGTTATTTTGTGATATTTTGGAGAAGTTTTTGAAAACAAGTATGCTCAAAAGAAATGTTTGTTTTTGGCCAATTCAAAATGAAAATAAAAAATATTTATGGCCTTTGTTTTGAAAAAAAATAGAATAAAAAATGGAAAAGAAAAAAGAAAGAAAAATATTTTGTTCAAAATGAAAATTTTTGAAACTCTTTGTTTTGGTTTAGTGTGATTTTAAGCCTCCCTATTTATCTTTGAATTCCACTCCTAATCATAATCCTAAACCAAACGCTTCAGTCCTATTAAGTCCTTTTGATTCACATCTGTTGAATTTTATTTAATAACTAAGAAAAGAAGAAAAGTAAATCATTATTAGTTTTGAATTTAAATTTAGATTTTTGTCATTTAATTGATATAATTATAATGCTTTGCTTGGATCTAGTAACAACTCAATTCATTTTTTTTCATTTTCGTTGCTTTGCTTAAATCTATTTAAAGAATTTCGTCAAAATTTTGGATGATATATTTTCGTTAAGTAAAGTTTATAAAAGTTAAAGCATACCTAAATAATTATTTTAGATTCATGTTTCACCTTTTCCCTACATAGAAGTAAGCATATTACTTGTGTAGGCATAATTAGAACTTTTTGATTAGTCATATTTTATGGTTATCTAGTTTTTATATTTTTGATTGGGAACAAGCAAAGCTTAAGCTTGGGGGAATTTGATAGTTTGTTTGTATATAAGCTATTAGAGTTTTGTTTAGGTCTTTATTGTGCAAATCTTGTCTTATTAGCTTATATATCCCCTCCTCTTGTATTTATTTATGCCACTAATGTTTTTGTGCTCTTTTGTAGGTTTTCTCAATTTTCAACCAAAATGGCCTGACACGGCCACCAACACGGCCGTGTCATGGGGCGTGTCACTTGTTCCCAAAGAAATCAACCACCAGAGGAAAGTCCAGAGTTCATCTCGAGAAGGATACGACCACCAACACGGCCGTGTCTTTGGCCATGTAAAGCTGGCCATGTCAACAGTTGGTCGTGTCAACAGGTGACGATGACATTCCAGAGAAGGACACGGCAAACAACACGACCGTGTCGCCGGGCGTGTCTCCACCTCCTCAACACATGCAGCCCGACATTAATGCCCCCCCCCGTCAAACCCATCAACCATAGAGGACACGGCCACCAACACGGCCGTGTCGTTGGTCGTGTCAACATGGGCGTGCCCCCCGATTCGACGCTGCAATGATCATTTCCCGCCAGAACCAGAGCCCAAAGTCAACTAGCACGGGACACGACCACCAATACGGCTGTGTCCTTGGCCATGTCATCCCCTCTTGAATTTCTATAAATTCACCCCCCCTTGTTTCAGCAAGAGTCCTGGAGTGTGTAAGGAGGTGCTGCCCTTTTGTTTTCTGAAGTTTTTCATGCTTTCTCTCTCTCTCTCTTTCTCATTTTAGTTTTTCATAACTCTAGTTTAGTTTAAGCTTTTGTAGTATCTTTTGTAATTACTTTAGTTGCTAATGGTAGGTCTAGAATAGGATTTCAATTTTCATTGCACTTGTAATTTTCATTTCCAAGTTGTAAGCTCTCTTTTAGATTAATATAAAAAAGTGTCTTTTGCTCTCTTTAGTATCTTATGTTTTTTATTCTTTACTACTCATCCCCCCTCCTCCACTTCACCATGAGTAACTAATCCTCCTTGTACTCGATCTTAATGATCCGAGGTTAGAGTGATTAAGTTATGATGCTTTGAACTTACCTTTTCTTTTTAGGGTTTAGCCTTGAATTACTCTTAATTAATTTTGTGTTGGAGATATATCATCGATATATATTCTCCACCTTTGCTTTCATTCCTGGCTAGCCGAGAGGCCGATAGTTTGAAGTGAGCACTCCAGAGTAAACGGAGTTGTACGCACCCCTCGAGAGAGGCAGACGTCCAAATCTCTCGGATTTGGAGTAAAATCCAATAGTGGGGTTCACCGCGTAAAGCGAGCTTTAGGCCTTCGATTTAGACGAGAGTCGATCGGACCTTCCTAAACTTAGTTTGGCACGACTTCGAGAGAAGCGTGTTCAAGCTTTAGAACCTCCACGGTCAAGGACCATTACCCTATTAAGCTTAGGTTTATTTATCGTGTTTTTAATCGACTCTTGCCGAGGTGATTCTTGATCGAGTGCATTTCTATTTCATCATTCCTACCCTTCAGTGTAATCGTTTCTTTTTTGCTCTCTTTATTATTAGTGCAATCACCTCTCTATTTATTTCCTTTCTTTAAGTGTGTTTAATTTTCCCCATAACCCTAAGATTTTCGTCAATAAAATAATAGCCTTCGTGTGAGTAAGTTTACTCAATAGTTTCCGATTTTAAATACGACACTTGTGTCCCCTTGCTACAGTTCGATAGGTATACTTGCCTAATTGGATTGCTAGTTCGGCTGCTCTCTTTTCTTAAGCGAATAGTAGGCCACCAAGCAGCAAGATGCAAACTAGTGTGGTTATCTCAACTGCAGATTCAGAGTACATTTCAACATGCAGCTGTTGTGCTCAATTGTTGTGGATTCAGCATCAGCTTGAATATTATAACATTAAGATAAGCAGAACTCCTCCTTATTATGATTCTACTGGTGTCATTTCTATTACTAGAATTCTTGTCTCACATATCAGGACTAAGCACATAGAAATCAAGTATCATTTTATTACGGAGCATGTGGAGAAAGAAGACATTAGCATAGAGTTTGTCTCCACTGACAAGCAAGTGGCTGATATCTTCACTAAGCCACTAGATGAACCCAAATTCAACACCTTCAAGATTGAATTGGGTATGTTGAACTTAAAATAGATTCAGATACTCCCTAAGGTAATTTTGTTGGTACAGACTTGTTCTTCTTGCAGATGATGCAGATCTAGTGGAAATCAAGAACAAGATGAGAGTAGATGCTCCTATTGAGGGGAGCAAGTCCAGCAGCTGTAGGACTAAAGTCATCCCTGTATAAAGAGCAAGCTAGCAGTTGCATTACTAGCCTCATCTGCATCAGCTAGGGGGAGAACATAAGGGGAAAGAAAGAACTGATGCACCTACCTAACTATCTGAAGAAGTCAAAAATGGGAGAGAAGAGATTGATCAAGTTCAAGTAGTATCCAAGGGGGAGATATAAGCTCAAGAATGGGGGAGATACAAGCTCAAGAAAGGATCAAGCCCCAACATGGCAGAAAGATAGGGGGAGAAAGTCATGGGGAGAAGAAATTGATCAAGCTAAGATGTAAACCTCTATGGTAACACACACCCTGCAACAATCCAGGGGAAGTAGGTAAAACTTCATCTAGGTAAAAAATTCATCTCACTGAATTTAATAAGTTTTTTTACTGCCTATATGATGTGTATCTCATTGACTAAGGATGTTGATCAATGGTTTTGACATCTTCAAATAAGTGGGATTGTTGGGTCCATTGATCCCAATGGGCCTAATTTGATGATGTCAAATAGGACAATGAGATAGACAAAGCTGTATTTGATGTGTGTGTAAGTTCATATGTGCAGGATAGTCCTTGTGACAATGATTGGACAAGTGGACTCAAGGAAGATGCTGGATAGGCAGAAGAATTTTGCCTAAGTCTACAGGCGTTAAGTGGAGCAAGCTCACTCAACGCCAGAGGTAAGGAATTTGTTGGCATGCTAAGATAATATGCTATGTCCACAGGAGTTGAGTTAATTACACTCACTCAACGCCATAACATCAAAATCATTGAGTACTGCCCAGTTAGTAAAAGCTACAACAATTCTGTGTAGAATTGCGACTAAGTCCACGGGCGTTGAGTGAAGCTTACTCACTCAACTCCATGAGACAGAAAATCTATCTAAGTAGTTAGACATTGAGTATAGCTTACTCACTCAACGCCATGATATAAAAAATCTTTCTAAGTAGTTAGGCGTTCAGTATAGCTTACTCACTCAACGCCATGAGACAGAAAATCTGTCTAAGTAGTTAGGCGTTGAGTGTAGCTTACTCACTCAACTCCATGAGACAAAATATGTCTAAGTAGATAGGTGGTGAGTGATGCTTACTCACTCTACGCCATGGGGCTATATCATTGACTGAATCCTCATCAGTCAAAGCTAGTGTTCCCCTTGACACAAAAATTTGGCTAAGTCCAAATGCGTTGATTGCCTTTACTTTCGTCGAGCTGAGCTCTGAGTTCATCGAACTGAGCTTTGAGTTAGTCGAACTGATCTTTCACTTTTCGTCGAGCTGAGCTCTGAGTTCGTCGAACTGAGCTCTGAGTTTGTCAAACTGAGCTATTACTTTTCGTCGAGCTGAGCTCTGAGTTCGTCGAACTGTGCTTTGATTTCGTCGAACTGAGCTTTCACATTTCATCGAGCTGAGCTCTGAGTTATTCGAACTGAGCTTTGAGTTCGTCGACCTAAGCATTGACTTTTTGTCGATCTGAGCTCTGAGTTCGTTGAACTGAGTTTGGAGTTCGTTGAACTAATGATTTCTGGAATACACCTTCTGTCTACGTCTTTTGGCGCTGAGTGATGGACATTCACTCAACGTCTTTGCTACTAATGCTTGATTTTGTCTAAGTCCAGAGAGGTGGTGATGTCAGCAAATTTAACAAAGTCAAAGCAAGTTCAAATATTGCGGGAATGCTGCTAGAGGTGTTGGGGGGACCAGCTGTCATGATGTTTTGCACTAGGAAAGAGATTTATCGTTGGGGCCCACATAAAGCAAAGATCCATTGAATCAGCCGTCAATGAAAGTAGGTGGCTGAATGGCAAAATCACAGCCACCAATTCTGTTGGGGCCCACTGCCCAATGTGACGTTGATTGGCAGACGATAAAAGGAGCAGGATCAATTCAAGAAATGAACAACCACAAAAATAACAATAACAATCAACACCAAGGAGAGACGTAATTAGGGTTCGCTAGATTCGTAATCTTACGGCTGCACGACGTCTTCTTCCTCATTTTTTTGTCGAGCCAGAAGAAGTATTTCAGATCAGAGAACCTGAACACGAAACGAGTTAGCTGCTGCAATACTCATCTGCGACAGCAAGATCAGGATTGCTTCCTAAAAATGAAGCAGCAGAGATTTCTGCAAACTTCTTCCAGAACAAGCTAGGATTAAATTGAAGATTTCTTTTCAACTTGTTGTTGTGAAGAAGAATATAGGGCTGATATCTGCTCAGTCCAGGAAGACAGACACAAAGATCTTTCTCTGGTGTCTGAGTATTTCATCTTTTTAACATTCTCTGTAAGATCCAATTTGGGATCTGTGGGTAGGATTCTTTAGGGAATCTGAGGGTAGGCCTATGCAATAAAGGCCGAGGTAAGATCTATTGTAGATCTGAGAGTAAGATCCATCCTGGGATCTGAGGGTTGTGTTGGATCTTACGGAGCCCTTAGAGGGGGGGGGGGGGTGAATAAGGGTTCTTTTTAATTTTCTTAAACAATTTAAGCAACCTTTATAAGATGAATAACAACAAAGTAATAGAAGAGTGCAAACGAATAATAGCTAGAAACAATAATGATATATTTCAAAAGAGTTAAATTGCATACAAAGTGTCTCTATAGAGCTAGAGACAAAGGCTCATGAAATAAATAATTTTCTAGTGTATTCGCCGGTTCTTCTACCAAGAACCGCCAGGGTAAAGCATATCTCTCCCTAGATCTTGCTACTAGCCTCCCCCTAGATCAAACCCCGATCTAGATGCTGCATACAAGGCAATGATTTCTCCCTAAGCCACATAAGGACTTGGACGCCACTCACAAGGCGGCGATTTTCCCCTAAGCCACACAAGGACCAAGACGCCACGCACAAGGCGGCGATTTCCCATCCAATTACAATGAGAAAATAAATGAAAAATAACTAAAAATAAATTTAGCACTTTAGGCTAGACACTCCCTTCAAACAAAGCACTGAAGTTGTCGATGAATCCTTGCAAGAGATGCTTTGAATGCTTTGCACGTGCCGTCAATCTTCCACGCTATTTGTCCTTCTTAAGATTATGGAGTATCTCTAAGTTCTGGAGCTCTCTGGATCGTCTTTGAAGGTAAGTGCACTCCAGGTAATGAAATTCGTAACCTTATCAGAAAATGAGAGGCTTTTATATTATGGCGCTATCGCCGGGCGATACTGGGTATCGCCATCTAGCGATAGCGGTAACCGCTGTCACGTGTCCCACGAACTCCTCATTTTCGCATTGCACAAACATTGAGCGCCGAATCGTTCACTATCGCCACGCGATACAAGATATCGCCATCTGGCGATAGCAAAATAACAGTAGCCATGATTTCGTCGAGCGTCGAGCGGAAATGTGTCGCGTGGCACTATCGCCTGTGGTGATACCCACTATCGCCTGGTGATATCTCCAAGCCACGATTTCGTCGAGCGTCGAGCGGAAATGTGTCGAGTGTCGAGTGGCTCTATCGCCTGTTGGCGATACCCACTATCGTCTGGCGATATCTCCCAAGCTCAATTCTGATCTAATTCATCATCAAAAAGATATAAGATATTAACATGTGTTACCTGCACACCAATAACATCCAAATATCAAATACAAACAAGATTTGTTATTAGCAAACCAGGAAGCATGGAATACATGCTCCAACAATCTCCCCCTTTTGATAATAACAAATCCATTAAGAAAGAAATCATGAATGTTAAAAACGTCCACCTTATTTGAGTATCAAGGTAAAACAAGTGTATGTGCACAATTGCTCTTGGATGAAACACTCCCCCTACATGTGATCTCCCCCTAAATGGAAGAATATAAAAATTCATGTAGTTTGATTAAAAATGTGAGAAATAATTCAAACAAATAATGGTACTTCCAAGTGTGCACAAAGATATAGGAACAGACTGCGGTGAATGATTGCTTGTGTAAAGTTTCTCCCCCTTTGGTGTTGTCAAAAGAGATCGAAGAGTATGTCGGAAGTGAAAAGAAGAAAAAAACATAAAAAGAGAGACTCAGAGAGGATAGGTGAGCAATGTAGTAGAAATAAAATGAGTAAACAGTAACTGTGGCAACAATCAACGAACTATATCACAAACACATACACTAGTGAAAAGGTGTTGGTGAAACAGTACTCAGTCTAATTCTCATAAGAAGAACGTTTAGAGAGGATAATGTTGTGTACATGTGAGATGGTGTGGTGAAACTTATGCTTAGTCTCACAAAAAAACATGAAAATGCGAATGTTAAAAAAAACAACATAACATAGTGGTAGACATGCGGAGCTATACTTGTACCCAAGAGGTCAGCACACATAAGAAAGAAATTATTCATGTAAAATTCGCACAAGACACTTTACAATTCTTGCCAAGGTGCTCAACCTCACAATGCTCATGAAGACTTATCAGGAGGTTAAGTAGTGCTTGGTGGAGGTTCCTTGTCAGCCTTTTATTATTTGAGTGGTTTTTTATTGTGTGAAACTATCACCAAATGTTTGTACTTTTGGGATGATACACTTTTGTACTCACATATGTTTTTTCTTTAGCTGAACAAAGGAGTCTGAATTCACTTGTGAGACCATACAGAATAATTTAATGTTATGGTGCACTGTACTAAACTCTGATAAAGCAGACGTTGAATGCATGCAGCACAAGTGGTTATTGAAAGTTAATAGTTGCCAACCTAAATCACCTAGAGGGGGGTGAATAGGTGAGTTCTGCATCTTTTTACGGAATAAAAAAATCTCAAACCAATGCACAAATCTATCTACCAAAAAAACAAACACAGACGAGACAAGATATATAGTGGTTCCCCAACCTTGGGTACATCCACTTTCCCTTACCGATCTAGCAATACACTAGACTCGGCTACTCCACTATCTCGGATTGAAAATCAATCCTACCCTCGAAACAATGTTCCTACAATCTCGATCCACAAGACGGATCTACACTCAGAAGGTAAAACTTCCTACAATCTCAGAGTTGAAAAAATCCTACACTAGGAGAAAAGTTTTCCTACAATAATGAAATAAATTTGTAAAGAAATATAAACAATGAATCTTTGTTCAGATCTGTAAGTAATCGGCCAGGATCTTCTTCTACTAGACTTTTTGGCTTTATCAGAATGGTGAAGAAATTCTCAGCAAGAATGGATCTGAACTTTCTCGGCTTCTCACGATCGATCTAATCAGAGAATAAGGAGTTGAGTAAATCTCGATCTGGAGAGCCTTCTTTATCTGAATCCTCAAAAGAAGAAATCCTAGCCGGTCGGAAATCGACGATGGCGGCGACGGGGAGTTTCCGTTTCTTTGAGAGAGGAGAGGAGACAGAAAACTTGAGAATATTCTGCTGCAAAAACTTCTGATAGTTAGAATAATCTTTGAATAATTAGGGTTTGTCGGTTTAGACAAGACCTTTTATAGGATCAGAAAAGATTAGACTTAATTGCGTCATTATGAGAGACACGTGAACCAATCACGTCAGAGTTTATGAAAATGACCGTTAGGTCTGGACTTAAAGAATTTTCAGAAAAGTCAAGTAAAATACTCGAGATGTAACAGACTACTCGAGTACGTGTAACACTACTCGAGTAGGTAGAAGATGACTACTCGAGTACATGAGAAAAACTACTCGAGAGAAAGAGAGATGATTACTCGAGTACATGGAGTCAACTACTCGAGTAAATAAAAGTTCAAGGAATCAGCTACTCGAGTAACAAGAATAATATACTCAAGTACTTTAGTACTTACACGAGAGGTGGAATAGATTACTCGAGTATACAAAATACTACTCGAGTATATAAGAATGAACTACTCGAGTATATAAGAAACTACTCGAGACAAAGACTTTGAAAATTTCTGGAAAAGGAAAACTGAACTACTCGAGTATAGAAAATAAACTACTCGAGACAAATAGAACTACTCGAGTATATGGAGATGACTACTCGAGTAATTCACTTAGAGAAATTTTCTGGAATGGAATTCTGGATTACTCGAGTATTGATTCTGGACTACTCGAGTGCATGACTTACACTACTCGAGTAAGTGAGAACTACACGAGAGTCAGAGTCCAATTACTCGAGACAGAAGATAGAACTACTCGAGTACTATGTAGTACTACTCGAGTATTTAACTTAGAAAAATTTGAGAAGAGAATTCCCTTAAACTCGAGAGAAGAAAGGGAACTACTCGAGTAGTTGATATAAATACTCGAGATACATCTTATCTACTCGAGTAAGAGTATTATTACTCGAGTATGAATTCAGTAACTTACTCGAGTAAGTAAAGAACTATTCGAGTGCTTTACTTAGGAAATTTTTCTTGACTGAATTTTCTTCTTCTAAGGGATGACCAGCATCAAGTCTTTTCACATAGTCCTAGAGTTTGAATATGAAGTGTATCCCAATACAGAGGCTACACATGAGTCAACACTTTGGAACACACATTGAGGGATTATATTGTATGGTCATATGTTTGGTGACCCATTGTAGACTGACATTGGTCTACACTTCCCATAAGGCAAACACATAACTCAAACCAAGCATCAAATACAACTTAATTCATCTTAGTTCAAGGTTGACTTCGTCAAATCTGGGTTAGTGTAGATACAATACCCAACAATCTCCCCCTATTTGTAGAAGTCAGAACCCTTTACACTAAGGTGAATTATGGACAAAAAACACTAAGTAATCAAGCAGTGTAAGCAATCAAGGAACTATGAAAAAGATAATAAGATCAAAAACTTTACAATATATAAGTTTGATTATCCAGAAATGTCATTAACAACAAAAATCCATTTCCACAACACATGAGTCCTTTTGGCTAGTTCTGATGATGTTGTCTATCTTGTTTCTCCTGTTGTCTCCTTTGATAGCTGTAAGGCTTTGGATAATACTTGGGTGGCCTTGGAGGAGCAGCAGGATTGTTTATTCCATATTCTCTGTCATATATCATTCACTTGGTCATGGAATTCTCATACAACTCCCATTCCTGGGAACTGTAATGGATATTTCTGCTCTCATGGAAATCCAAAACTAATTTGAGAGTTTCTAGGATGAGGGACTTAGAAGTGGGAGACCATATCTCAGCATGTTCAGGAGCTGGAGTAGGAATGGACTTGCTGGCAGAAGGACCTTCACCATATTTTCTTTTCTTCTTATAAGTCAGTATCTCAGGAGGGGCTTTGAGAAAGATATCTGTAGGATCATCTTCCCAATCCTGAGCATATGACTCTGGAGGAGCAAGTGAGTCTCCAGGCCTTGGAGAAAAGGTAGGTTGCAGAGGAGGAGCAGGAGCATCAGCAGCAGCTAGAGGGTTCAGGTGATGAGGAATGATATTAGGATCAGTAGCAAATTCAGGAAGGATCTGGTTGTGCATCCATACAGTAGTGTCATAGGTGTATAATTTGACACTCTGAATTTGAGCTAGGACATCAGCATGGATCTCTTTCATCTTGATTTCCCATAGTTCTTTCCTAAGGGCATCAGATTTTTCTAAATACTCTTTCACCAACTTCTCCCCCTTTCTGACTTCAACAGATAGCAGAGAGATGGCATCATCTTTGAAAGTGACAACTTCTTCATAGATTTTCATCTTATTGGCTTCAGCTCATTTATCCAATTCCATTTGATTATTAGCAAGAGTCAGACCTTGCTCCATAACTTGTCCAACACTAGTTATAGTGTGGTCTAAGGCTTTGCCACCAATTTGGAACAGATGTCTGTGCTGATCTGTATTATATTGGATCTCAGCAAATCCTCTGCTCATCTCAGTTTCTAGAGCAGTTACCTTATCAGTTACAGTCTTTATACAAGTATCAAAGTATGTTTTCTGGTCTTGAAGGAGAAGTACAATCTGAGTCATCAAATCTGAGGAGGCAGGAGCTATAGTAGCAGGAGGAGCAGACGTAGATGGAGTAGAAGGAATAAGAGGAGCTACCCATGGAGCTATTTCTGTGAGGGTAACAGAGCTCTGAGCTCATGTAGTTGGTAACATGGCATCCCCTTCATCCATTATCTGAGGGAGAGAGACATCCAAATTCCTGAGAGGAGCTTCAGCTAGCTCAGGTGAGAGCTCATCAGAAATGAGAATTGTTTCTGGTTGTTCTTTGGGGGCATCAGGAGATTTAGCTGGAGACCTTGCTGGAGATTGCACTGGAGTGGGGACTTTGGGAATTTCAGTGGATGGAGCTTTTGGAGATAGAGGAGGAGGTGGTTCATCTGCAGTTAATTCTTCTATCATCTCATTGATGGCAGCATCAGTAGATAATAGTGCTTCTTGAAATTGTTGATCTGTGAGGATATCATCTGAAGTGACTGGTGGAGGAGTATGTGGAGGAGGAGTAGGCATTGTGGCTTGAATAGTAGGAGTAGGGTCCCCCTCAATAGGTGCACTAGAGGTGTTGGGCACCTGAGATGGAGAAGGAGATAGAGTCCTGTCCTCTGTGTCTATATCTTCAGTAACTTTGGCAGCTTGAGAGGGTTTTTGCAACTTGAGCTCCCATCTTTGAATGGAGGAGATGGAGACCTTCTTCATGTGATGAAGGATGCTCCCTTTGGAGAAGTTGAAGGTGTCAGGGTTTATCTCATGAAGGAGTAATGAAATAATCCTTGCATAGTTGGGGGATTTGATGCTGTCTTTTATTTTATTCAAAATCAACAAGACAAGATGAAAGGCTTTTCTACAGACAATTGCTTGCATCAATTCAAAGAAGTATAAAGGGATATCTCTGATGGAGTTGGTTTTACAGAACATAATTTTCCCTATTATATTCACTAGTAGTTTACCTTCTACATTCATGTCAGCTCTTCTGATATACTTTGCATCAGCAGAAATTTTACAGAACAAGCAAGTTCTGGAATATTTTTCATTACCCAGAAATTCATGAGCATCTGGAACAGGCAGTCGAAGGAGTTGAGAAACAAAATTCTGGGTTAATTTGATCTTGATACCTTTAACTGAAGACTTTAATACTATGCCATGGCGCTTGACCTTTACATACCTGAAGAATTCGGCTACATCGGGGAAGAGAATGTGATACGGTTCTTGAAGGATGAAAGTTAATCCGGCGGTGTCGAGGAGAATCATGAGATGATGAAAGTCGTTAGAGAGCTCTGCAATCCCGGCGGCGACTAACTCCAAACCCACACCGATTTTAGAAATGGCGGCCATGATTCAGGAATTCGAGAGATTCAGAAAACCTAGAGAATGTCGACGGGGTGAAGAAAGGCGCGCGGCTCTGTAACTAATTGAGGAAGGTGAAGAGCCAGTCGGGAACTCGAGAGGGTGAAAATGATTTCGTGTAGGTTATTTTCCGGATGTTCTTATATATATAACCCTAGTTTTAGGTCTAATTATCCAAAAATGAGTGAATTAAATCATAGAAGATGTGGCATTGCCCTTGGTTTGTGCATAAGAAAATTAAAAAAAATGACTCGGCACATACACGAGTAGATGAATCAGGAGTTACTCGAGTAGGTAAACAGAAGTACTCGAGTAGGTGTGAGAGGTACTCGAGTAGATGAATGAGGTACTCGAGTATGTGATGTTGACTACTCGAGTATGTCAGTCTGCTACTCGAGTGGATCAAGTAGACTACTCGAGTATGTCATTCTACTACTCGAGTAGGTCATATACTTACTCGAGTAGGTTGTTACTTACTCGAGTCAAAAACTTAAACTTTTGGAAAACTACAATTTTTGACTAACCTTTGAGCCTTCTTGAAAGTCCAGCTTCTTCTAGTCTTCTTTGTTGAGCATCCTAAGTTCTGTTTTGAAGAACGAGAACTTGGTCTCGTCCAGCGGCTTCGTGAAAAAGTCTGCAATTTTCCTATCTATATGGACATATTGAAGGTCTTTGTCCCCATACTCCACATGGTCCCGGATGAAGTGATACCTTAGCCCTATATACTTTGTCCGGCTGTGCGAGACTCGGTTGTTGGCTATTGCAATTGTGCTGGAAGATTCACAAAACAAAGGGATGTTGTGAAACTTCATATTGTAGTCTTCAAACTAATTCTTTATCCAAAGTAACTGTGCACAACAACTGCCTGCAGAGATGTACTCTGACTCAGTCGTTGAAATTACTACACAGTTCTGCTTCTTGCTACTCCAGGAGATAAGTCTTCTTCCAAAGAATTGACATGTCCCTGAAGTGCTTTTCCTGTCGTCTTTGCTCCCTGCAAAATCTGCATCTGAAAAACCTATTAGTTCAATGACATTACTTCTTGGGTACCATAAGCCAAGATTTGGTGTACCTTTAAGGTATCTCAAAATCGGCTTTGCAGCAGCATAGTGAAATTCCTTAGAGTTCACCTGAAATCTAGCACAGACACATGTTGAGAATATTATGTCAGGTCTACTTGCAGTGAGGTATATCAAGGATCCAATAATGCTTCTATACTTGGTTTCATCAAAAGGTTTCCCTTTTTCATCCTTGTCCAGAGACATCGTTGAACCCATTGGAGTCCTCATCGAGGTTGCGTTATCCATTCCGAATTTCTTAATTAGCTCTTTGGTAAACTTGGTCTGCGAGACGAAAATTCCATCTTCAGATTGTTTCACCTGAAGGCATAAGAAATACTTCATCTCACGCATACTGCTCATTTCAAACTTCCCTTGCATAAGTTTTGAAAACTTCTTGTAGAGGTTATCATCAGTAGAGGCAAAGATAATATCATCGACATAGATTTGCACTAGCAGAATCTTGCCTTTAATTTCCCTAAGAAATAATGTCTTGTCTATCTTTCCCCTTGTGAACTTGTTCTCAAGTAGAAAGATAGACAGCGTTCATACCAAGCTCGAGGAGCTTGTTTCGGACCATATAACGCTTTATGCAGTAAGTAAACATAATCAGGAAAGTTAGAATCAACGAAATCTGGAGGTTGTTCAACATATACTTCTTCTTTTATGTATCCATTAAGGAATGAAGACTTCACGTCCATTTGATAGACAGTGAAGCCTTTGAGTGCAGCATATGCTAGAAATAACCTTATTGCCCCCATCCTAGCCACTGGAGTGTACGTCTGGTCGAAGTCGATTCCTTCTTCTTGACGATAGCCTTTTGCGACAAGTCTGGCATTATTCTTTACAATCGTTCCATCCTCGTCCATCTTGTTCCTGTAGACCCATTTTGTCCCAATGACGTTCTTACCTTTGGGTCTTGGAACAAGCTTCCATACTTTACAGCGCTTGAACTGGTTTAGTTCTTCTTACATCGCCATTATCCACGATGCGTCTGAGTTTGCTTCCTCAAACTTCTTTGGTTCAACCTGCGAGAGAAAACTTAAATATAAATTCTCATTAGTTGTACCTCTACGAGTTCTGACACCATCCCGGGGATCTCCTATGATCTGGTCCATGGGGTGATCCTTCAGATGTCTGAGCTCTAGAGTTCTTGCATCTGGATTATCTTCTATCACCGAAGTGACTTCTTCATCTTGGATGACTTCTTCATCTTGATCATCAGCCTCTCCAATAGGGGTTGGAGTGGTGATCTTGATGAACTTTTCACCTTTATCTTCGGACGGTCCATCCATGCTAATTTCTTTCAGCTTTGCACCCATATCTTCAATAAGCACACTAGAGGAGTTGCTTTGCAGCAAGCTCATCTCATCAAATACAACATGTATCGATTCTTCTACCACCATGGTTTTTCTATTAAAAATCCTATATGCCTTACTATGGCTACTATAACCTACAAAAATACCTTCAAAACTCTTTTCGCTAAACTTAGTAGTATGATACTTGCCATTGTTGAGCACGAAGCATTTACAGCCCAAAATTCTAAAATATGAGACTGTTGGTTTCCTGCCCTTCAGAAGTTCGTAAGGTGTCTTATCGTGGTTTTTTTTATGAGGGCTTGATTTTGCACGGGGCATGCTGTGTTGACGGCTTCAGCCCAAAAGTACTCCGGAAGTGAAGCATCACTCAACATGGTCCTGCATGCCTTTATGAGTGTTCTATTCCTTCTCTCGGCCACTCCATTTTGTTGAGGAGTGCGAGGAGAGGAAAACTCATGAAAGATACCCATACTTTCATAAAATTCTGTCATGGCCCCAGACTTAAACTATGTTCTATTGTCACTTCTGATTTTTACTATGGAGCAATTGTACTCGTTCTGAACTTGCCTGACAAAATAAGTAAAGATGTCGAAGGTATCTGACTTGTGTTTCAGAAAGAACACCCACGCAAAGCGCGAGTAATCATCAACAATTACCAACGTATAATCCTTACCTCCCAAACTTCTAATTTGCAGTGGACCAAACAAATTCATATGCAGTAGATGAAGACATCTATTAGAATCCTTGTCAAAAATGCTTTTAAAGGTAGCTCTTATTTGCTTGCCTTTTACACATGCATGACAAGGTCTATCTTTGACGTACTTGACATTTGCGGCATCACGTAATAAGATAATTGAAAATAATTTATTAATAGTTTTGTAATTAATATGTGCTAGTCTCTTGTGCCATTGGTCACCAAGAGATGCACTATCTTTTGCTAAAAAGGATACTGGTGTCGAAGAATTTATACAAATGAAATTTAAATAGAAAATTTTTCTGCTTCGAGTGCCGGATAGAATCGTTTCCATGTTGTCAACAGATTTTATCAATCACTTATCAGCATGAAACTAAACTATGTATCCTTTATCGCAGAGTTGGCTTATGTTTATTAGGTTATGTTCCAAACCTTCAACGTAAGCCACATTTGAGAAGGATACATTACCGTTTGTAATCATATTGTAGCCTTTATTAATTCCACGGTCTGAACCTCCAAAGATGACCTTCGGTCCACTCACGACTGGAGTAAAGTTCTGAATTAGGCTTCTTGTCCCGGTCATATGCCGAGAGCATCCACTGTCCAAATACCAGATTGGCGTTTTGGTGGCCTTTGGACATACCAACAATCTCAATCAGTTTGCCTTAGGAACCTAAATACGTTTGGTTCCTTGGTCTCGGGTTAGAACACTCCCCCTACGAATATTAGCATTAGGAGTGGTCTTCCTCATATTGCCAACATGTGGGGTTGCAACATTTCTGGGATTAAACCAGCAATCAATGGCAAAGTGACCAATTCTGCCACAACACCAACAATCAAATCTATTGTATCTTTGCCTTATGTTCTCCTGCTTGGCCTTTTGGAAATGAGGTCTAGCAGGGGCAACATTCCTGGAGGAAGAAGGTTCATGATGATGACAATCACATGTTTTCTTCTCCTTCACTGGCTTTTCTACAACAGGCTTTGCCTTTGGTGCCTTCTTGAAGTTATGGCCATGACTGAAAGGGTCATAGCTCTGAAGAATGACTTCTTCATAAGGTGCCTTAAAGAAACTTTCGCCAAAGTTTCTGGGTCAAGTCCATCCTTGATAACGGGACTTTGGCTCTACATAGGTTGGCCTAGCAAAGTGTCTGTAGGATGAGTCAAGATCAAACTCATTTGAAGGAAATATAACCTTCTTGAACGTGGTATGATCTTGAGGGGCTTTCCCCTTCTCTTTGGCTAAGGCCTTTTTGGTGTCCTTAATGTTTTGTTGAGCCTTATTTCTCCTAGAAGACTTACTAGGAAGTTCTTCATGGTCTAGTCCAGCACCCTTGGCCTTGGCTGAGAATTCAGCAACGAATGGAAGAACTAACTTGGGCTTTGAGAAACTTTCAACAAGTTTCTTTCCAGCAGCAAGTTGGGCTTCCAGTTCTTTGATGATTTTCTCTTTAAGATCAAGGTGCTCAAGAGCTTTGTTATATTCTTCAATAACATTATTGAATTTCTCTTCGAGCGAGTCAGTCTTTGCGACTTTCTCTCTCAAGATGCTCTCTTCAGCTTTGAGAGACTTTATCTCTTTATCCTGAGTTTTCACAACTCGGCGACATTTGTTGTAAGCCATGATTAACTCCTTATATTGGGCCATGAGTTCTGACTCATCGTCAGAAGAGCTATCCTCACAATCATGTTCAGAAACTTCATAATCTGAAAGTGGGGTGTGAGAGTTTACCTTCCCAGTGAATTGGGGCCCTTGTTCATCATCTGTTTGAGCCATGAGTCCAAAATAGGCTTCTTCTTCTTCACTCGACTCAGATGAGTCAGAGTCACTAAGAGTCTTGCCCTATTTGGCCATCAAGCTCTTCTCTATCCTCTTCTTGTTATACGAGGACTTCTTTTCCTCTCTTCTACCACCCTCCTTCTTCTTATGAGGGCAGTCAGCGATGACGTGTCCTGACTTATTACAACAATAACAAATAATGTCAGTAGAAATATGTTTGTTCTGTTTAGTGTTATACCTGTCATGGCTACTTGAGCCTTTTCTTTGCCGATCACCATCGTGTCATGATCTTCTATAGGAGACATCCTTGCCTTTTCATTGCTTCTTCTTGTTCAAGAATTTCTTGAACTGCCGAGAGAGTAGTGAGAACTCTCCTTCTGATAGTTCAGAGCCTGAGGTGCTTGGCTCTGAGGTTTCTTCTTCACTAACTTCTGGTGCTGGAGTAGGAGGAACAACCTTGGACTTCTTAGAGGTGTCTGCCTTTAAAGAAACAGACTTCTCTTTGAATGTAGACCTGCTCTTCTCTTCTTCAGCATTTTTGGTGTTGAGTTGAAGCTCATATGATATAAGCTTCCCGAAGAGATTCTGAGGATCTGTCTCGGCCAGTTTTCCAAACTCCCTTTATAGTACAGACCTTGTTATCCCATTTCTTAGTCAGGGATCTCAAGAACTTATCGTTCAATTCTCCATTAGTGAAGACTCTGCCATAGACCCTTAGCCCATTCACTATCTTGAAGAAATTCTCAAAGGTGTTAGCAATGGTATCATTGTTTCCCTGTCGGAAAGCTTCATACTTCTGATTAAGAAGGGATCTTCTATCATCCCTCACTTCCTCTGTGTCTTCCATCAAGGTAACTAGTTACTGCCACATCTCCTTTGCAGACTGGCAGTGAATCAGGTTTTGCAGCATTGAATCATCGACTGCACTTGCTATGATATTTTTTGCCTTTTTGTCCAATGAGACAAGTGCAATCTTATCCTTATCTAGATCCATAAGTTTCTTGGGGACTTTCTTAGTTGGATCTATACTGGAGATGGTCATGGGAATATAAGGACCTTCTTCAACTATCATGAAGATCCTTGGATCCACAACTTCCATGAAGAACTTGATTCTCTCTATCCACATGGGGAAATTATTTTTGGTGCACAAAGGAAGCTTGGCGAAATCTTTAACCATGTCCATTTTGGTAGATCTCAGAAGACAACTATTGAAGGATCTGATCAAGGTGTTAACCTTTTAACGATAAACCTCCCTCTGATACCAATTGAAAGTTAATAGTTGCCAATCTAAATCACCTAGAGGGTTGTGAATAGGTGAGTTGTGCGTCTTTTTGCGGAATAAAAAAAATCTCAAACCAATGCACAGATCTATCTACCAAACAAACAAACACAGACGAGGCAAGATATATAATGGTTCCCCAACCTTGGGTACATCCATTTTCCCTCACCGATCAAGCAATACACTAGACTCGGCTACTCCACTATCTCAGATTGAAAATCAATCCTACCCTCGGAATAATGTTCCTACAATCTCGATCCACAAGACGGATCTACACTCGGAAGATAAAACTTCCTACAATCTCAGAGTTGAAAAACTCCTAGACTCGGAGAAAATTTCTCCTATAATAATGAAATAAATTTGTAAAGAAATACAAACAATGAATCTTTGTTCAGATCTGCAAGTAATCGGCCAGGATCTTCTTCTGCTAGACTTTTCGGCTTTATCAGAATGGGGAAGAAAATCTCGGCAAGAATGTATCTGAACTTTCTCAGCTTCTCACGATCGATCTAATCATAGAATAAGGAGTTGATCAAATCTCAATCTAGAGAGCCTTCTTGATCTGAATCCTCAAAAGAAGAAACCCTAGCCGGTCGGAAATCGGCGATGGCGGCGACAGCGAGTTTCCATTTCTAGGAGAGAGAAGAGGAGACAGAAAACTTGAGAATATTCAGCTGCAAAAACTTCTGATACATAGAATAATCTTTGAATAATTAGGGTTTGTCGGTTTAGACAAGACCTTTTATAGGATTAGAAAATATTAGACTTAATTGCGTCATTATGAGAGACACGTGGACCCATCACGTCAGAGTTTATGAATATGACCGTTAGGTCTGGACTTAAAGAATTTTCGTAAAAGTCAGGTAAAATACTCGATATGTAACAGACTACTCGAGTATGTGCAACACTACTCGAGTAGGTAGAAGATTACTACTCGAGTACATGAGAAAAACTACTCGAGAGAAAGAGAGATGATTACTCGAGTACATGGAGTCAACTACTCGAGTAAATAAAAGTTCAAGGAATCATCTACTTGAGTAACAAGAATAATATACTCGAGTACTTTAGTACTTACATGAGAGGTGGAGTAGATTACTCGAGTATACGAAATACTACTCGAGTATATAAGAATGAACTACTCGAGTATATATGAAACTACTCGAGACAAAGACTTAGAAAATTTCTGGTACAGGAAAACTGAACTACTCGAGTATAGAAAATAAACTACTCGAGACAAATAGAACTACTCGAGTATATGGAGATGACTACTCGAGTAATTCACTTAGAGAAATTTTCTGGAATGGAATTCTGGATTACTCGAGTATTGATTCTGGGCTACTCGAGTAGTAGATGAACTACTCGAGTACATGACTTAGACTACTCGAGTAAGTGAGAACTACATGAGAGTCAGAGTCCAATTACTCGAGACAGAAGATAGAACTACTCGAGTATTTAACTTAGAAAACTTTGAGAAGAGAATTCCTGTAAACTCGAGAGAAGAAAGGGAACTACTCGAGTAATTGATGTAACTACTCGAGATACCTCTTATCTACTCGAGTATGAATTCAGTAACTTACTCGAGTAAGTAAAGAACTACTCGAGTGCTTTACTTAGGAAAATTTTCTTGACTGAATTTTCTTCTTCTAAGGGATGACCAGCATCAAGTCTTTTCACATAGTCCTAGAGCTTGAATATGAAGTGTATCTCAACAGAGAGGCTACACATGAGTCAACACTTTAGAACACACAATGAGGGATTACATTGTATGGTCTTGTGTTTGGTGACCCATTGTAGACTGACATTGGTCTACACTTCCCATAAGAATTCCTGCAAACACATAACTCAAACCAAGCATCAAATATAACTTAATTCATCTTAGTTCAAGGGTGACTTCATCAAATCTGGGTTAGTGTGGATACAATACCCAATAGTTATGGTTAAAACATTCTCAATTCATATTTTGTAAGATGGAGGCATACGAAGATTTGCACAACAGTGAGTGAAATAACATTATCATTACTAAAAGGTTTCTCATACTTAGAGGCATGCGAAAACAAGTTCACGAGTTTAAGAACACTAGTACTGAAATATGTAGAACAGATATAAGAGTGGTGAATTAGAGAACCAGGTTAGTATAAAACTAAAAAAAACATTACACCTGGTCGTAAACTGAGTCAGCAAGACAATTTGAAGAATCAAGAAAAAGGCACTAACGCCGGGCGATACCGGGTATCGTCGGTCGGCGATAGTGGTAAATTGTTTAAAACCGGCGCATTCAGTCAAAAGCATCAAACTGAACCAGTTTTCTTGAAGACTGAGGGCGGAACGCGGACGAGAAGTCGGCGAAACCCTAAACCTAGGTATGAAAACTTGGATTTTTGCTTTAATTCTTTGGTTTTTGATGGATCTAATTGTTAGGATAGTGTAACATGTGAGTTTAGATGAGAAATTTCCAGGTTTGAAATTGGTAAAATTTAGTTTTGGGAGCTTAAGAAACTAAGCTTGTATTAGAGAAATTATGTTGATAATTTCGTGAATTTAAGTTGTGCAAAATGATTTTAAGAACACTAACTTACAGATCTAGTATGTTGGAGGAAGGAGGAAACCAGATCTGAAGTCGGAAAGGGAGAATAATGAATTTTCGCTATCACCCGGCGACAATGGGTGTCGCTGCGCACGATCATTGGATCTATAGCGCACGACCATTGGACATAGTGCGCACGACCTCTGGTCGTGCGCCACTGCTCGTGCGCATTATTCCATTTTTTCTGGAGTTTTGCCATTGCTAATCGCACTATCATGGGATCCAGTGCGCACAACCTCTGGTCAAGCGCCACTGATCGTGCGTATATATATTAATTTTTTTATCCAGCTACAAGTTTCTCTAGAGCAGAGCGCACGATTATCAACCGTCTGTGCGCATGACCACCGGTAGTGCACCACTGATCGTGCGCTCTAATTTTCTGCTGTTGTATTTATGCCCGTGCTTGGCGAATTAGTGCACAGAACTTCATTTTTCGGCTCGCTATTGCGCGCGAAGCACCATTTCTCTCCCCCACAGTTCCTCCACTCATCTCCACCCTCCGGGAAGCATTCTCCGGCGATCCGAAGTCATCTTCAACCCTTCGGAGAGTTCCCGGCCACCAGCAGTGTGAAACAGAGATCTTTCGGTACTACTCATTTGGGCAAAAAGGGAGAAAATACTGAAGGAACTTGCCTTTATTTGTCTATTAATGAAGTTTGTATGTGTAGTTACATCCTCTTTTGTTAGATGTGATGCACTCACCTCCGTTCACATCCACTCCACTCGCACACTAGAACCACTCTAGCAAAGGCTAGTGTTGGTGGTTGAAGAGGTGATTACGACCCTCACTTTCCGCACGTATGTTCATTCCATCTGCTTGCTCTCCGTCCATTCGCCTCACGATGCACGACATAGCGGCCTGCACTAGTTCCATCCACCAAGCGAAGCTGTGCTTACGACCCGCATTTGTTTTGTTTTTATTTTTTTGGCATTAGGAATCAAAAGCCAACTTCTGTTTTTTCGTTTAACTCTTAGTAACGATCTCTCTACGACACTATCACGATACCCAACCTGCATTCCCTCGAGATCAACATTCGGGAAAGCTATTCCCAAAATTATTACTTGACAGCGACCGGTGTAAGACATTCAGGGAAGCTATTCCCAAAATTCTCTCTACGATGCATCAAGTTTTTGGCGCCATTGTTGGGGAATGCAAGCGTATTGTTGATTTTTGTTCTGTTAAGAGAGTTACGACAGAGTTGCTTGTTTTGAATTTGTTTTATCCCAGTCTATTTTTGCTTTTTATGTTGGTTGGAATTGTAAGAGTTGTATTGAGAATCTATGCAAGGTAGTTTAATCCTGGAAATTAGTGATCTCTGCAATGTGGGCCAGTTTTAATATCCGTTGCCGCTGGTGTGGAGATATCTCTCATGCAAGTGATAGATGTCCTAAGGAGTATGGTATCCAAGACACTCAAGGATCTATATATGGAGCACCAACCTCATTTGGTACTCAATATGGTAGACATAAGCCAGTTAGCTACTCATCTGCGCTTCCAATGATGCACTACTTTCTTTCGGCATTAGTACCTGTTGTACCGACAAAGCCGGCTAAGCAGTGTTTATTTTGTCGGACTTGGGATCACTCTTTGAAGGAGTGTGCTGCTTACTTGGCGCAGTTGGAGGAGGAGGATGAACCGGATGTTCGGATTTTCTCCACTCCGACAAATTGCAGCACCCCTTCTGTATCTGGGTACGTACTAATACCACCTTCAGATTTTGAAGGGATAAATACTAGTATTTGCATAGATACATGTGTCGATCTAAACCCTGATACAGATGTTTTTACTCCTAAAGTACATATATCATCTTGTATGGAGTCTGTTAGTTGTGAGGAGACCGTGCTTGACTTTTTAGCGAGCACTGCTCCTCTATCCTCTACTTTGCAAAGCATTCTTTTTATATCTGACACTGTTGTGGAGGTTGATTCGAAGGGAGAAGCTGGTGTTTGTAGCATTATGCTAGATCCAGTCGAGGAGGACATCTGCATGGCCGAGGTTGCTGCCTCAGTCCCATGTCAGGAAGTCCAATGCTCGGATGAGGCGGATGTAGCTCTAGCACATACTTGCACCATCCTAGACAGCTGTGTAGATCCACCCATAATTCCATCGATGGGAGATGACACCGGGATAATCCCCAAGATTGAGGTTACTTTTTGTCATTCTTCTAATTTATTTCCTAACCCCGCTCTCGTGCCAACTTATCTGCAAGATCACATCGTGGAACCGGCCCACTTAGTGCAAGGGCCTGTAATGCAGCCTAACATTGATGGAGATCGGGTGCAGGTGGAGTCAGATTCGTCGAGCTTCACAACATTTATTCTTCCTATGCCTGATGTTCAAGACAGTTATAACCACACAGGTACGTGGGTATTTTTTCTGTCGCTATTTCGGTACCCGCTACCGAAACGTGAACTTGAACAACTGCACGAGCACTTCAAATTTCATATGCCCATCAGTTAAGAGAGTGCATGGTCCTTGAATAAGTCCTGTTGGGAGACAATAAATCCATCAGTTATCTATATTAGCATTCCTTTTTTTAAATGTATTGTACATTATTTAGCAGGTTTGGTCATGGAACAATTATATTTTTGTGTGTGCCCATCTCGGTGCCGAATGTTATTTTTATATATCTTGCTTAATACAGGTATTCAGTCCATCTTAAGGATGGTAAACAAAAGGGCACTTTGGAGACAACCCAAGTAGGACCACTTGGTCCTGTTTTGTGTGTTGTGTTTTTTTTTATATGTATATTTCTATTTTCTTTTTTTCGTGGGATCTCTAATTCGCAAGTGCTGGAAATTTTTGAAGCGCAGCAAACCAGCCGCTATCTAACAACCTCGCAACATGACTAGTATGCTCAGTTTTTAGCATAGGTACATCTTATCCCTAGCTCTTTATATTATTTGGAATGTTTAGTTTTATGAGTTGTCGCATTCAAGTCTGGAGGGAGAACATGCTTGTGGTCACTACACGAGTACACATTTTATATCATACCAGTTTGTTATTTATTTATTTATTTCAAAATCACTGTAGCACACACTGAATCACCTACATGAGCGCGCTCTTAATCATGCGCGCGGCTCGAGTCAAATGTATTCCTTTTGTGTAAACTTTAAAATAGCAGTGCTGGCTTAGGATTTTAGGATAGAGTAGTGTGAAACTCATACAATGCTTCTAATCGAGTACTCATGGTCTGTGTAGAAATAGTATATATTTAATTTTTCTTTATGCTCGTAGATTTATACTTTTTCTGCAGATGTAAATATTGTTTGTACTACTCAAAAATGTTGAATCTGGTGTAATCGAACAGTAGTGTAGGGATGTGTGTAGCCATCATTATACTCATTTTGCTCGAGTTGGGATGAAGGATCATCTTTCTCGGTGGCTAAGAACTTGCCCCAAGCTACTCTCGAAGCATTGGTGCCTGGTCAGTCAAGCATGAGCGTGACGTAGGACATCAATTTGGCTAGTTTGAGCCTTGTTTACCTTGTCCTAGAGTCTAACCATTGCAAGCCAAGTTTGAGCCTACCCCTCATTTAATTCAGCTCCACCTTCATTCACCAAAGCATAAGCCAATCCTCCTATCACAAACAAATCCATGAGCTCCTATGAATTTAATATTTTCATGAGGTGTGATGTGTGGAATTCAAGTGATGTGGTGGATGAATACAAGAAATTCTACTTGCTAAAAATTGGGGATTGCAAAAAAAAAAGAAAAAGGAGAGAATTGAAAAAGAAAATCTAAAAAGAATTACAATGAGAAATAGAATCCCCATCAAGTTTATCATGTTATTGGTCGGGTTAAGTCGTGTACACACCTGGTTTTCAAGCTAAGTCTGGGGGAGTGTCACACATGCAATTTTGAGTGGCTGTATTGGTTTAGCTTGTTATTTGCTCGCTTGGGTTGCGTGTAGCCTCCATGTTTATCTTTGAATACCAAACCTTAGCCTAAGCCCCATTCGTTCATACTAGTCCTACCTATTCTTCGCTTGAGTCAAACTAGCACCATGGAGAGAGTGTGAACGGGCAATCGTATGGTCCCCGACATTGACGGATTTCTTTGGAGGTGATCACGAGCTCCGGTGTTTGGCAATGCTCATCTGATTGGCCTGCCTACTTTCTTCCTACGTATGACCGAATGATTCTCCAGAATTCTAATTTTGAGTAGATACAATATTTATTTACGCCTGTCGAATAGTTTAAACTCCGTAGTATAATTAAAAAGTTTTTTCATTATATTTTTATGCCCATGATGTATTTGATTTCTCGTAATACTTTATTTTGAAATTACTGAGCCAGCTAAGTGTTTTCTAGTCCACGGAGTGATGATTTGCTCGGGACGCACAAACGGGTAAGTCTGGGGGTGTGATGTGTCCAAGTTATATACATATTTTTGGACTCATCTGGGATAATTTTCCCGTTGATGCAATACACTTGAGAGCCATAATTGTTCATATTTATAACTATGTCCATTCCATGTTAAGTGTACTTTAGGCCCGTTTTCAGTGTGATTTCGAAGTTATTGTACTTTTGCCCTATACTTGGTATTTTTTGTGTCTGGAGAATGTGGAATGTCCATTTCGGTGGCTCTTCTATTTCTACTGTTGGTACAAAGGTCGTGTGAGTGTTCCAGGAATGTTTGGGAATGTTTTTTCGCCTAGGGGCCACTAATCGTGCATTTTTACACGCGCACGGTCTATGGACTCCTTAGCGCACGACCGTTGGTCGTGCACGATCAGTTCATCGAAACCCAAATGGTACAGGAACACTGCGTACGATCATTAGATCAATAGCGCACGACCACTGGTTATGAGCCACTGATCATGCACACTATTCGTAGCTTCTGCGGATACACTTGCTGTTCGCATTGGATTGGGCGGTTATCCTATTGTCTAGAGCGGTGATCAAACTCCTCTCTGCGCCAATAAATAGGATCCCCCGGTCACATCAATAGTACCGAGTGAACAGTAAGTTATCTCGCTGAAATTTGCTACGGTTAAGATTTTCTATCAGCGCGGTTTGAAGAGGTTTGACCGTCTTGTGTTGTGCATGTTGTGCGGATAGCGCTGAAGAGCCTGGAACTTGGTTCTGAATGAATGCGGACTCTGCGGGTAATAACCAGCAGTTTTCAGCAGGTCACGACTTAGGATGAAGCGGTTTTTCTTCTGCAACTTCTTCCCTGTTCAAATAAGCTGTCCGCCTCTAGGAGGCTTGTTCAGTTCGGTGGCAGCAGTTCGCATGTTCTGGCGGCTAGGCGGCCTGCAGTTCAGCGGCTAGAGTTTCTTCAGCAACACTGGAATAATGGGTAGTCTGCATGGCTTTTAGCATTCTTGCGACCAGGCGGCTTCAGCGAAATCCTTTAGCAGTCTGCAGCAGAGCCGACAGATACTCCTTGAGGCCGCACGATTTGGTTTTCAGTTTGTATTTTTCTTGCTCCTTCGGATATATTGGCAATCATGTCTCGCAATGTATGTCTTGCTGTGTAAAGAGCTTTTTTGATTAGCATAAGTCTCTTGCTCTTCTATTTATTTTTTTGCTTGCTTGAGCTTAGTGTGGTTGAGTTTTCCTGCGCCTAGTGTCTCGTTTTCCGCTATCACAAAATTTTTCAAGGTATCATATGGATTATAGGCTGAGCAGTGATCCACTGTCATTTGCTTGTCTGCTTCTAAGAGTCTAAGTAACCAAGGTGTGTGCAATGAAAGGAGGCTCTGCAAGAGGCCTTGGAATCAAACTACTTACATCGACAAACAACAAGAAGTGTAAGTTGTGTATGCAGAGTTATCTGTTGGGTGAGTACCTTTGGGAAGTCATCGGAGGAGACGAAAAGCAGGAGGTTACTGTTGTTTTGGGTGCTGGTGCTTATGCGGTGAAAGCTTGGAGGAAGACTAATGTCAAAGCTGAGTTTTCTCTCAAGCGAGCTATTTCACTGGAGCTCTTTGACCACATCATTGGAGGTGGGTCTGCTGCAGATATTTTGACTTCCCTTTATGGGTTGTTCAACAGAAAAAATGTAGCTCGGCTATAGTTTCTTGAGAATGAGTTGGCAAGGGCCACTCAAGGTGATCTACCCATCTCAACATTCTTCTTGAAAATGAAGAACCTGTGCGCTGAGATTTCAGCGCTGGACCCTGATGAGCCTATTTTTGAGGCAAAGCTGAAGAGGCACATAGTCTGCGGCTTGCTGAAGGAGTATGTGGCCTTCGTCACTTCAGTTCAATGCTGGGTAACTCAGCCATCCTTGCTCGAGCTAGAGAACCTGCTGGCATCGCAGGAGAGCTTGGCAAGGCAGATGACTGGAGTCATTGTCTCTGAAGGAGGTAGTGAGGTCTTTTTTCAGGGAATAACAAGAGTTGAGAGAAGAATAAGTCTGATGTTGGAGAGGAACCTTCTACTTCATATATGCAAGAGGAAAGTGTTGCTCCTAAGCGAGATTGGAAGAAGAAGGAGTGGCTTACGTGCTACAGATGCAACCAGCTAGGATACTTCAGAAGAGACTGCAAGGTCAAATGCAGCTTGGACATGTTGCAGACAAGGAGGAAGCTAGTTCCAGTGCTGAGGAAGCCGGATGGGGAGGAGCATTCATGACTGACACATGTGTCCAGGCCTTGTCCAGCGCCGACAACCAAGATGACTGGAATGTGGACTCAGGGTGTTGTCATCACCTCACCGGGGATGAGTCAAAGTTATCCTCTCTGCGGACATTCTTAGGTAACGAAGCTATCATAACCGCTGATGATACTGTTCATGTAGTAGAGAAGGAGGGTATAGTATCTTTAACTATTAATAATGGTCCACTCATGTTAAGTAGTGTCTATCGGGTACCCGACATGAAGAAGAACATCTTCCCTGTGACAAATGTGGTAGATGCGGGTTATCATGTTCAGTTTGGTCCAATAGAAGTGAAGTTTCTTCGCAATGTGTCAGCGGTTAAGGCTGACATTGCTAATGTAAGGAGAAGGGTGAGGGACTTATTTGTGTTATCAACAAGTTCCTATGTTGATCGTATGAGGGCCAACAATAGTGTTGCTATCTGGCTTGAGTGGCTGAGACATGTTAGGATGGACAAGCTAAAAGCCATGGCAGTGAAGAGCCCTTTGAAAGGCTTGCCTAAGTTGTCATCCTTCGGCGACGGTCATGTGTGCGTGGGATATAAATATGGAAAATCTTATCTCCTTCCATTTGACAAGTCGTTGACCAGGTGTAAAGAACCATTGGAATGTATACATGGTGATCTGATGGGGCCGACCGTTAAAGCCAGCCTTCGAGGCAGCAGGTATATGCTGGTCCTGATTGATGACTTCACTAGGTACACTTGGGTGTACTTTATGAAAAAGAAGTCAGATGTTTTCCGATTGTTTGTGGAGTTGAAGGACCTGGTGGAGGGTCAGCTTGGCCTGAGGATCAAGAAGTTGACAACAAACAATGGAGGTGAGTTTGTTTCAACTGAGTTCATAAACTTCTACAGGAAGCATGAAATTCAAAGGGAGCTCACTTGTGCTCCTACTCCACAACAAAACGGAGTAGCAGAGTGGAAGATCTATCATCATACGGAAATGTGCAAGTGTTGGCTTCATGCTAAAGGCATTCCACGGTCCTTCTGGGTGGAGGGAATGACATGCACCACCTATGTCATCAATCGGATGCCTCTGAGTCCGATCAACATGAAATCTCCTCATGAGATGATGTTCAAGGAGAAGCCTGGAGTTGGACACCTTCGGGTGTTTGGATCTACCTGCTACGTTCACATCCCAGATGCTCTAAGGACAAAGATGGATGCAAAGGCAAGGAATCTTATCTTTGTAGGTTATGATGAGTGGAAGAAGGGGTGGAAATAAATGGACCCTGTGACGAAGAAGTTCGTGGTTTCAAGAGATGTGGGCTTCAACAAGCTGACATCATATGGAGGTGGATCCTCTATATAGCTGCAGGAAAGCAGGTCATATGACGAGCAGGGGGGAGGCTGATAAGGATCTTCTGGTGGTGTTGTCTGTGTCACCAGGAGCTCTAGTTGTTTCTAGCTCTAGGGAGGAAGCTTCTTGTTTAGGAAGCAGGGGAAGCGTTGCTCCAAGTTTGCCGGGGAACGAAGCTGATTCAGAAGAAGCAGTTGAGGTGGTAAGCAAGGGTCAGACCCTTCGGAGATCGAAGAGAACCATCAAACCACCGGCTCGTTATAGCGAAGGAAACGCTGTGATCTTGGTCTCTTGTTTCTTCGCAGGCCCACTGGACGAGCGAGAGCATTCTAGATTTGAAGACGCTATTGGGGTCAAGGAGTGGGAAGATGCCATGGATGAGGAGATGGCTGCTCTCAAGAAGAATGATACTTGGGACCTTGAGCCCAAGGTCGATGACATTACTCCTATGACATGCAAGTGGGTCTACAAGCTGAAGAAGAATGCAGATGGGAGCATCGAGCGGTACAAGGCTTGCCTTGTAGCTCGAGATTTTTCTCAGTAGTATGAAGAAGATTATGAAGAGACGTTCAATCCTGTGGCGAAGATGACTTCAGTTTGGGTAGTGATGGCTTTGGCGGCATGCCAGGACTGGAAGATGTGGCATCTAGACGTAAAGAATGTTTTTCTTCACGGGGAGAACAATAAATACATCTTCATGATTCAGTCGCCTGGATACGTGTCTGAAGATCATCCAGGACATGTCCGCAAACTCCGAAAGGCCCTTTATGGTTTAAAGCAGGCTCTGAGGGCATGATATGGAAAGATCGCAAAATACCTCCAGTTCTGCGTATATTCTACCACGGAATCAGACTCGAGCCTGTTCATCAAGAAAAGGGGGGAGCTTCATGTCTTGGTGCTGCTATACGTGGATGATATGATCATCACGGGGAACTCTGAAGAGGAGGTAGCTAGACTCAGAGCAGAGCTAGAGATTCGGTTCGAGATGAAGGACTTGGGTGAGCTTTACCACTTCCTTGGACTCGAGGTAGAGTGGAAAGAGAGAGGCATACTTGTTTCCCAAAAGGGTTATGCGGATCGGATCGTTCAGCGATTCGACATGCGGGAGGCAATGAGTTGCTCTACTCCTTTGGAGGTTGGCATCAAGCTTTGACGAGATGAGGGGAGGATACTTCCAGATCCTCCCGTGTTCAGAGCTCTGGTAGGGAGCCTTCTCTATTTGACGATTACGAGGCCAGACATTACATATGTTGTAGGCCGAGTAAGTTGGTATATGGCGGAACCTCGAAAGCCATATTTGATGGAGGCAAGGGGAATTTTGAAATATTTGAAGTCCACTTCTGACATGGGTCTCCTTTATGTGAGAGACATGGGCTTCAAACTACACGACTATATGGATGCTAATTATGGGGAAGATTCAGATGACCGGAAGTCAACATCCGGTTATGTCTTCACATATGTATTCACAGGTATTTCTTGGTGTAGTAAGAAGCAGGATTTGGTGTCCGTCTCTACTACGGAAGCGGAGTAGAAGGCTTCGGCCTTGGCAGCTCGGGAAGCCATCTGGCTTAGGAAACTAGTAAAGGACGTCCGTGAAGAAGAGTGCGGTCCTACTCTACTACACGGTGACCATGAGAGTGCCCTAAAACTGGTTAATAATCTAATTTGTTATGCGAGGACAAAGCACATTGAGATTAAGCACCATTTCATTCGGGAGATGTTGGAGGGATCTGTGGTGGTTGGACATGTGCAGAGCGAGCATAACATCATGGACATCTTCATGAAGCCGATATCGAAGGGGCCATTTAATCGGTTACGAGAATTAATAGGGCTGGTCTCCAATTCCCACTTCAAGGGGGAGTGTTGAATTTTTTGAAGTGGAAGTGGGTGACCTGGGCAGACTGGGTGGACTGTCTTGGCGGCTTGTGCGGATAGAGGGTGGTGGCCTGGCAGGTCGGCCTTGTTGTTGCTAGCAGTTTTGGTGGTCAGACTGGCCGCTCTGAGCAGATAGAGCTGGTGACTTATTAGGTCGGCCAGTGTTCTGCGGCTTGGTTCCCAGATTGTTTCAGGCGGATAGGATGGTTATCCGCCCAAGTTGTCAGTTTTGTGCAACTGGCTCCGGAGTTCGCCGGTCTTCTGCGAACTGGCTTTGTATCCGCTGGAGCTGTGTTCGCACCAGGGGTGTTTGGTGGTGTGGACATGGTCTGGATTTGGACCAAGTCTAGGTCGGCTTAGTCTGGAGGTCGCGCGTCCTGCGCGAGTTGGTTTCTTCATCCGCCCAGCTCGGCAGCAGTCTGTTGTGTGCGACGTCTGCAAGCTTTTTTTTTCTAAGATCTGGAGCATTATATGCAAGTGGGCGTACTGGGGTGGTACTTGCTGAGTCTGCCTGGTTGGTGTTCTTGTCTGGCTGGGCTTGGCACGTTCTCTTAGCTAAGTCGCAGCGGACTGGTGTGTGTATCCGCAGCTTCTGTGGATACACTTGTTGATGTATCCTACTCTGCGATTAATTTTAAAATGAAAATTTGTGTTCAGATTTTCAAATTACGCGGCGCAAGCAAGATCATGAGTACTTTGAAATGTAGACCGACGTAAGGTTGTAACCGCCCAAAAAAATGAGCTAACATTTGTACGTTATCCACCTTGAAACTTTTGCTTCCACAAGTACCCCGGGTGAGAGAAAAAATAACAACAATGAAGAAATTAACGTCAAATAAGATTAATGACAATCTAGGCAAGCATGCTCTGACTTGAAGGTCATAACATTTTAAGCATAAATATTTTACTAACAATCTTGAGCGGGTTGAGAAGTAGTGGTATACCTCTAGTCGTTGTAAGAGTCAGCTCGAGGGATGATTAGCTCTAAGAAACTGACGGTAGTAAACAGGGGGCTGTCGGGATGAACGGGAAATTGTCGGGATGTGTTGGGTCCATTGTTCCCAATGTCACTGATTTGTGAGAAGTCAAACAGGTCAATGTCACGCACATCAATTGTATTTGATGTGCATTTGAGGTTTTGAGTACAGGTTAGTCCATCTCATATTGATTGGACATGTGGACACAAGAAGTGGTTGCTGGACATAGGAAAAATTGCCTAAGTCCACTGGCGTTGTATGGAGCAAGCTCACTCAACGCCAGAGGTATGGATTCAATGTTATCCAGTAGAAATTTGCCTAAGTACAAAAGCGTTGAGTGAAGTCTACTCACTCAACGTCATATAACATATAGCGTTGAGATCATCTCAGCCTAACTGAAAGATAGCAAAAAATCTTGCTAAGTACAAAAGCATTGAGTGTAGTCTACTCACTCAATGTCATATACCGTATAGCGTTGAGTCTATCTCAGCCTAACTAAAAGATAGCCAAAAATTTGGCTAAGTACAAAAGCGTTGAGTGTAGTCTACTCACTCAACGTCATACAACAAAAAGGCTGTGAGTCAGGCTGTGTCAGTCTAAGACTAGAGAAGTTGGCTGAAAATGTGGCTAAGTCCACAGGCGTTGAATATGCTCGACTCACTCAACGTCATACAACTAATATCGTCGAGTGTTGTTGTGACAGTTAGCTCCACAGAAAGGTTGGGCAAAAATTTGACTAAGTCCACAGGCATTGAGTGTAGCTTACTCTCTCAACGCCAAGTAGTTTGGCGTTGAATGTAGCTTACTCTCTCAACGTCAGATAACAGAAAAATTCTGTTAAGTAGTTTGGCGTTGAGTGGAGTTTACTCTCTCAATGCCAATGCACAGAATTATTGGCTAAGACAAATAGCGTTAATTGAGGCATGCTCACTCAATGCTCTCAGCGCCTAAGATGCTGCAGGAAGAAAAATGACTAAGGCAAAAAGCTTTGAGTGATGAAGACACACTCAACGCTCTCAACGCCTTGTAGCAGAAATTTAGCTAAGTCCAAATAAGTGGATAACTTGGTTTCGTCGAGCTCAATTTCGTCGAACTGAGATCGGCGGTCGTCAAACTGAGACTGAAGATTGTCGAACTGAGGTTAGCCTTTCGTCGAACTGATTTTGCGATTTCGTCGAGCTGAGCTTGCAGTTCGTCGAACTGAACATTATGCTTTCGTCGAGCTGAGCTTGTCGTTCGTCGAACGGAGCTCAGATTTTGTCGAGCTCAATACCTAGACAGACAGATTTCTATCTGTTGAAACACCTTATTACTGATTTGGGCAAGGATCACTATACCTTTTAGAAAATCTATTTTGACCTCCTTGTATAGATCTAAAGGTCAATTAGAATTGAGTCTAAGGGTCAATATTTAGGTTTGAAAGCTGCCCTCAAGACCAGAGATTTCAGTTCAGGAGACTAAGTCATTTAGTCGAGCTAAGTACGATGAATCGTCGAACTCCATTCGACGATCGCTGAGCTCACCTCGACGAATCGTCGAACTCCATTCGACAATCTCTGAGCTCAACTTCAACAAGTCGTCGAACTCCATTCGACGATCTTCGAGCTCAGATCGACGTTCTTGTCTCTAGTTTGTTTCTCTATCTCTGAGCTCAGTTCGACGATAGTTGAGCTCAGATCGACGATCTCTGTTTCAGTCTAAGTCTAGTCTCTGAGCTCAGTTCAACGATAGTGGAGCTCAGTTCGACGTTTTTCTGGTGAGATCGACGTTTTTCAAGATTCAAATTCAGACAGTTGTGGATTTATTCTCAGCATTTATTTCAAGGATCTTGTAGCCGTTTTCAATTAATCTAGAGCAAGTTTCAAGGGATTTTCAAAGGAATGTTTTTATTGGACTTTCCTCCAGAAGACAAATGCAGTTAAGGAAGTAATTTATGACAGGCTAACGGCTATCTTAGACAGAGAAGTATTTTATTCAGATCTAAGGAATAAAAGATCAGTTTTTCATTATTCTTCCCTGACACACATATTCTGCAACAACAATAATTACACAACAGAAGAGAAAGAGTTGTAGACATTCTCAGTCTCATAATTCATACAAGAACACTATCACAAAAGGAGATCAACATACTGAAATTTTCAGATCCCTTTTGATTCCAGTGTTCAAAGGCCATCATCATTCAAGACTCAAGACACCACACATTTCAGTTGTTGCTGAAATCATCTTTTGCTGGAGATCAAATTTTTGAAGGCCTATCACCCTACTGCAAAGCTTCACTTCCTCAACAACTCAAGATCTCAGGGGGAGCTTTGACAACATCCACTATCTTCTCTCTGATAGTTGACAGAGAAGATCATCTTATCCCTATCTCTCTCTGCTGTAAAGGGTTTATCAAACTCCCTTCAAAAGTTTGTGCTGGTTTCTAAGACCTTGTCAAAACTCAGTGGTGGCAAGACACCTGATTAAAAAATCTGGTTTGGTTTTTGAGCACCTTATCAAAAGCTCATTGGTGCCCAGGACACCTGATCAAATCATCCTGCAGTAGATTCCTACCTAGGGTGGTAGAAGAGTGGATGTACCCAGATTGATTGGGGAACCACTATAGCTCCTTGTGTCTTCTGGTTGCTTACTTTCTTTTTGTTTTCTGGCTGTGGTTTGTGATTGCTTTTTAATTAGATAATTGCTGTAGTTCATTTGCTTTCCTGTTCACTTAGGAATACAACAAGAGTTGTAAAAAGTTTTTAGCAAGCACCATACTCTATTCACCCCCCCCCCCTCTAGAGTATATCAGATCTAACTTGCACTTTCAATTGGTATCAAAGCGAGGTTGGTTAAAAATACCACATCTTCTAGGTTGGTTAAAAATACCACATCTTCTAGGTTGGTTAAAAATACCACATCTTCCAGGTTGGTTAAAAATACCACACCTTAGTGGTTGCACAGGCTAACACCTGAACCCAAAGATCCCTCTAGTTAGATCTACTTGTTTTGATTTTGTTATTAGAATTATTTCTTCACAAAACATGACCCAAAACAAAGATTATGATAGCACCAGACCTCTAGTGTGCAATCTATCTAAGTTTGCACTTTGGAAGACAAGGATTAGACTGTACATGAACTCTATTGATGAGGACATTTTCAACTCTGTTTTGACAGCGTGTCCAAGACCTCCAGAGAATACAAGTACAAGTGCTGTTCCACCTCCTTCAGTAACAGATGCAGAAATAAAGAAATGGAAATTGGCTGATGCAAAAGCAATGAACATTCTAGCCCAGACTATGTCTGATGAGATATTCCAAAAGGTAGCTGAATGCAAATCAACAAAGGACATCTGGGACAAGTTATCTGAGATAGTCTCAGGATCTGCTGATGAGAGAAAAGATAGAAGATCTCATCTCATAACCCAGTATGAGAACTTCAAGAAAGGAGAAGCTGAGTCAGTAGCAGACATGTATAATAGACTCAGTCTCATAGTCAATGAGCTGAAAACTTTGGACAAGGAGATCTCATTGACTGAGCTAAATGACAAAATCCTAATGTGCTTCCCAAGCACTTGGGACTCAAGGATCTGGCCAATCAAGGATGTCAGAAGCCTAAATGAGATCACAACTGAAACTCTCTTGGGCAAGCTCAAGTTTTATGAGCTGCTCATCAAGAATAGAGAAGAAGAGCAGAATGCTGCCTCAACAGCTACAAGAAACGAAAAATCAATAGCTTTCAAAGCCATTGAAGATCAGCCTGAAGACAAGGTCCCCAATGAAGAGCTGCTAAGCCTTCTGGCCAAAAGGTTTTACAAAATGGCCAGTAAGGATTTCAGGAAAAGATCATACAGAGAGCATGACAAGCCAAGGTATGACAAATCAAATAACAAAGAAATTATTTGCTTTGGTTGTAGGAAACCAGGGTACATTGTGCCTGAATGTCCAGAAAACAAAAACAAGGACAAAAAGGACAGGAAAGAAAGGAGAAAAGAAAAAGACTTCAAGAAGAACAATAATGGCAAACCCTCCTCCAGCAAGAACAAACATACAAGGAAGGGATTTGTTGCTGAAACTTGGAGTGAGATAGAAGAAGAATCTGAAGCTTCATCCAGCTCAAGTGATGATGAGGATGATGCTGAAGAAAAAGAATTCTGCATGATGGCTATCAATGCCTCACAACACAATTCTGATGCAGAAGAGTTAGAATCTGAATCAGAGACTCAATCTGAAGAGGACCAGGTAATAAGTTATTTTGATTTTAATTCTGAGGACTTTAAGTGTGAATTTAAAGCACTATGTTTAGATTTATTAAAATCTGAGAAGGAAATCATTTCTCTCAGAAATCAATTATCTGAATATAGTACTTCAAAATCAGAAAACCTCAAACTCTCTGAGGATTTGGAGTGCTGTAGGGAGCAGATAGCTTCACTGAAAAGTGAGCTATCAGAGGCCAAAAAGCTTGAAGAATCCCTCAATGGGAGAAGTATCAAGCTAATGGACATCACAAGCACAGTGAACTCATGATTCAATAGTACACTGGGCTTTGGTGCTTCATCCAGCCAACCTATAGTACTAACAACCCCAATTAAATTTATCTCTGATAAAGGTAAGGGAGTTTTAGAGGTAGCTAGGAAGAATTCTGACTTACCCAAGAAAACAAGAGTTCAACAGAAATCATCGAACGGAGCTAGACGATCGTCGAATGCAGATCAACAATCTCAGGCTAAATCATCGAACTGAGGTCGACGATCTCTAAACCCTGAACTCTACCATAGTCGATCTTCGAACGGAGCTCGATGATCTGACCCAAGATCGTCGAACTCAGCTCAGCGATCGTCGAGTAGAGATCAGAGCTTTGAAAACTTCTTCAAAGGTAAATCAAATTCCAAACCTATGGGTCCTTCATCCCAAAGATTTAACCCTAATACTGAATGGATAATACCTCCAAGGAGATATCATCCTGAAGGCTATAAGAGTCAACCAGGGATGTCTTTTGTTTCTGAATTCAAAGGTTATCAACCTAGGCCCAAGGTAAACTGGGTCAAAAACAAGTAAATTGTCTTATGTGCATGTGAAGACCTATCCAACATCAAACCAGCAATGGTATCTGGATAGTGGGTGCTCAAAGCACATGACAGGAAACAAGGACAACTTCACATCCTTCAAAGCCAATCTTGGACCCAAAGTAATATTTGGAGATTCAAACTTTGGACTAACAAAAGGATATGGTGCAGTCCAGATTGGCACAGTCACATTCAAGAAAGTAGCCTATGTGGAAGGACTGAAGCACAACTTGATCAGTATCAGTCAACTATGTGATGAAGGCTACCAAGTGACTTTCAGCAAATCCTTATGCAAGATCAAATCAGAGGACAACACAACTGTGTTGACAGGTAAAAGGAAAGGTAACATCTATTTAGTAGACTTTCTTTCAACTGAAGTAGATATTTGCTTGTTTAACTCTATTTGTAGACCTAATGTATTATGGCATTAGAGACTAGGGCATATAAACCTTAGAACCATTGCTAGGTTATCCAATGATAACCTTGTTAGAGGACTATCTTATGGCCCCTACAAGAAGGAAGGACTCTGACGGGCTTGTCAATTAGGCAAGCAAACCAAAAATAGTTTCAAGTCACTTAATAAGAGTGATTCACCTAGGATTTTGTATCTGTTACACATGGATCTTTTTGGACTCATTACAGTACAAAGCCTAGGAGGGAAATCTTATACTTTAGTGGTTGTAGATGACTTCTCAAGATTCACATGGGTGTTCTTTCTGAGGAAGAAGTCTGATAACTTTAAGTGTTTGACAAAGTTTATCAAATGTATACAGACTGAGTTCAATACTCACATTGCCCTGATCAGAAGTGATCCTAGGACAGAGTTTGATTCTCTTCTTATGCAAGAGTTCTGTCAAAGTGAAGGGATCAGACACACTTTCTCAGCTCCTAGAACTTCTCAACAAAATGGGGTAGCTGAAAGGAAAAATAGAACCCTTATTGAATCTGCCACTACATTGTTGTCAGATGCTCATATTCCTCTATCCTTTTGGGCAGAGGCAGTAACACCTCCAACTATGTGTTGAACAGAAGTTTAATACATAAACTGAAGGACAAGACTCCCTATGAATTACTCAAAGGGAAGAAACCTAAAGTAGATTACTTTAAAAATTTTGGTTGTATTTGTTACATTCATAATACTGGCAAGAAATACTTAGCAAAATTTCAAGCCAAAGCTGATGAAGGAGTGTTTCTGGGATACTCCATGATCAGTAAAGCTTATAGAGTATATAATAAATCAAGTCTTAAAATTGAAGAATCTGTTTATATATCTTTTAATGAATCTAACATGTCTTTCAAGGAGAAGAATACTTCTACCATAGAACCTTTACAGGTACACTCTCTTGCTGAAGACTTGGACAGGTTACAAATTATTCAAAAAGAGGAAAGCAGTGAAGATGAAGAAGACATTCAACATCTTGAAGAGAAACTTCTTGAAGAGCCAGTTATTGTACCACTAGAGAAAACAACAACACAGGTTGGTGAACAATCAACATCTCCTGTTGATTTAGTAACACCAAGAGACCATCCAATCTCCCAAGTGATTGGAGACATCTCAGCTGGTGTGCAAACCAGAAATCAGGTCAACCAAAACCTGATGCACACTTGCTTCCTTTCTCAAATTGAACCTCAATCCATTCAAGATGCAGAGCAAGATCCACACTAGATCATTGCAATGCAAGAAGAGTTGCATCAATTTGAAAGGAACAAAGTTTGGGAACTAGTACCAAGGCCAAAGGATCACTCCATTGTTGGAACAAAGTGGGTGTTTAGAAATAAGTTGGATGATCAAGGAGTCATTGTAAGTAACAAGGCAAGGCTAGTTGCTCAAGGTTACTCTCAAGAAGATGGGATAGATTATGACCAGACCTTTGCACCAGTTGCAAGGTTAGAGGCCATAAGAATCTTCTTAGCATATACAGCACACAAAGGATTCAAAGTATACCAGATGCATGTAAAGAGTGCTTTTCTCAATGGAGATATCAAAGAAAAAGTCTATGTCAGGCAACCCCCAGGTTTTATCACTTCAACTCATCCTGATTATGTTTTCAAATTGCACAAAGCATTGTATGGTCTAAAACAAGCTCCTAGAGCATGGTATGAGACCTTAGCATGCTTTCTTCTGAAAAATGAGTTTATAAGGGGTAGAGTAGACCAAACTCTTTTTATTAGAACCCATAAGTCCCATACCCTACTAGTACAAATCTATGTAGATGATATTATATTTGGCTCTACTGATTCAAATTTGTGCAGAAGGTTCTCCAACCTAATGCATTCTAAATTTGAAATGAGTAGCATGGGTGAGCTATCCTTCTTTCTAGGATTGCAAATCAAACAACATGCTGAAGGCATATTTATTTCTCAAACCAAGTATGCAAAAGAACCGGTTAAGAAATTTGGTATGTCTGAAGCATCATGTATGAAAACACATATGCCTACCAATGTTGTATTAGATGCTGATGAACATGGGAAACCTGTTGATCAGACAACATATAGAGCAATGATTGGCTCTTTATTGTACCTTACAGCTAGTAGACCTGACATAATGTTTGCTACATGCATATGTGCTAGATTCCAAGTAAGCCCTAGAGAGTCTCACTTAACCTTAGTAAAAAGGATTCTTAGGTATGTAAAAAGTTGTCCAAATCTAGGTCTCTGGTATCCAAAAGATTCAGCATTTGACTTAACTGGATTTTCAGATGATGATTATGCTGGATGCAGAATAGACAGGAAAAGCACCAGTGGAACTTGTCAGTTTCTTGGTGACAGACTTGTCTCCTGGTTTTGCAAGAAACAAACATCTGTGTCAACTTCAACTACTGAAGCTGAATATATGGCTGTAGGTAGTTGTTGTTCACAAATCTTGTGGATTCAAAACCGCCTCCTCGACTATGGCTACAACTTAGAAAAGTCTAAAATATTTTGTGATAATACTAGTGCTATTTCTATAGCACAAAATCCAGTCCTCCATAGTAGGACAAAACACATAGAAATTAGGCATCACTTTCTAAGAGATAATGTTGAGAAAAATAAAATTGAACTTCAATATATCCCAACTGATTTGTAGAGGGGAGATATTTTCACCAAACCTTTGGATGAAAAGAAACATACATTCTCCCTGAATCAGTTAGGAATGTTAGATGGAGGAAGTCTAAAATAAGATCCAAGATTTTCAAAAATCTAAAAATGACCAAGACTAGGCAAATCAAAGTACTTTTTCAAGTGTATAGAGTGTTTTTGGTCTCTGAACTGCGCTCGACAATTTTCCCCCAGTTCGTCGAACGGAGATTGACGACTTCCGAAATCGTCGACCAGAGTTCAGCGCTTCTCAGATAGTGCTAAACTATCTTTCTTCAGGTCCGGGATCGTCGTGCGGAGCTCGACGATTTTGTTTTCTGAACTATCGTCGAACGGAGCTCGACGCTCTCCAATGTCGTCGAACGGCGATCGACGTTATTGATGACCTTTCAGTTTCCTTTAGAAGCCCAGATCGTCGAACATAGTTCAATGATCTTTCCTTTTCTGCGTCGAACCCTAATATAAAACTCATTTTTTGGCCGTCGTTCTCCCTTTGCGCTTTCATACTTTCTGCAAATTTTCTCTTTCCCTCCAAACTTCTCTACACTTGGTCATTTGTTTGTTCGTTTTTGCAGGAATCAATGGCAGTCTCAGTCGCCATCTTGGCCGCAATGAAATTTGACGCTGGATTTGATATCGACATGGATTCTTTCAACAACAGTGATCAAATCTTCAAGGAAATTTTGGAACTTTTCAAAGAACAATAGCTAGTTACCATCATGAGCACAAGGATCAAATTAGCTGTAGATGAGATAAAGGAATGGGTGTACACTGCCCATAACCTGGATCAGAATACAGTGGTTGGAAGCATCTCAGGAACCCAGGTTTCTCTAACACCTGCTGCCCTGACAGAGGTTTTTCAATTGAAATCTGGAGACGATTCTGCTGAACTTTCTGGAGAGGAGTTTACTAATATGCTTGAAAGGATGGGTCGCTCAGAAGCAAACTCTAGCAAATTGCTGAAGAAATATGTGTCTGTTGAGTACAGATTTATAGCTAATGTTGGGAAAGTATTGTTGGCCAAACACTCAGCCCATGATACCATATCAAGGTATCAGCTCTGCTTGATGGGTTCCCTAGTGGACAAGAAACAACTGAACTGGTGAGAAATTTTCTTTGATTTGATTAAGAAAAAGATTAACAAGAACTTTGTTAATTTTGGAAGAATTTTAGGGCTGTTCCTTCACCACAGATGCCCTGCACTGCTTGTTTCCAGTGGGATGCACATCAATGCCTCCAAGACGCTCACTTGTGCCCTATTTGGAAAATTGGACAGGCAGATTGTCAAGCCTAGTAGGCCCTCTACAATTTCTACTTCAGGCACAAGGACTGCTCCAGTCACTTCCCCTCAGGTTTCTGCCCCTGCAGAAGACTTGCCTGTTTCTTCTCCTCCTCCTCCACCTCTTGTTTCATCTACCACAGTCACATCCACCATCACAATTTCCACCCCATCTCCAACATCAATTCCATCTCCATCTCCACCACTCACAGAAGAACTCTTCCATCCTCTACATCAATACCCACACCTAGATATTGACTCATCCTCTCATATTCCATCTTTCAATCTTATAGATGATTCCTATATGGATGATTCTCCCTCATCCCCTCCTGAGCCACCATCCTCATCCACCTCTTATCAACAACTACTTCAAGGCATAATTGCTCAACCATCCTTCACACCATCCATTTCCATTCCACTCTCTTCCATCCCCACAATTCTAACTTCCCAACCATCATTCCCTCAATCCACAGGTTCTCCTACCACATCTCCTGCGGCTCCACCCTTCATTTCTACCTCATCCATCCCTACCTCTACTCAGGTCCCTCTTGAGTAAGTAAATCTTCCATCCCTTGCAGATAGGTTATATGAGCTGATAGCTCCAAGGCTATCCCTCTTGCTGGAGACCTCTTTGGCTCCCCTTCTAAAAACAGTTCAGGAACTGTCTACTGTCTGTTAGGCGCTCTTCCATTCTTCCTTCTCAGGCAATCCTTTCTCATGGGTGCCTTGATCCAGTTCTCACTGCATCTAGGCAGGGGGAGATGCCTCATGAAGTTGAAAGATTGCCTACTGTTGTATCTTCAGTCCAAGCTCCACATGCATCTGTTGCATTCCTCACAGTGGACCTCAGGTCACTGCTATCAAATTTTGATTCTGTATACTTCAACTGCCTACCAGTCCAGCAATCTGAAGATCTGACTAAGGCCATTATGCCCATTTCCAGATGTGACCCCAGCTTAATAAGCTCTTATATAAACTCCCACTATACTGCTGCTCCTTCTATTTCTATTGCTCTTACTGCTGCTGCTCCTACTGCTAATGCTGATATCTCTATTAGTTCTGTTACTACTGTTTTAGTATCTGAAGATATGCATATGACAGAGGCATTTGATTTTGAGCCTGATGTTACTGCTAATGTTGTTCCTGTTGTTGAAAGTTTTGTATCTGAATCTGCTGATGTAATTTCTTCTGTCAGTATTGCTTCCACCCCTCTTCCTGCTGTTGTTGCTGCTACTATTGTTGTCTCTGCTGTTTCTTCTGCTCAGTCTCAACAACAGATAAATTATCTCAAAAGGATTGATGTAGTGTATGATAATCCTCCAAGCTCAGACAGTCATCAGTTCAGGACTGACTCAGATGATTCCTCTGCTACAATTGCAAGGAAAAGGAAAGCCAGAAGCAAGGCTATGAAGAGAGTTCCTCCAGAAAAAGTGAAAGATATAAATGACATTCCATATTATATACTGCATAGTTGCCCTATCACAGAACCCTGGATGCAGTACTCCAGAAATCAACTGAAAGCTATGAAGAAGAAGAGAAAGTATGACAAAGGATCTTCCCATTTCAATCCTCCTCCTCCTCCTCCCTCACCTAATGCAGGTGCAGGTGGTAGTTCTGCTTTCCAATCTTCTGCCAGAAGCCAAACTTCATATCAACCTCAAGGTAGATCCCAGTACAGAGGTAGTCAATCTAGAGGTTACCAGTCCAGAAGAGGACATTACAGAGGAAATCAAAGAGAATTTCAAGTGTACTCTAAAGGATATTCCAGGCAACATCCTTACCAAAGGGAAGGACAAGGTCCATCTGACAACTTCTGGTCCCTTTCCTTACAAGATGAAAGATTTAGTCTCTTCCAGAGCTCCTCCAGATAATCCTTCAAATAGATACGAGCCTCCTATTCCATTTGAGGACCCAGAAAATAATCCCACCTCATGGACAGCTAGGATGAAAGAATTGGCTGCTTTAGATCAAATCAAGAAAGCTAGAGAACAACGAAAAGATACATCCAGTATCACTACTTTATCAGATCAAAGGAAGAAGGAACTTGAAAGATACTCATCCAGCAAATTCTTTGATTCAGAAAGCTACATGAAGCTGCATCCAGAAGCTGTAGTGCCCAGGCCAAAGCAACAAACCTCTCTAGGTGCAGCTGATGATAGAAGATCTAAGAAGAAAGCTCTCAATACCAACAGAGAAATAGTTCTTATAAAGAGCAAGGAAAAAGAATGATTCTGTAAGATGACAGTATATTTTGTTTTCTGAACTATTTGAGATAATGTCTGTGTTTTTACTATGTCTTGTTTGTTATATCTCTGCTTTGTATGTTTTTATTTTCCCAATATCTGTAAATAGTAATCCTAACCCAAATAGGGGGAGATTGTTGGAACACCCTATTACTGATTTGGGCAAGGATCACTATGTCTTTTAGGAAATCTGTTTTGACCTCCTTGTACAGATCTAAAGATTAATTAGAATCTAGTCTAAGGGTTAGTATTTAGGTTTGAAAGCTGCCCTCAAGACTAGAGATTTCAGTTCAGGAGACTAAGTCATTTCGTCGAGCTCAGTACGACGAATCATCGAACTCCATTCGACGATCGCTGAGCTCACCTCGATGAATCGTCGAACTCCATTCGACGATCTCTGAGCTCAACTTCAACAAGTCGTCGAACTCCATTCGACGATCTTCGTGCTCAGATCGATGTTCTTGTCTCCAGTTTGTTTCCCTATCTCTGAGCTCAATTCGACGATAGTTGAGCTCATATCGACGATCTCTGTTTCAGTCTAAGTCCAGTCTCTGAGCTCAGTTCAACGATAGTGGAGCTCAGTTCGACGTTTTTCTGGTCAGATCGACGTTTTTCAAGATTCAAATTCAGACAGTTGTGGAATTATTCTCAACATTTATTTCAAGGATCTTGTAGCCGTTTTCAATTAATCTAGAGCAAGTTTCAAGGGATTTTCAAAGGAATGTTTTTATTGGACTTTCCTCCAGAAGACAAATGCAGTTAAGGAAGTCATTTATGACAAGCTAACGGCTATCTTGGACAGAGAAGTATTCTATTCAGATCTAAGGAATAAAAGATCAGTTTTTCATTATTCTTCTCTGACACACATATTCTGCAACAACAACAGTTACACAACAGAAGAGAAAGAGTTGCAGACATTCTCAGTCTCATAATTCATACAAGAACACCATCACAAAAGGAGATCAACATACTGAAATTTTCAGATCCCTTTTGATTCCAGTGTTCAAAGGCCATCATCATTCAAGACTCCAGACACCACACATTTCAGTTGTTGCTGAAATCATCTTTTGATGGAGATCAAATTTTCTGAAAGTCTATCACCCTACTGCAAAGCTTCACTTCCTGAACAACTCAAGATCTCAGGGGGAGCTTTGACAACATCCACTATCTTATCTCTGATTGTTGACAGAGAAGATCATCGCATCCCTCCCTCTCTCTATTGTAAAGGGTTTATCAAACTCCCTTGAAAAGTTTGTGTTGGTTTCTAAGACCTTGTCAAAACTCAGTGGTGGCAAGACACCTGATTAAAAAATCTGGTTTGGTTTTTGAGCACCTTATCAAAAGCTCATTGGTGCCCAAGACACCTGATCAACTCATCCTGCAGTGGATTCCTACCTAGGGTGGTAGAAGAGTGGATGTACCCAGATTGATTGGGGAACCACTATAGCTTCTTGTGTCTTTTGGTTGCTTACTTTCTTTTTGTTTCTGGCTGTGGTTTGTGATTGCTTTTTAATTAGATAATTGTTGTAGTTCATTTGCCTCCCTGTTCACTTAGGAATACAACAAGAGTTGTAAAACGTTTTTAGCAAGCACCATACTCTATTCACCCCCCTCTAGAGTATATCAGATCTAACTTGTACTTTCACTGTCTAAGTGTTTTGGCGTTGAATGATACCTACTCACTCAACACCTTTGGTTCTAATGTTTGAATTTTGGCTAAGTCCATTGATGCTGAGTCATGCTGACGTCAGCAAAGTCAACCAAAATTCAAATATTGCGAAAATAATGCCCGAGACGTTGGTGGTGCCAGCTGGAGCTATCTTCTGCAATTACCAAGGATTATTTCATCATAAAGTGCTGGGGCCCGCACACAAGCAAAGAGTCATTGAATCAGGAATTAATGGAAAGCATGGGCTGATTGGCTGAATCTCGACCATCAATTCTGGTGTTGGGACCCACTGCTCTATTGACCTTCAGAGAATAAAAAGGAACAAATCGGCCAAAGCAAAGGGAACTTTCCTGTCTAGGTTTTCTGAGAACTGAAAAGTGCAGTCGAACATCATCTTCTCTTTCGCCATTTTCATCGAGCTTAAAGAAAGTGTTCAGCACAGAGAACCTTGCTGGAAAGAGATAGCTGAAGCAATCCACATCTACATCAGCAGGATCAGAAGCTTTTCTGAAGATAGCATATCTACAAGCTCTGCAAGAAAAAGAAGCTATTTGAAGAGAAGAATTTTACTGCATACACATTATCTTCAATAGCAAGTGGTTGGGTCTGATATCTGCTCAGTCCAAGAAGAAGGAGGCACAGAGCTTGCTCTGGTGTCTATACATCTCTTTCTGTATTTCTATTTTTTATAGAGATTCTTAGTGAATCTGGAGTTGTAAGCTTGTTTTATAAAGGCTAAGGTCTTAGTGACCTGTGAGTTAGGTTTTGTGCCTGTTGATATGTCTTTGTGACCTCAGTTAGTTTGGTGCCTGAGTAGTTGGTCTTTGTGATGTGTGTTTGGTCTTGCGGGATTGGTGTTGTAAGCTATTTGTTAGCTGAGTTCTGGAGGGAAAGCCGAATCTAACACACTGTTAGATAGGCGCAGAGGGACAGTGGTTGTACCCAAGATTGGGGAACCACTATAAATTGTTGTTTCGTCTGTGATTGTTCATAGAAGTTGAAAAATAATCTAATCACTAGGCACATACATCAGATTACAGGTTAGAAAACTTTAAAAGAGACAAAAATCTATTCACCCCCACCCTCTAGGTGTAAAGCTAGCATTGAAAACAAAACTTTCAAGTGGTATCAGAGGCATGTTACTCATTAAAGACATAACAGTCTGAATAGATCTCCAAGGCTAGCTGAAGTCTGTCTTCATGGGTTCAAGAATGATCAAAAGGAGCTGAGTGTTGTATGAATTGAAATCTGTAGGAAGGAAGACTTTGGCACCTGGAAAGCAAGGGTGAGGCAGTTCATGGAAACTACAGACCCTAAAATGTACATCACAGTTGAAGAAGGACCTTTCATCCCAATGAAGGTCTTTGTACTAGATGTCAAAGTCAAAACTCCCAAGACTTATGTTGAAATGACCAAAAATGAGTTGGCCCTAGCCTCAATAGACAGGAGGGCAAAGAACATCATCATGAGTGTTATTAATGATTCTACACTGCAGGATCTGATCTATTGCCAAACAGCAAACACTACTAGAAAACAGTCTTTTGGCCAGGGCAAATTGCCCTGGCAAAAAGTCTAAAACCGTGGCTAAAAAGCTTTAGCCACGAGAAAACTCCGTGGCTAAAGTCGGCGTGGCTAAAAATTTTAAGCCACAAATTGGCCATAGCAAACAGTATTAACCATGAGGAAAATTGTTGTGGCGAATAAGCCAACTATTAGCCACGGTATTGAACCCTGGCTAAATTGAACTCATCATTTTTTTAAAACTATTTACCACAGTTACAAGTCATGGCAAATACTAATTTATGTTTTTTTTTTAAAAAAAACACATTCAAAATACTGTAATGCTAGACATGTGCATCCATTTGGACACTAAAAAATACACTCAATTGCATCCGTTATGAACTACGAGCGTCCAATAATGACTGTCTAAACCATCAAATTGGACAAAAAATACAATAAAAATTTCTAAAATTATAGAAAAACGAGCGAGGTGCAATTACAACCTTGGATCACCAAAAGGAAATCCATATCAACGCCACCTACAGTGGTGTTCTCTATTAGAACTCTTAAGTGCAAACAATACCAAACTTTAGATGGAAAACAAAAGATCAAATACCAAAATCCAAATCAGTCGTGAAAAAATCATTCTGCAGTCATAGTTCCAACTTCATAAACATAAAATACGATAAAAATGTAAATATTCACAGCTCTAATAAATTGTATAGCAGTGTTAGAGCCTTCAAATTCCACCTAGAAGTGCAAGAAATAAAAAATGATTGCAAGATAAAAAAACCCTGAATGGTGTGTAGTAGAAATAAGAACATTAAGATAAATTTGTGGTAAACTTGGAAGAATAGAATGAGGAATCATTATATTGCAGGGATAGACATAAATTCTACACTTGGAAAAATATGAAGTTTCCATCATACATAATGTTCCTTGATCGCTGGCTGAACTTTCTAAACTATAAAAAAGGGCTTCAATAAAAATAGGTTGACCTCTGGCTCATACACATTGCCAATTGTATTCTGAGCAATGCTTTCAATCAACAGAGAAGATACAGTAGAGGATAACTGTTGGCCATCATCTGGAGAAGTAAGCTTAATTCCACCAACATGAGCTTCCACAATCATCATCTAATTCATTAACATAAAATCAATTAGAACTTAAGATGATGTATAATAAGAAAGAAAATATGATTAAGGCCTTGTTTATCTGAGCATTTTAACTACATTTTGTTGGGGATAAAAATGCCGCTAGAGAAATTAGTGTTTTTGTATACCTCCATATTGGAGGTATGGTGCAGTAGAAAAGGCCGAAAACTTCATATTGAGCTCCACCCGAAAGGCGGAAGCTACATTCATCATAGGAGCACCATTTTATACTGAAGCCACTGGCACCACTCTTCCAATGGAGCATAAGTCACTCAAGTCACAATAACACGATGTTCAAGAAATAATTAGAAGCTAAACTATCTATTTTAACTCTAAAATCCAGAATAAACTAAAACATAATGAAAATCAAAATATACAACAGAAACATAGATACCTGATTCAATGTAAGAGTTCCGATTTTATCACTGCAGATTGTAGTGGCTGATCCCATAGTTACACAAGCGGAAAGCCTCCTCACCTGTAAAATTGCAAATTACAAATAATGCAAAGCAGTAAGATGGCATTCTAGTGAGAGAACAAAAACATACCAATGCCTTGTCTGCCATCATTTTCCTCATAGAATATGCAAGACTGAAATGGTCAATGTCAAACTAACATTAAGAAAACAACAAGAACATTCTCTTCTTCTTAGAAAAAAACACCTGAAACTTGTTGGAAACGTGTATGGGTTCCCGCTCAATCCCAACTCCACAAACGACTTCACTTGGCACCACACTTAACACCAAAATCGAGACCGCCACTCAAACCGCGCGACCTCCCCCTATTAAGCGAGTACCAACTCGGCGAGACCGTCAGGTCGCGCGGCTACACCCCGGCGAGACCGCTCCCCACTCGCGGCTAGATCCGTCTTCTTGCGCGACTAGCGAGCTCCTAGTCGCTTGGCCCGTATTCCAGCGAGTAGTACCCTCTTGCGCGAGCAGTACCTTCTCGCGAGCTCACACTCCTCTCGCGAGCTGCACCCCGCGAGCACTACCCAGGAGAGACTGCTACACCCTCGCTGCTAGACCCCCACGCGCGAGAGCTCAACCCGCGAGCACCACCCGCAGCAAGATCACCAACTCGCGAGTTGCACAAGCTGCGAGTTCACTTCCGCTGCGAGCACACTAAGCCGCCCGGCTTCAACCTCTAACCGCCCGGACAGAAAAACACACCAGCGCTGCGGCGCTTCCCACTATCTCTCTCTAAACATGAACAAAAGGTTGGGGAGTTTATCTCTCTATTCATCAATCATAAAAGGAACTACAAAAGGGCTTTTATATAGGCATAACAAAACAAGAAAACCTCTCTCCTAATAATTACAACTTCTCACCTACCCATTTAATACAACCTCTCATCTACCCATTAAAAACAATCATAAATGAAATGCCAACTCCAACACTTGTGGGGCCCGGTCACCTTAATAACTCCAGCAAACTCCCCCTCAAACTTGGTAGCACATGCCGAGTTTGCCTTTGAGCTTCAGGAACGTGTCCACCTTCAACGCCTTGGTGAAGATGTCCGCGACTTGCTCTCCGGTCGGGCAATACTTCACTTCCACTATCTTCAACTCTACTTGCTCCCTTAGGAAATGATACCTTGTCTCGATATGTTTGCTATGTCCATGTAGCACGGGATTCTTCGCGAGCTGGATGGCCGACATGTTATCCACCATCATAGTCGTTGGCCCATCCACTCCATGCGGCAAACTCTCCAACAGATTCCTTAGCCAGATGGCTTGGCAGGTGCCAGCTGCTGCTGCAATATACTCACCTCGCAGGACGATAGAGCTAATCGTTGCCTGCTTCTTCGAGCTCCAAGAGAACACCCCCGTTCCCCATGCTGAAGGCATATCCGAAAGTGCTCTTCCGATCGTTCACATCCCCGACGTAGTCACTATCCGAGTATCCTACCAGTGTCAGCTCTTCTCCAGTAGCATATTTCAGTCCATGGCCTCTGGTCCCGTTAATGTACCTCAGGATCCCCTTCGCTGCTGTGAAGTGGTCTTCCTTTGGCTCCTCATATGCCTGCTCACCACTCCGACCGCATACATGATGTCCGGTCGGGTGAAGGTAAGGTAGCGTAGACTGCCCACCAAACTCTTGAATAGGGTAGGATCCACCGCTCTTCCTTAGATCTTTCTTCAGCTTCAAACCCTGGGTCAGCAGGAGTGGAGATAGGCTTACTATCCTCCATCCTGAACTTCTTCAAGATCTCCTCTGCGTACTCTCTGGGATATGAAGATCTCGTCTTCTCCCTGCTTCACTTCCACTCAGGAAGTAGCTCACTCTCCCCAAGTCTGTCATCTCAAATTCCTTCTTCATCATGCCCCGGAACTCCTCATACATAGCAGCATTGTTTCCCGTGAAAATCATGTCATCCACTATAGAGGCACAACAAGCATCATGTTACCCTCCTGGTCCACCTTGGTGTAGAGGGGCGTGCTCATGCGGCCTCTTCTGATAGCCATGCTTTTGCAAGTAAGCATCTATCCTTTCCGTTCCACGTTCTTGCCCCTTGCTTCAGCCCGTAAGAGTGCTTTGTCTAACTTGCAGACTTTCCTCTCCTGTTGCCCTTCACAACGTACCCTGGAGGCTGCTCGATGTACACATCTTCTTCCAGGTAGCCGTTCAAATAAGCAGAGACCACGTCCATCTGCATGATCCTCCAACCATGGTGAGCTGCAGCGCTATGATCAACCGGATGGTGTCAAACACGCCTACGGGTCAAACACTTCATCATAGTTCACGGCCTTGGACTTGTCGATAGCCCTTCACCACTAGCCTGGCCTTATGCTTCTCCACTCCGCCATCCTTGTTCTTCTTCACTTTGTACACCACTTCACCCCGAGGGGTTTTTGCCTGCAGGAGGTCGACCAACTTCCAGATCTCGTTCTTCTTTATGGAAGCGATATCCGCATCCATCGCCTTCCTCCAACTCTTCTCCTTGGTAGCTTCCTCATAGGAGCACGGCTCGACATCTGCTAATAGTCAATACAAATAAAAAATTGTTAAGTGTCGGTGCCGTCTCCTCATATATCTCATCCAGCCTCCGAATCCTGGGCTGAGGACGGTAGTCTTGCTCCCAATGGTACTTGTTCCTCCAGGGCTGCTTCCACTAGTGCTCGCACACTAGAGTAAAGGGGTGAGAGCTCCCCCTGAACTCCGCTTGGTGGTGATGGTGGCTCTGCTCCACCCATCTCCGCTTCAGCCTCTCCTCCACCTTCTTCATCATCCTCGAAAACACCCCTGATGTTCTTCACCGCCTCATCCCAGCTCCAGCAGCTCCTTCTTCAAATACCAATCTCGTGAGATGATGGGCTTTCTCCGTCTCAGGATTGTAATAACTTGTAAGCCTTGCTCGTAGGAGCGTAGCCACAAAAATACACTTTTCGCTTCGATCGTCCAGCTTCTTCCTCCTTTGGTCCGGGACGTGGCATAAAGCCACACACCCGAAGACTCTTAAGTGCTTCACACTAGGCTTCCACCCACTCCAAGCTTCGAATGGAGTCTGGAACTTCACACTCTTGGTAGGGCACACGATTCAGCACGTACACAGCCACCTGTACTGCTTCCGCCCAGAACTTCTTCGGTAGTCCCTTACCTTCACCATGCCCGTGCCATGTTCATGATGGTGAGGTTCTTCCTTTCTGCCATGCCATTTTGCTGAGGCGAGTAGGTCGTCCGTCAAGCTGATGAGAGATCCCCCATTGCCTACAGTACTCGTCGAACGCCAGAGGTGTACTCCCCACCTCTATCCGTTCTAAGTACTTCAGCGGTTGACTACTCTCCTTCTCAGCCATCGCCCGGAACTCCTTGAACTTCTCACAGCGCCTCAGCCTTCTCCTTCAGAAAATACACCCAACACTTTCTGCTGAAGTCGTCGGTGAATGTGATGTAGTACTTGCTTCCACCGATTGAAGTTGTTCAAATGGACCAGCGATGTCTGATGAACCAACTCCAATGGCCTCGTCGCCCTTCGGGACTTGCCACCCCTCAAATGTCTCTCTTCTCTGCTTCCCCTGGTGCATGCCTCACAGACACTATGAGGAGTGTGATCATAGGCAGTCCTTCCACCATCTTTGATCCAGACAACAACTTAGGCCTGTGAACCCCAGATGCCCCATCCGGTGGTGCCACAGCCAAGCTTCCTCCTCGTTCTTCATTCCTCGCGAGACATGTCGTCTCCTTTACATCCATGCTCAAAGTGAAGAGACGGTTTTCGCCGTCATCTTTACCCTCACTACTTCTTTCCCATGACCGTCCTTCATGGTCAGGGTGCCATCCCGCAACAAGACCCGATAGCCCTTCTCCACCAGCTGCCCAAGACTTAGGATGTTACTCCTCAAGCCCGGCACATAAAAGACGTCGTTGATGAGAACCTCCTTCTACTCAACACAACCGCCACAACTCCTCCTTCCTTCCACTGCTATCTTTGAGGCGTCGCCGAAACTCACCTCACCTCCATTTGGTTCAAGGCTCGTAAACAGCTCCCTCTCACCGCACATGTGGTTGCTGGCTCCGGTGTCTAAGTACCACACTCCATTCCTTCCACCTCCAGCACCTTGGACCGTAAGGAACATCATCGGGTCGCCTCCCATGTTGCTCGTCTCCGCATAGTGGTTGGCCTCCCCTCCCTTCCGAAGAGCCCAACAATCATAGCTCAAGTGCCCAAACTTGCCACAGTTGTAGCATTGAGTCTGGGACATGTCTCCTCTACCTCCTCTTCATTGGCCTCTGCTTGGTCTTTTCTTCCTCTGCCTTGGCCTCTGCCTTGGCCTCTTCCTCTACCTCCGGCGTTCCAACCTTGGTTCTGCTCGAACTCCTTCTGGTGTGGATTGACTTCTCCCTTGGTCTCTACCACCTCTTCCTCCTCTACCTCTTCCTTGGTAGCCACGGCCACGCTGGCCCACCACCACTTCCTGAGCTCTCTCCGAAGTTCAGCTGAGTTTGGAGTGCTTTTCCCAAGCCACTCACTTCTTCTGTTGGGTTTCTCTACATGATGGCACAACACTTGTGCACGCAGCGGAAGAATAAAACATTAAGAAAACCCAAAAGAAATAGGATCGGGTCATGATAGTTGAATCAAGAAGTTAACAAACAACTAGGCAAAATTACCTCGGTGGCATTGAGTCACAACTCAACGGAGATGCTCAAACTTTGTCTTTTGCTAGTGGCGATTCTACGTGAATAATATCCACGTCTCTGCAGAATCCACACGAGGGGAGAACGCCGAGCATTCCGTCGCACGGAAGATCGGGAAGAACGATGACCGCACCTTGCTATTCCACGGACTGCTAGGCCCGCGCCAGGAAGAGCAACACCAGCGACGATCGCCGTAGAGAGGAGTCGACGGAGCGAACACGGCGGCGGAACTCTTCCGGCGGCGGGAATCGGGATCGGCAAAACGATCGCGGGAACGGAACTCTTCTGTCGCGGGTTTCTATCAACCGATGAGAGATTGATCCCGAAAAACCCTAAGTATCCTATTTATACCAAAGGTATAAATAAACCTAGGAAATATCGCTATCCGTAGACCACCAGAATAAGGGTTCCAGAGTCGGCGAGATCACCACCGATCGGTGAGAATCGAATCGTCGAGAATCACTAAGATCGGCGAGTATCGCTAGGACCGTGAGAACCAGTCGGTGAGAATCAGTCGGCGAGAATCACCAGCAAATTCGGCGAGAATCAATCGGCAAGAATGCCTAACAATTCACGCGAACGCATGTGTTGACGACTCTCGTCGATCGTCGAGAATCACCGATGATACACGTCGACAGAGTCGACGATTCTCGTTGATCGGCGAGAATCAGAGAACACTTCTCGACGATTCTCGTCGATCGGTGAGATGCGAGCACCAATCCTCCAAGGCGACACCTTGCCCAACCGACGTCTTCTTTAAGGCAACACTTTGCCCATACCTCATTCAGGTCGGTGATTGGTAACATTTCCAACACAGTCAATCATCCACTTCTCCACATCTCTTATGTGCTACCCTGCAGGCTCATATCGCGTTGGCAGTGAGATTACATGTTTGATCACTTCCAGATCACAATGGTAACTCCAACAGACTCCCACTTGATCTCGAAGTATCAAATCAAAAACCTCACAAACAATGAGCGGCATCTAGAATGCTCATTGCTCCCCAAGCAATAAGATTATAACTCATAAGCCTTATGACCAATATATCAGCGTTGTCTTTGTCCCTTTATCCCTTACACCGGAAAGAACTAGAGGCATGGACCATGTCACCCTCGTAATAGCTCAATCCAAGTTTCTTGATCCAGGACGGACTTCTAGAGAATGGTGAGTCCAATATCACATATTGACTCAACCAGCATGGCCATCATTTCTCAGTCCAGTTCCATCAAGGGGCCCATGGATGCAACTCCGTCATACAGGAGACAATCCATATCTGCTCACACACAAACACCCAAATGATTGTAACTGCCCAACAACCAGTTTTATCTCAACCTTTCTCAAGTAAGACTTTGATGGCATCAAGCACGCTCTTCCTCACTTGATGAATGCTGTGACTTCAGGTCAAAGTGAAAGATATGTACCTAAACACCTAGAGGGGGGGGGGGGGGTGAATAGGTGACCAAAACCTTTTTAAACTTTGTTGGCAGCACAACAATTATTACAGCTAACAGCAATTACAGAAATCAAACAAGTAATCCACAGCACAGCACAGCACACCACAGCAGACACACTAATTTATAGTGGTTCCCCTATCTTTGGGTACATCCACTTTCCCCCTTCGCCTATCTAGCAGTGTACTAGATTCGGCCAAACTTCTCCACTAACTCAGAACCAACTAGGTTCCTACCTCAGGCACAAAGCCTTACACTCAGCCAAAAGGCCTACACTCAGCCACCCAGGCCTACACTCAGCCAATTAAGGCCTACACTCAGAGTTCTTCAACTCCTACACTCAGGCAACCAAGCCCTACCCTCAGCCTTTATAAAATAGGCTTACAATTCTCTCAGATCCAATGGATCCTACAAGTTTAAAATAGAAAGTACAATAGTTAACTCTACAACTCAGAAAATAGGAGAGGAGTTGAGAGATTCTTGAAGAGTTCTTGGAAGAACTCAGTTAGATCCAAACTGACTTAGCTTCCTTCAAAGCTTCTTGATTAGAACTGAATTAGTCTGAATCTTCTGCAGTTGTTCCTTGACCTCTGCTTCTTGAAATCCAGATGACTCTGAATTCTTCTTCTCAGCCTTAGTTCCAAAGACTGAATACTTGGTTGGAGCTCTCTCTCTCCAACTTCTTAGATCTGCTGATGCACACAAGATCTTCTTGTGTTGATACTCAATATACCACTTTTACAAAGATCTGACTCTCTCTGTAAAAACTTTTTCAACCACTTCTATATTATTTCAACAATCCTTAATCACTCGATCATCTTTGTCTTAAACTATGGGTGCCTATTTATAGGCTTCCTTCATGGTAACCGGCTGGTCCGGTTCATAACAGACTTCTGATATCACTGACAGTTGATGTAGACCGGCTGGATCGGCAGCTGTCTTGTCAACCAGTACTTCTTGAAATTCTCTAACTGTCAGATAGTGTCGAGACTTTCTGTTCTTAAGTGTCGACACTTATAGGCCAAGTGTCGACACATGTTGTGTAAGTGTCGACACAAGTCTACAAGGTGTCGACACAATTCCTTGTATGTCTCGACACAGTTTCTTCTGCATGTGTCGACACTGAAATTGAGTGTCGACACAAGTACTTGTACTTCATTCTGCAACTGTATTCTTCTAAGTGTCGACACATCTCCTTTGTGTCGACACATCTTCATGTGTAGAAACTGTCAAGTGTCGACACTGCTTCTTGGTGTCGACACAAGTCTTCAATCTTGTTTCTTCAGCTGAGTGTCGACACATTCCTTAGTGTCGACACTTGTACTTAGAATATTTTGTAACTTTTCTGATCTTTGCTAAGTGTCGACACAGCTCCTTGTGTCGACACTTTCTTCAAGTGTAGAGTCTTCAACTAAGTGTCGACACATTGTGCTGAGTGTCGACACTTTCTTCAAGTGTTGACTCCTCTGGTTGTGTGTCGACACATTGTGCTGAGTGTCGACACTTACTTCAAATACTGAGTCTTTAGCTAAGTGTCGACACATTGTGCTGGGTGTCGACACTTCTTCAAGTGCTGACTCTTCCATAGTGTCGACACATTGTGTTGAGTGTCGACACTTGTTCAAGTGCTGACTCTTCTGCATAGTGTCGACACATTGTGTTGAGTGTCGACACTTGTACTTAGATTCTGCAGACTTTTGCTGAGTGTCGACACTTACTTCAAGTGTCGACACTTTCTGGTGTTGACTCAGCTCTTCTAGGTGTCGACACTTCTGCTAAGTGTCGACACAGCTTTTCTGCATTCTTCTACACTGAGTGTCGACACAGCTCCAAGTGTCGACACTTTCTGACTGGTGTCGACTCTTCTTCCCAGGTGTCGACACAATGACTCCAAGTGTCGACACTGCTTGTCTGGGTGTCGACACAAGCTTTCTCAAGTGTCGACACTTTCCCTCTGGGTGTCGACACATGGACTTAGAATTTTTAGCTTCAGTCCAGTGTATTCCTAACCTGCACAAGTAACTCAAACAAACATCAAATACACTATGATTATATCATTGAGTTAGGTGAGGCTTCTTCAAATCAGGTACATTTGACCAATGTACCCAACAATCTCCCCTATTTGGAGAAGTCATAACCCTTAGTCAATGATATACATCACTCATAATTAAAAATTATAAAATGAAGTAAAACAGATATATGACAACAGAGTTAAACTTAACATGTAATAAAGCACACATGTATACTCATTCAGCATTACAGAACAAACAAGAATTAGACACATTCATCAGAACAATCATGAAATTTATTAACAAAAATTGTTCATACATTTAATACATTTTCAATGATTTACAAAAAATGTTTTGATGTAACAGATTACAACATTCTTCAGTTTAATCTTAATCTAATTCTGCTCTGGTTCTTTAATGACTATGCCTTTTCCAGCTTGTACTTTAGCTTTCACAGCAGCAGCAGCAGCAGGCTCAGCTTCAGCAGTCTTCTTCCCTTTGGAGTCCTTCTTCTTCTGTTCTTCAGCCTTGATCTTTTGCCTTTCAAAATAATGATAGGGCTTAGGAAAGTACTTGCTAGGCTCCACAGCTGTTGGAGGTAGCTTTCCTAACTTAGCCTTCCTTCTATGTTGGACAATGGCTTCCTGCCTACTCTCATGTTTCCTCCATTCAGCCTCTGAGAACCACTTGTTCCTCTCATGGGCATTGTCCTTGGCTGCTTTCCAGGCTGTGAGAATGATGTTCCTAGAAGTAGGGCTCCACTGTTCAAAATCTGGTTTTGTTCAGCAAGTTCCCTGAACTTCTTCTTTGATAGCCTAGTCTCTTCTTCTTTGTCCAAAGCCTCTTGCATAGCAGCTGTGATAGGTTGAACAACCTTTTCCAGAATAACATTGGGCTTGCCAGCAGTTGGACTATACATTGTGCTTACATCAGCATGAACCATTTCAAAATCTGGAGGTGGATAGATTACATCAGCCACTGCCTGTTGCTCACCTCCAAGATATGTTCCTTGAATACCAGATTCAGCTACATTGTCATCATCACACAGGGAGGATAGCCCAGTGTAGCCCTGATGGAATTGGATATCCATTTTGCATGGTCAGAACTGGCTTTGACTAACACCCTCTCCCCCTTTATGACTTCTTGTCCCATGATCTCTCACATCATCTTTCTGGAACCTGATTTGGCTGTCCAAATACCTTATGCCCTCTTTAAAGAAAGGTCTAAGCTTGGTAAGCTGTTCAGAAATGACCTTCTGGGAATCCTTGATGGCAGTCTTGACAGCAGTTAATTTCAGCTTGAAAGAGTTTATCAAAATCAGCTTTGGCAGCAGCAGAGGAGGTTGATGGTTCAGTAGACTTATTCTTGAGTTCAGTGACTATTGCATTGTGAGATGCAGTCAAATTATCATTCATCCTCAATTGATTTTCCAACACATCCTTGCTTTAGTGCAATATCTTCTACTTCTCTTTTATGGTTTCTTGATGTTTAGCCAGATAGACCACTGCATGAGCACCCTTTGTAAAACATCAGTCATCTCCTTTTTATTAAGGTTCATTTCAAACCTTATTGACTTGATTTCCTGTCCCAGATCAGATTGTAGTGCCTTGTGCCCTTCATCAACATAAGTTTCTAAAGCCTTCCTTTGTTCATCCATCTTGATTTGCATGGCAAGCAGTAGAGCACTGTAATCAGTTGATGGAGCTTGTTGAACTAAGGAGTGTTGAGCAACAGTTTGTAGAGCTTCTTATAGCTCTGACTCCTTCTTTTGAAAACAAAGAACTTCTTCTTCTTAGCTTGCTCAGCTTCATCATCTTCAGATTCTGATGTACTGGCTATATCCACCCTATCCTTAGGGCTGGATGGTTTTTCAGTGTGCACATCTTGTGCCTTCTCAGTATCTAGCCTTATAGGCTCTTCCTGAATATCCAAATTCTCCCCCTCAGCAGCAGCATCCTTCTCTGCATCAGCAGCATTCTTTTCCATATCAAAATCATCTTGATCTAAATTCAGAAATAGATCTTCCATTGTGTATTCTGGGGTGACTGTGCAGGAGATGTACTTGGTTCTCAACCACTTTATCAGGTATCACAACAGATGTGTCTGGAAGAACAACATCTGGTTCTTGGTTTGCTTGCTGATTTGGCTGATGGTCATCAGACAAATCAGAATTTATTATAGAAAAATTCAAAGTATTAAGGTCAACAAGTACCTCTTGAATGAGGAGGGTGGCTTGCTCACTCTCCAGTGTAGATGGTTCTGCTACACCTGGAAGCTCCCCCTGGCTTGGATCCCTAGGATGGCAGAGTGGGCCTCCTGAATCTCATCTGGCTCTTGAGAGCAGGTGTCTTCTCTGCAGCCACATCTACTGGACTTCAGGAGTGAAAACAACATGTTCTTCACTGCCTGAGCTGCTGGAGGACTCCTGAGTCACAACAGCAGTCTTCCTCTTCTTCCTGGGAGGAGAGTCTTTCTTAGAACTTGCTTTCTGGGGTGGTCAATTCCTTTGACAGCACCCTTTCCCACCTGGAAAGATCTCATGTCCATCCTTCTCATGTGATTGATTTTAGTACCTGCAGCAGAGCTCATTACCTCTGGAATTGATCCAGCCAGGTAGAGACTTAGTATCCTGCCCAGATTGGGCTTCTTCAGACTTTCCTTCACTTTCTCAATACAATCATAGACCAGTCTGTTTTAAGGTTGAAGATGATTCTGGTCATGATACTGAACATAGAGGCTGACACCCTGTCATGCCCTCCTGGTTTGCTTAGAATAACCTTGCCTACAACTTCAGACAGGAATTTGCCTTGATTATTCATCCCCTTCCTGTTGAAAACTGATCCTATTTTCATCTTAGGATCAAGACCACACCAGACCAAAGCTTCTTTGGTCTTAGATGTTGTGACTTCCTCTTCTTCCTGAACTTTAGGTAGCTGAAGTACCTTTCTCAGACTTTTGGGTGATACTTTGACCTTGGTTCCATGCACCCTGGATTTGATTCTGTAGCCTGAGTCATCTACAGAGCTCCAGTAAGAAATTCAATCACTTCTTTCTTCCATATCTTGGTTGGTTCTGAAACCAAGAATTCCAATCCTGAATTGCTGACTAGGGTTATCACTGATTTGATTTCCTGATCACCGTCGTCGAATGCGCCTCGCACGAGCTCATAGCCTTCGTTTACGTTCTCTTCCAGCTTGGGAGCCATTAGGGTTTGAGAATTAGTCTTTAGAGAAGAGAAATGTCGACACAGGAGTTTAGTCTCGAAACTCTGAAAGCGTGTCGACAAACACAAACAGAACCCTATTTATACCTTTCTTGTTTGAAGACGAACAGGCGGGATGAATTTCTAAAGATGTGTCGACACTGTCAATAAGTGTCGACACTGACTTATAATGTCTCGACACACATGTGTCGACACAAGTTTAGTCAACAGATTTTATGTGTCGACACTTGGTTAAGTGTCGACACCACTATACTCGACATGTAGTCGAGACTTTACTTAGAAAAATTCTGAGTAAAACTTAAGTGTCGACACTTTATTGGATGTGTCGACACCTACTCGACATGTGTCGACACTAACATTCTGAAGTGTCGACACTAACTTCCTAGATGTGTCGACACCATTTTCCTGAAGTGTCGACACTTACTATTCTGTGTCGACATAGACTTGTCTATGTGTCGACACTTTTTTACTTAGCCAATTTTTGTTCTGTATACTTAATCTAAGTTTATCATACCTAGTTCAATTTTGAACCTATTAAACTTAGCTTCATCTAAGGGCTTAGTGAACATATCAGCTATCTGATTATCAGTTCTAACATATTCAAGTGCAATATCATTTCTTTCTACATGCTCCCTAAGAAAGTGATATTTAATCTCAATATGTTTAGTTCTACTATGTGATACAGGGTTGTTAGCTATTGAAATAGCACTAGTAGAATCACAATAAAGTGGAGTTCTACTTACCTGACATCCATAGTCTTCTAGCTGATGTTGAATCCACAGAAGTTGAGCACAGCAACTTTCCTGCAGCTACATATTCTGACTCAGCTGTGGAGATGGCCACACTGGTTTGCTTCTTACTACTCCATGAAATGAGTCTTCCACCTAGGAATTGACAGGATCCAGTTGTGCTCTTTCTATCTTCTTTGCATCCTGCAAAGTCTGCATCTGAATAGCCTGTTAGATCAAAATCTCCATTCCTAGGGTACCAGAGGCCTAGATAGGGTGTGCCCTTTAGATATCTCAAGATTCTCTTGACTGCAGTCAAGTGAGATTCTTTGGGGCAGGCTTGATACCTGGCACAAACACATGTAGCATACATAATGTCAGGCCTACTTGCAGTCAAGTATAGTAGGGAGCCAACTATCCCTCTATACAAGGTTTCATCTACAGGTTTCCCTGCATCATCCTTGCTTAGAGACATACTTGACCCCATAGGAGTCTTCATGGTACTGGAGGAATCCATACCATATTTCCTTATGAGTTCTAGGGTGAACTTAGACTGACATATGGATAGACCACTTTCAGTCTGTTTAACTTGGAGACCCAAGAAAAACTTCAGTTCTCCCATACTACTCATTTCAAATTGACTCTGCATAAGCTTTGCAAACTTTTTGCAAAGGCTACTTTCAGTAGACCCAAATATAATGTCATCTACATATATTTGGACAAGTATTACTTTGCCTCTAGATTCCCTAAGGAATAGAGTCTTATCTATTTTCCCCCTTGTGAACTTGTTCTCAATGAGGAAACTAGATAGGGTTTCATACCAAGCTCTAGGAGCTTGCTTTAACCCATACAATGCTTTCCTAAGTCTATAGACATAATGTGGAAGAGTAGGATCAACAAAACCTGAAGGCTGCTCCACATATACTTCTTCTTTTAAATTACCATTAAGGAATGCTGACTTCACATCCATTTGGTATACTTTGAATCCTTGGTAGGTTGCATAGGCCAAGAACATCCTTATGGCTTCCAGTCTGGCTACTGGAGCAAAGGTTTGATCAAAATCAATACCTTCTTCTTGCCTATATCCTTTTGCAACCAGTCTTGCCTTATTCTTAATGATGACACCTTGTTCATCTAACTTGTTCCTGTAGATCCACTTTGTTCCTATCACATTGTGATCTTTAGGCTTAGGAACCAGATCCCAAACCTTGCACCTTTTGAACTGATTAAGCTCCTCCTGCATTGCTTCAGTCCACTGTGGATCTTGTATAGCTTCTTCAAATTTCTTTGGTTCTATTTGAGACAGAAAACTTGAATATACTACAGCATTCTGATTTCTGCTTCTAGTCTGAACACCTTGTCTTGGATCTCCAATGATCAGCTCTACTGGATGATCCCTTAGATGCCTGTTGGCTTGAGGCATCCTTACTTCTGGTTGAACTTCTTCAGCATCTTCATCAAGCTGAGTTCCTTGTACTTCTACAGCTCCTTGCACATGTAGTTCTCCCCCTGGACATAAACCATCTTCTTCTACTTGCTGTCTTGCAGCAGGTACATCTTCTATGGTTAGCTTGTCCATCTTCTTAGTAAGACCTGTAGGGCTGCACACACTACTAGACAACTCATTGTTAATTAGTTGTGTTTCATCAAAAACTACATGCACAGACTCCTCTACAACTTGTGTGGTCAAGTTGTAGACTCTATAAGCCTTACTATTATTGCTGTACCCAACAAACACTCCCTCTTGGGACTTGGCAGCAAACTTAGTTAAGTAAGACTTCCCATTGTTAAGTATGAAGCATTTACAACCAAAGATCCTAAAATAGGACAGATTTGGTTTCCTGCCTTTCACTACTTCATAGGGGGTCTTGTTTAACCTTTTAGTGATGGTAGCCCTATTTATCACATGGCATGCAGTGTTAACTGCTTCAGCCCAGAAATATTCTGGCAGTGATGAATCACTTAATAGGGTTCTACCAGCCTCTATCAAGGTCCTATTTTTCCTTTCAGCAATGCCATTTTGCTGAGGTGTTCTAGGTGAAGAGAATTCTTGAAATATCCCATAGTCTTCACACAGCTTTGTCATGCTTTCAGACTGAAACTCAGTACCATGGTCACTTCTAATTTTGACCACTGTACAGTTCAATTCATTCTGAATTTGCTTAACAAAACTATAGAAGACACTAGGTGTTTCAGATTTCTGCTTTAAGAAGAACACCCAGGAAAACCTTGAGTAGTCATCAACAACTACAAAGGTGTAGACCTTCCTACCTAAGCTGTGAACTGGCATTGGACCAAATAGATCCATATGCAAGAGGTATAAACACCTCACAGCATCTTTGTTGTCTAAGCTTCTAAAGGTGGATTTAGTCTGCTTGCCCTTTTGACAAGCTGAGCAAATGCCATCTTTGACACACTTAACTTGAGGACCATTCCTCACTAACTCTTTACTAAAGAGTTTGCCAATAGTCTTGTAATTAAGATGAGCAAGCCTCTTGTGCCATTTGACACATTGAGAGACTGTCTCATCAGCTACAAGACAGACTGGAGAACAATTGTTCTCAACCATAATGTCTAAGCAGTAGACATTTCTCTTTCTATATCCAGTCAAAATGATCTCTTGATCACTTGACCTCTTGATATGACAACCATTTTTAACAAATGAGATGTCATAACCTACATCACTTAATTGACTTATACTAATGAGGTTGTGTTTCAAACCTTTAACATAAGCCACTTGAGTAATGGTAACAAGGTTAGAAGAAATGTTACCAAACCCTTTGATGATTCCTTTTTCAGAACCACCAAAGGTCACCTTTGGACCATTTTTGATTGGGATGTAGTCCTTCAGTAGTCCCCTAGTTCCAGTCATGTGTCTGGAACAACCACTATCCAAGTACCATGTAGGGGTATGGTCACTTGGATTCACCTGCAAAACAAATTAATGAACCTTAGAACCCAAAGTAAACTTGGGTCCTTGGTGATTGTTAGTTTGCAATTTGACATAGCTACCTGCTGGCTTTCCAACAGGTAACTTGCTACTCAACTTGGCACTGGCATTGTGCCAACAATCCAAGGCAAAGTGGCCAACCTTGCCACAACACCAGCATTCAAACTTGTTGTACCTTTGCTTAGGTACAACCTTTGCTGTCTTGACCACAGCAGCCTTGTTGAATGTTGGGGCTTTGCCCTTGGACTTGGACTGTTCCTGAACAGTCCTCACAGGCTTAACAAAACCCAATCCAGCCTTTCCTTTATGATGAACAAATTCATCAATCAAGGGTAGCACTGATTTAGGTTTTGAAAACCTAGCAACTAGCTCTTTTTCCTTCTGGAGATTGATCTGCAGCAACTTAATTTGATCATTTTTAAATGTAATAGTACCCATCTGAATCAAAGTAATGTGTTTCAGCCTGGCTACTTCATTCAGTTTTTGATCATACTCCTTCTCAAAATCTGTTGCAGCTGCCTTGAGATCAGCAATCTCCTTTGCCTGACTTTTGGCTAAGATCTTGCTTTTCTTATAGGCTTGCAACAGTACTTGGTATTCATCTAAGAGCTGATGAATATCTCCCTCAGATTCAGAATCACTTCCATCACTTGATGAAGATGATTCTGACTCTGAACTAGAACTGGAATCTGAACTTGGAGTTGGACTTTGTACCTGACTAGGTCCTGGCTGCTCCAGGATTTTGGTACTTTCAGTCAATGCCATTAGTCCTTGGCACTGAACCTCTTCTTGTTCATAGATTGATTCCATGATCTGCATAAACTCTTCTTCTTCTTCAGCAAATAGGCCTATATAGGCTTCAGCATCTGTCTCAGTGTCTGAAGAAGAAATATCTGAAAGAGTCTTCTCATTCTTTGCAACAAAGGACTTCTCCTTCTTTCCTTTGAAGTGAGTCTTCTTTTTGTCACTGGATTCTTTCCTTCTTTCAGGACAATCTGCAATTACATGACCCTGTCTATTGCAGCAGTAACACACAATCTTAGACCCAGTTGCCTTGCTAGTCTTTGTCCTTTGCTTGTCCTTCTTTGAAGGCTTCTTCTCCTGATACTGAACTTCTTTCCCTTTGGAAAAAGAAGGTCTGGACTTCCACTGTTTCTTCTTCAGGAATTTCTGAAAATGTCTGGTAAATGTAGCAAAGTCTTCATCACTTTCACTGCTTGTAGATTTAGTGCTAACAGACTCATCAGAATCTGATTCAACTACCTCTGGAGGAGGAGTTGATGACTTAGTCCTGTTCTTTCTAGGTACTTCTGACTTAAAGGCAACAGTCCTTTCCCTGTGTTCAGTCCTTGTTGACTTTTCCTCCTCTTTTCTTACTGACAATTGCATCTCATAAGATAACAACTTGCCAAACAGTGTGGGAGGAGGAATTTCTCCCAACTTTGCCATTTCTCTGATGGCACAGATCTTAGTGTCCCAATCTTTGGTTAGGGACCTCAAGAACTTATCATTCAATTCATAGTTTGTGAACTCCCTTCCATAGGACATGAGTTCATTAACAATTCTGTAGAACTTTTTGTAGCATTCAGTGATGCTATCTCCTCTTCCTTGCCTAAAGCTCTCATATTCTTGATTAAGCAAGGATTTCCTATCTTGTCTTACTTCTTCAGAACCTTCCATGTAGACAATGAGGGTATCCCACATTTCTTTTGCTGTTTTACAGTGAATAAGGTTCTGGAAGGTGGCATCATCAATTGCACTAACTATGATGTTCTGTGCCCTTTTGTCCATTGTAGCTAGGACAATCTCATCCTTGGTCATCTCAGAAAAATCCTTTGGAGTTCTCTGTGTAGCATCCAAGACTGAAATCTTCATGGGCACATAAGGCCCTTCCTTGACTGTGATGTAGATCCTAGGGTCAGAGGCCTCCATGAACAGCCTTACCCTTTCTTTCCAGATTCCAAAATCTCCTTTCTGCAAATGGGCAGTTTCATTGAACCCAATTCCTTGTGATTCTCTGAAGACCCCATGTTTCTTGATTTTCTTGAAACTGTTTCCTGACTTATACTGAATCTGCCAAACTGGATCTCCTCAGACAGTTAGTCCTTTTTGAGGAACCTCCCTCTGATACCACTTGAAAGATATGGTACCTAAACACCTAGAGGGGGGGGGGTGAATAGGTGACCAAAACCTTTTTAAAACTTTGTTGGCAGCACAACAATTATTACAGCTAACAGCAATTACAGAAATCAAACAAGTAATCCACAGCACAGCACAGCACACCACAGCAGACACACTAATTTATAGTGGTTCCCCAATCTTTGGGTACATCCACTTTCCCCCTTCGCCTATCTAGCAGTGTACTAGATTCGGCCAAACTTCTCCACTAACTCAGAACCAAACTAGGTTCCTACCTCAGGCACAAAGCCTTACACTCAGCCAAAAGGCCTACACTCAGCCACCCAGGCCTACACTCAGCCAATTAAGGCCTACACTCAGAGTTCTTCAACTCCTACACTCAGGCAACCAAGCCCTTACCCTCAGCCTTTATAAAATAGGCTTACAATTCTCTCAGATCCAATGGATCCTACAAGTTAAAATAGAAAGTACAATAGTTAACTCTACAACTCAGAAAATAGGAGAGGAGTTGAGAGATTCTTGAAGAGTTCTTGGAAGAACTCAGTTAGATCCAAACTGACTTAGCTTCCTTCAAAGCTTCTTGATTAGAACTGAATTAGTCTGAATCTTCTGCAGTTGTTCCTTGACCTCTGCTTCTTGAAATCCAGATGACTCTGAATTCTTCTTCTCAGCCTTAGTTCCAAAGACTGAATACTTGGTTGGAGCTCTCTCTCTCCAACTTCTTAGATCTGCTGATGCACAGCAAGATCTTCTTGTGTTGATACTCAATATACCACTTTTACAAAGATCAGAACTCTCTCTGTAAAAACTTTTTCAACCACTTCTATATTATTTCAACAATCCTTAATCACTCGATCAATCTTTGTCTGTAAACTATGGGTGCCTATTTATAGGCTTCCTTCATGGTAACCGGCTGGTCCGGTTCATAACAGACTTCTGATATCACTAACAGTTGATGTAGACCGGCTGGATCGGCAGCTGTCTTGTCAACCAGTCACTTCTTGAAATTCCTCTAACTGTCAGATAGTGTCGAGACTTTTTGTTCTTAAGTGTCGACACTTATAACCCAAGTGTCGACACATGTTGTGTAAGTGTCGACACAAGTCTACAAGGTGTCGACACAATTCCTTGTATGTCTCGACACAGTTTCTTCTGCATGTGTCGACACTGAAATTGAGTGTCGACACAAGTACTTGTACTTCATTCTGCAACTGTATTCTTCTAAGTGTTGACACATCTCCTTTGTGTCGACACATCTTCATGTGTAGAAACTGTCAAGTGTCGACACTGCTTCTTGGTGTCGACACAAGTCTTCAATCTTGTTTCTTCAGCTGAGTGTCGACACATTCCTTTAGTGTCGACACTTGTACTTAAAATATTTTGTAACTTTTCTGATCTTTGCTAAGTGTCGACACAGCTCCTTGTGTCGACACTTTCTTCAAGTGTAGAGTCTTTAACTAAGTGTCGACACATTGTGCTGAGTGTCGACACTTTCTTCAAGTGTTGACTCCTCTGGTTGTGTGTCGACACATTGTGCTGAGTGTCGACACTTACTTCAAATACTGAGTCTTTAGCTAAGTGTCGACACATTGTGTTGGGTGTCGACACTTACTTCAAGTGCTGACTCTTCTGCATAGTGTCGACACATTGTGTTGAGTGTCGATACTTGCTTCAAGTGCTGACTCTTCTGCATAGTGTCGACACATTGTGTTGAGTGTCGACACTTGTACTTAGATTCTGCAGACTTTTGCTGAGTGTCGACACTTACTTCAAGTGTCGACACTTTCTGGTGTTGACTCAGCTCTTCTAGGTGTCGACACTTCTGCTAAGTGTCGACACAGCTTTTCTGCATTCTTCTACACTGAGTGTCGACACAGCTCCAAGTGTCGACACTTTCTGACTGGTGTCGACTCTTCTTCCCAGGTGTCGACACAATGACTCCAAGTGTCGACACTGCTTGTCTGGGTGTCGACACAAGCTTTCTCAAGTGTCGACACTTTCCCTCTGGGTGTCGACACATGGACTTAGAATTTTTAGCTTCAGTCCAGTGTATTCCTAACCTGCACAAGTAACTCAAACAAACATCAAATACACTATGATGCATATCATTGAGTTAAGTGAGGCTTCTTCAAATCAGGTACATTTGACCAATGTACCCAACACAAAGGATCACAACACCATTGTCAATTGAGACCTACTCGTGACACGATTGGATGACAATCCACAGAGTAGTCTCAGGTTGGGTCTGTCCAGTACAACTTGCTCACTAACAAGTACCCACGTGATGACTTGATATCACAATATCATGACCTGTGAGAACCGGTCATCAGTCAACGCACGTGCTAGTCTTCATGTATCATCATCACCCTTAGCTTCTATGATGATACTCGACCAGGGACCTTTAAGAATGAAGCTTCAAATAGATCACAGGCTCTCACATTCAAGTCATGTACTTGATGTCCCATGGAAGCGAACATTCTAAGGGTATCTATTATGTTAACATTTAACTATCATATAGAAAAAGACATAATAAAAGAACTTGTCATTAATTGTAAAAGAAAAACTAGGTACAATGTTCATCATATGAACAAATAGCCAACAAAATACAAGATTACATGCAACTCACAAGATTCTCACTAGATTTGATCATTTAGGTATCATATACCCATCGATCTAGTATAACCATCATGCTTTCTCTGCGCGAGAGGCTTTGTCAGTGGATCCGCAATATTCTCCTCAGTCGGCACTCTGCAAATGTTTACATCTTCTCGTTCGACAATCTCACGAATAAGATGAAACCGCCGAAGTATGTGCTTGGAGCGCTGATGGGATCTAGGTTCCTTAGATTGTGCAATTGCACCATTGTTATCACAGTAGAGAACTACGGGACCAACAATGCTAGGAACTACATCAAGCTCGCCGATGAATTTCCTAATCCATACAGCCTCCTTCGCCGCATTAGCTGCTGCGATATACTCGGCCTCTGTTGTAGAATCAGCAACTGTCTCTTGCTTGGAACTCTTCCAGCTCATAGCTCCTCCATTCAGGCAAAACACAAAACCTGACTGAGACTTGAAGTCGTCTCTATCAGTTTGGAAGCTAGCATCTGTGTAACCACTTACAACGAGCTCTTCCTCTCCACCATACACCAAGAACACATCCTTAGTCATTCTCAAGTACTTCAGGATATTCTTGACTGCAATCCAGTGACACTCACCGGGGTCTGACTGATACCTGCTAGTCATGCTCAAAGCAAAGGAGACATCGGGCCGAGTACATAACATCGCGTACATGATTGATCCAATTGCCGAAGCATATGGAATCAACTTCATGCGGTCCTTATCTTCACAAGACTTTGGACACTGGTCCTTAGAGAGATTCACACCATGAGATATGGGCAAAAATTCTTTCTTGGACTCAAGCATGTTGAACCGCTTCAACACCTTTTCGATGTACGTACTCTGGGTCAAACCCAGCAACTTCTTCGATCTATCTCTATAGATCTTAATACCGAGTATATAAGTCGCTTCACCCAAATCCTTCATTGAAAAGCAGTTCCCTAGGTTGTTCTTAACAACTTTCAGGGTAGGAATATCATTCCCAATCAACAGTATGTCATCTACATGCAATATCAGGAAGACAACAATGCTCCCACTGATTCGCTTGTAAACACAAGGCTCATCTTCATTCTTGATGAAACCAAACTCTTTGATTTTCTCATCAAAACGAAGATTCCTACTTCGAGAGGCCTGTTTTAGTCCATAGATGGACTTATTCAGCTTGCATATTTTAGTGGCTTCATCTGGGGATACAAAACCCTCGGGTTGTGTCATATACACTTCCTCAAGGAGGTTTCCATTAAGGAAAGCCGTTTTGACATCCATCTGCCAGATCTCGTAGTCATAATACGCAGCAATACCAAGCAATATCCTAATGGACTATACCATGGCAACAGGGGAAAAGGTCTCATCATAGTCAATACCATGAATTTGCTTGAAACCCTTAGCCACTAGTCGCCCTTTGAATGTCTGTACATTCTCATTCATGTCGGTCTTCTTCTTGAAGACCCACTTGCACCCTATGGGTCGTACCCCTTCAGGTGGTTCCACCAAGTTCCAAACTTGTTTTGCATACATGGAGTCCATTTCAGATTTCATAGCCTCAAGCCATTTGTCGGAGTCCGGTCCATTCATAGCCTCTTGGTAGGTTGCTGGTTCATCATCATGATCCATAAGCAACACATTACCTATTTGAGACATGAGAAATCCATATCTCTCAGGCTCAAACCTCGGTCTACCAGATCTACGTAGGACTTGTGTTCCCTGAGCAGGTTCTCTAGCTACAACATCTTGTAGTCCTGTCTCAGAATCCAATTCCGGTTCATTCACTACATGTGGTTCTTGAACTTCTTCAAGCTCTACCTTTTCAGTCTTTCTTGATAAGAACTCTTTCTCCAAGAAGACACCAGTCCTTGCGACAAACACTTTGCCCTCAGACGGTAGGTACAAGTAATACCCTTTCGTTTCCTTAGGATATCCCACCAGATAACATTTATCCGATTTGGGTTCCAGCTTGTCAGGCATTTGACGTCTCACGTATGCCTCACAGCCCCAAATTTTAATGAACGACATACTAAGACGCTTCCCAGTCCATATCTCATATGGTGTCTTCAGAACCGTTTTCGTTGGAGCGCGATTCAATGTCATTGCAGCAGTCTCTAAAGCAAAACCCCAAAATGAAACAGGCAAGTCTGCATGACTCATCATCGAACGTACCATGTCTAACAGAGTACGATTTCTCCTCTCAGACACACCATTATGTTGTGGTGTTCTAGGTGGAGTGAGCTGTGATACAATACCACACTCTTTCAGATGATCACGGAACCCATGACTCAGGTATTCGCCACCTCGATCAGATCAGAGTGCTTTAACCCTTTTACCCAACTGGTTTTCTACTTCATTCTTGAACTCTTTGAACTTTTCAAAGGTCTCGGATTTGCACTTCATAAGAAACACATATCCGTATCTACTGAAATCATCACTTAATGTTACAAAGTAGAAATACCCACCTCTAGCCATGGAACTCATGGGTCCGCATACATCACTATGTACAACACCCAAGAGATCCTCAGCCCTCTCAGTATAACCAGTGAAAGGTGCTTTAGTCATCTTGCCTAACAAACAAGATTCGCATCGCTCAAATGATTCATAATCAAATGAGTCCAAAAGTCCATCTCTATGGAGTTTGGATATGCGCTTCTCGTTGATATGGCCCAAACGACAATGCCAGAGAAACGTAGGGTTCAAGTCATTTGTTCTTAGTCTTTTATTATTTTCTACATTACAGATCAGATGGTCCAAGTTCAAAACATAAAGACCATTAAACAATTGCGCTACAGCATAACAAACATCATTCTTAAATATAGAACAACAGTTGTTCTTAATTATAAAAGAAAATACAATCATGTCCAAACATGAAATAGATATAATATTTCTAGTTATGGCCGGAACAAAATAACAGTTATCTAGTTCTATTACAAGCCCACTGGGCAAAGAAAGACGGTAAACCCCTACGGCTACAGCAGCAACTCTTGCTCCATTGCCGACGCGGAGGTCCACCTCCCCTTTACTCAGCAATCTTCTCCTTCCCAGTTCCTGCACATTTGTACAAATGTGAGAACCACATCCGGTATCTAATACCCAAGATTAAGGAGCAGAAACGTTTATCTCTATAACGTAGACATTTGAAGCGGAAGTCATACCTCCCCTCAATTTCTGCAGACCCTCAATGTACGAAGGACAGTTCCTCCTCCAATGACCAGCCTTGCCACAGTGGTGGCATTTCCCTTCACCGTGCTTTTCTTTTTCATCAGTGCAGAAGACTTGGACTCAAGATATGACTTAGGTCCCACCTTCGTCTTCTTAGAGCCCTTGGCCTTGCCCTTGCCCTTATGCACCATCAGTATGGGGCTGGCAGGCTTGGCCTTCTTCATATTGATTTCGACAGTTCTCAACATGCCTAGGAGTTCGGGCAGTGTCTTGTCTATTTCATTCATGTTGTAGTTCAAGACGAACTGCTCATAACTGTCCGGCAACGATTGCAGGATCAGATCTGTGGCCAACTCTTGACCAAGAGGAAAACCCAGCCTTTCAAGGTTCTCTATATACCCAATCATCTTGAGTACGTGAGTCCCTACTGAGTCTCGAACTCCCATCTTGCACTGAAACAACGCTTTTGTGATGTCGAACCTCTCTTGACGAGCCTGCCCTTGAAACATTTTCTTGAGATGCTCGTCAATCTCCTTGCACCCCATGTTCTCATGTTGCTTCTGAAGCTCAGAGTTCATAGTGTCAAGCATAAGGCATTCGACATCTAAAGCATCGTCAGTATACTTCTTATAAGTATCCTTCTCAGCACGGGAAGAGTTCCCGGTCGGCACCTCGGGGGCTTCTTCTTCCAAGACATAGAGCTTTCGCCCTTGCCTGAGAACAATTCTCAGTTTCCTATATCAGTCCATGTAATTAGTCCCACTGAGCTTATCCTTCTCAAGGATGGCTCTCATAGACAACGTGGAGTGTGAAACACTTGCCATGGAATTCTACAAGAATTTATGTAGAATAAAATCAGTACCAAAATTTCAAATATAATTTATTTTAATTTGGACTTCAATTAAAACACTCCCACTATTTTGTTCGAAATGATAGCCCTCACTAACAATTCGGAGAGTTCATGCGAGCTACTCTCTTAGTGGACAAGATCCGTATTTCACCAACACTATGAGTCCGCTTTGGCGTTCCTCTCACGATGCGGTTATTTAGGTAGGCAACGCTTGCCAATTGCATCCTCATGCAATTCTTGTATGGTTGGTGAATAACTCCTTACTCGCATCCATCATATGGTGCATGCCAACCCTATGCCTCTAGGCACTCAACCTTTGAGGTCACCTAGTTAAGATGGACCCGATGTCGACAGTGGGATATCACAATTATCCGCTCGCACCCTTACCAAGATAGATTAATGCACCTTGCTTTGGCAAGCCCACACTTCATCGATCGAGGCAGGAAGAGTGTCATCCATCGGAAGGCATCCGAACACTTAATATTAGATAAAGGGATTTTAATTATAGGTTAACAATTAACCATGATCAACATTTGATCAATGTGCACATCCAAAGAAAAACAATTCTAAACCACATGCATCCCTTATGTGCACATCCTAACACCATCAACAATTGATAGAAGGAAGGGCTAAATCTGAACATCCGGAAATTTCCAAATCCTCGGATTTACATGCATTGGACAAAGGCAAAGACAACTCAACTTAAAGCAGTAGACAAGCTCATCTCTCTTTGTTGGATTCAAAATCCAAAACAAAATCGAGCGATGGTTACTGCTAAGGAGATCACAATTTCTAACAATTAGAAATTCCACGCAATTCCAGAGGTTCTTGGCGGGGTACCAAGACTAAATCTAGACATTTAGAACACTTCTAAATCCCTAGGTTTACACACACTGGAATAACAAACTTCCAATACAACGATCATGGCCGAAACCTCGCTCTGATACCACTGTTGGGTTTCTCTACATGGATGGCACAACACTTGTGCACGCAGCGGAAGAATAAAACATTAAGAAAATACAAAAGAAATAGGATCGGGCCATGATAGTTGAATCAAGAAGTTAACAAAAAACTAGGCAAAATTACCTCGGTGGCGTTGAGTCACAACTCAACGGAGATGCTCCAAATTTTGTCTTCTTGCTAGTGGCGAGTTCTACGTGGAATAATATCCACGTCTCTGCAGAAATCCACACGAGCGGGAGAACGCAGAGCTTTCCGTCGCACGGAAGATCGGGAAGAACGATGACCGCACCTTGCTATTCCACGGACTGCTAGGTCCGCGCCAGGAAGAGCAACACCAGCGACGATCGCCGGAGAGGAGGAGGTCGACGGAGCGAACACGACGGCGGAACTCTTGCGGCGGCGGGAATCGGGATCGGCAAAATGATCACGGGACGGAACTCTTCTATCGCGGGTTTCTATCAGCCGATGAGAGATTGATCCCGAAAAACCCTAAGTATCCTATTTATACCAAAAGTATAAATAAACCTAGGAATATCGCTATCCGCAGACCACCCAAGAATAAGGGTTCCAGAGTCGGCGAGAATCACCAGCCGATCGGTGAGAATCGATCGTCGAGAATCACTAAGAATCGGCGAGTATCGGCTAGGACCGGTGAGAACCAGTCGGTGAGAATCGGTCGGCGAGAATCACCAGCAGATTCGGCGAGAATCAATCGGCAAGAATGCCTAACGATTCACGTCGAATCGCAGGTTGACGACTCTCGTCGATCGTCGAGAATCACCGACGATACACGTCGAACAGAGTCGACGATTCTCGTCGATCGGCAAGAATCAGAGAACACTTCTCGACGATTCTCGTCGATCGGTGAGAATCCGAGCACCAATCCTCCAAGGCGACACCTTGCCCAACCCGACTCTTCTTTAAGGCAACACTTTGCCCATAACCTCATTCAGGTCGGTGATTGGTAACCTTTACCAACACAGTCAATCATCCAACTTCTCCACATCTCTTATGTGCGACCCTGCAGGCTCATATCGCGTTGGCAGTGAGATTACATGTTTGATCACTTCCAGATCACAATGGTAACTCCAACAGACTCCTGATTGGTAACCTTTACCCTGTTGGGTTTCTCTACATGGATGACACAACACTTGTGCACGCAGCGGAAGAATAAAATATTAAGAAAACCCAAAAGAAATAGGATCGGGCCATGATAGTTGAATCAAGAAGTTAACAAATAACTAGGCAAAATTACCTCGGTGGCGTTGAGTCACAACTCAACGGAGATGCTCCAAACTTTGTCTTCTTGCTAGTGGCGAGTTCTACGTGGAATAATATCCACGTCTCTGCAGAAATCCACACGAGCGGGAGAACGCCGAGCTTTCCGTCGCACGGAAGATCGGGAAGAACGATGACCGCACCTTGCTATTCCACGGACTGCTAGGTCCGCGCCAGGAAGAGCAACACTAGCGACGATCGCCGGAGAGGAGGAGGTCGACGGAGCGAACACGGCGGCGGAACTCTTCCGGCGGCGGGAATCGGGATCGGCAAAACGATCGCGGGACGGAACTCTTCTGTCGCGGGTTTCTATCAGCCGATGAGAGATTGATCCCGAAAAACCCTAAGTATCCTATTTATACCAAAGGTATAAATAAACCTAGGAATATCGCTATCCGCAGACCACCCAAGAATAAGGGTTCCAGAGTCGGCGAGAATCACCAGCCGATCGGTGAGAATCGATCGTCGAGAATCACTAAGAATCGGCGAGTATCGGCTAGGACCGGTGAGAACCAGTCGGTGAGAATCGGTCGGCGAGAATCACCAGCAGATTCGGCGAGAATCAATCGGCAAGAATGCCTAACGATTCACGTCGAATCGCAGGTTGACGACTCTCGTCGATCGTCGAGAATCACCGACGATACACGTCGAACAGAGTCGACGATTCTCGTCGATCGGCGAGAATCAGAGAACACTTCTCGACGATTCTCGTCGATCGATGAGAATCCGAGCACCAATCCTCCAAGGCGACACTTTGCCCAACCCGACTCTTCTTTAAGGCAACACTTTGCCCATAACCTCATTCAGGTCGGTGATTGGTAACCTTTACCAACACAGTCAATCATCCAACTTCTCCACATCTCTTATGTGCGACCCTGCAGGCTCATATCGCGTTGGCAGTGAGATTACATGTTTGATCACTTCCAGATCATAATGGTAACTCCAACATCTTCATCATCTTGCGCCATTCTGTACTCATGGTCTTGCAGTGAGCCTATCAATTCATCCGCCGTCATCACCGTGAGGTCCTTCGATTCTTCGATGGCCACCACCACGTGTCGGAACTTTTTTGTCATAGAGCGTAGGAGCTTCTCCATGAAGCTAACCTCATATATGGTCTCCCCATTTCTCTTCATCTCATTTGTGAGCGTCCGTAGACGGGTCACATAGTCGTCAACCTTCTCCGACCCTTGCATCCTTATCATCTCATACTGGCCTCGGAGGGATTGCAACTTAACTTTCTTGGCCTTGTCTACTCCCTGTATGGAGCGCTGCAAGATCTCCCATGCCTCCTTCGAAGTCTCGGCGTCCGAGATCTTTTCGAACGTAGCTTCATCTACACCTTGATACAAAATGAACAACTACTTCTTGTCCCTCTTCTTAGCTTCTCTCAATGCTGTCCTCTGTGCGTTCGTCAACGCGGCTTCTGCTTCGGCAGTCAGCACCTCCACACCATCCATTACTACCTCCCACAACTCCTTGGAGGCTAGTAGTACCCTCATCTGGATGCTCCAGTTCCCATAGTTAGTCTTCGTCAACTTGGGGACTTGCCCCGGCACGGCACCTCCAAACTCCATCTCTCCTCTACTTCAAACCTTCCGAGTCACCGTAAAGGTTTGTAACCTGGCTCTGATACCACTTGTTGGAAACGTGTATGGGTTCCCGCTCAATCCCAACTCCACAAACGACTTCACTTGGCACCACAACTTAACACCAAAATCGAGACCGCCAACTCAAACCGCGCGACCTCCCCCTATTAAGCGAGTACCAACTCGGCGAGACCGTCAGGTCGCGCGGCTACACCCCGGCGAGACCGCTCCCCACTCGCGGCTAGATCCGTCTTCTTGCGCGACTAGCGAGCTCCTAGTCGCTTGGCCCGTATTCCAGCGAGTAGTACCCTCTTGCGGGAGCAGTACCTTCTCGCGAGCTCACACTACTCTCGCGAGCTGCACCCCGCGAGCACTACCCAGGCGAGACTGCTACACCCTCGCTGCTAGACCCCCACGCGCGAGAGCTCAACCCGCGAGCACCACCCGCAGCAAGATCACCAACTCGCGAGTTGCACAAGCTGCGAGTTCACTTCCGCTGCGAGCTCACTAAGCCGCCCGACTTCAACCTCTAACCGCCCGGACAGAAAAACACACCAGCGCTGCGGCGCTTCCCACTATCTCTCTCTAAATAGGAACAAAAGGTTGGGAAGTTTATCTCTCTATTCATCAATCATAAAAGGAACTACAAAAGGGCCTTTATATAGGCAAAACAAAACAAGAAAACCTCTCTCCTAATAATTACAACTTCTCACCTACCCATTTAATACAACCACTCATCTACCCATTAAAACAATCATAAATGAAATGCCAACTCCAACACTTGTGGGGCCCGGTCACCTTAATAACTCCAGCAAAACTTACGTCAATGTAACAGCCAATGGCAGACCTTCAGGTACGACAACCACCCCAATAGTCACCTAACAATCATTAGGAGGCGGCTTAATGATTAGAATAACAAGAGCGATATGAGACTATCATATGTATACATACTGCAACGGTCAAAATTTTAACAGCTCCATCAATAGCATCTTTCACACTTGTTTGCCCCTTGGTAAATTGAACACTTCCATTAGAATTTTTTGTATGACCAGTGAAGTATATGAAATTTATGTCCGCGTCTTCAATGTGCAAGTTGTAAAAATTTTAAAACTCGCATGGATGCACGCAACTATAAGCACCACAAACCTGACCAAAAGGACTACAAGAACCAAAGCAGCAACAGACAGCCCAACCATGCCAGCTAAAGTAGCAACACCATTCAAACGCACCTTTTGAGAGGAATCACATATGAGACACATAAATAAAAGCATAAGATTTCTAAAAAAAGAGCCACCCAAAAAATACATGCAAAGGAGTTTCTTCTCCATTGTCTTCAGATATACTGGCCATCAATAGTCCCCATTCAGTATTGATCCCAACAGCAGTCACCTACACAGAAAAAACATATAGTAACAGGAAGATATTCAAAATCAGCACATATGGTAGAACTTCAAAAGATAAAAACATATATGTGTAATATTTTAACAAAAAACACAATATCAAAAATATTCAAATTAAATGGGCCACACTCAATGCAAGGAATGAAAAAAATAGAAATCATTCCCCTCCAAAATAAGACAAGCATTGATAGTAATCATTCATCATTATTGTTAGCCTTATCACAGTAATTGGGGAAAAATGACATCAGAACTACGGATCAGAAGTAAAATATCCTCAGAAAAACTTACCTAACCTGGCATAAATTACATAGCGACCTTAGTAAAATATAATTAAAAAACACTTGAAAACACTAATCATGAGCTATTCTAGAACTACTTCCATTTGTCATGATTCAAGTAAGAAGGCCGAGACACCATGTAATAATACAAATTCTGGAAAAAAAATGTGCAGTCCCAGCTCCTAAATCAAGAAAAATTGCTAAATTTCTAAAAATAACAAACAGCTGCTCTGATTTGTTCTCTTTGCCGAAATATTTTATAATAAGATGGGAAATCATATTGTCCTCACGTTGCTATTATATAAGATAAGAAAGAAAACAACTTACAAGCATAACCCCATAACCATCAGCAATTTTGCATCCAGACATAAAAAATGGTGACTTCTGATCCTTGTGCACCTATAACAAGAAAATTGTCAGCCCAGCAATGATAAACATGCACACACACACGGCATAGAAATGTCTAAAACCATTTTTGCTTCCTTAAAATAGAAACATCATATATTTACCATGACACGAGTCAAATTTTTCGTAATTTCACCATCAGATACACTAACCTGAAAGTTACAAATTCAATGGACAACCAACATTACGGTACTAGATGTGATATACCAAAAGATAAATACCCCTGTTATTTGTTAAGTTGTACTTGACAAGGAAATAACCAGTAGGACAGTGTATCAACCAAGTAACCACATTGAGAAGTCAAAAATTGTTAGTAACCGACATTATTATCAGGCATGCAATGCTCACACGAGTAATATTTTGTCTTTTATAACTCACATTGTGCTAAATTTACTAAAAACACTTGGTAAAAGAAATGCAAGTCCACTGAGAATTATTATGTATTATATACCTGTGACTTAGGAAGATTAACTAGGTCAATCAATCACATGTTTTTGTACCAAGAAAACAGGAGTTGCGACAGGAAAAGTTTGCCAAATCAACGGAAAAGATATGAAACATGTTTTACTGTGCATTTAAGAAGAAAAAGGTCTTACAGGAGTCCTCTAGGAAGTAGAGTATAAGCACATAGCATACCCATTTCTGGAAAAGTTAACAATTGGAGAATGAGTAATGTCAACAAACATCAATCGAATTCAGCAAGGAGAGATTACGAGCTCATATGCTCTGTATATAAAAAATCCAAATAATTTCGTTGGAAGGCAATGCCCTCAATAATCCCTCTGAAAGAAGTAGATTCATCAATACTAACACAGAAAAGTGAATTTGGAAAAACAAGAAACCTCGTCGGCAAGGATCTTGGAGCAATTGAAGCAGACACATCTCATAATAGCGAGCACCGTCTTGAGAAAACCGATGTGGAACATAGGCTTGGAGAGCTTCAAGTGGCCGGCGCACTCCGCCATGTTGGCCATGCAAGATTCGCATTTCATTTTTCGGTCAATGGTGCCCAGCCGCGGATCGCTAAGCCCGCCAGGCTTCGGTTTGCCCCGCTCCATTGTCTCCCCGTGCTCGATCTGTGCCACCAACATTTGCCGTTTCAACCACATCCCCAACACAATCATCAGAACGCAACCGCTCAAAAATCGAACTCTCAAACGAAGTGAAAAAGAGGAAGAGTTGAGAGATTACGATTTCATCTGGGACGAGGATGCCGAACTGGACGCATCGCCCCTTAGCAACCTCCGCCGGGGAGTAGAGGAAGCATATGTTCGTTGTTGCTGATGCAAATCAAGCGTATGTCCATTGTTGTTGGGCTGCTGAGTGTCGGTGAGCGTGGATTTCGGGGGAGAGGTGTGCGGCGAGAATGGATGGGTGCTAGCGAGCGGGACTGCGGTGTGGAGTCGCGAGTGGGAAGGGCTGTTGCATGGAGTCGCGATGGGAGGGGCTGCGGCGTGGAGTGATGGCTAGGGTTGAGATGGAGATGAAAGAGTTGGAGGGTAAATAAACGTGTGAGTTTTGATTGATTTGTGAGTTTTAGCCATGAATATTATTTTTCATGGCTAATACATCTGTATTAGTCACACTATTTATAACTCTGGTTATAAAATAACTATTAACCACGGTTTTTGTAATCGTGGCTAATATTAGTGTATTAGCCACGATTTTCAGTCCCTAGCCAAAAAAAGTGTAGCCAATACTCATTTTTCTAATAGTGAAAGGAAATATGGGAAACCCAGGTAATCTACATGGAAGGGACAGATGAGGTCAGAGATGACAGGAAATCCATGCTCAACCAAGAGTATGAGGCTTTCAGGCAATCCAAGGAGAACAACATAACCATCTGTTATGAGAAGTTCTTTAGGATTGTCAATGAGCTGAAGACCTATGGAAGAGTTTTCAGCAACTATGAACTCAATGACAAGTTCCTTAGATCTCTCTCTAGAGAATGAGACACAAATATCTGTGTCATAAGAGAAGTGGCAAAGCTGGGTGAAACAGCTCCTCACACCTTCTTTGGAAAGCTGCTTTCATATGAAATGTAGCTGGCTGTCAGGAAAGATGAGGAGAACAACAGCAAGTCTTAGACAAAGGACAAGTGTGTGACATTCAAAGCTGAAGGCTCCAGCAAAAGCAGAAGGAAGTCTCCCTCTCCAACCAGGAGAGATGCTGAAACTGAGTCTGGAAAGTCAGAGGAAAGAACATCAAACTGTCAATGGTCTGATGAAGACTTTGTTGCCTTAACCAGGCAATTCCAGAAGTTCCTAAAGAAGAAGCACTGGAGAGGCAGGCTTTCCTCCTCCTCACATCCTAAGGATGAATACTACAAGGGCAGGAGAAAATCCTCTAAGGAGGACAAGTATGTTTCTAAATCTGGTAAACATGTTTCCTCTAACATGATTTGCTATCATTGCAGAAAACCTAGGCATGTGATAGCAGACTGCCCAGTCAAAAGGAAGGAACATGGAGAGAAAAAGGATCACCAGAGAAAAGGCAAGAAGGAGAAATCCCTCATGGCCAAAAAGGAAAAGAGCTTGACTGACTCCTCCTCATCTGAGTCAGAAGAAGAGGAAGAAGAATTAGAAGCCTACATTGGGCTATACTCCACTGAAGAGGGAGCTGTTGAAGCAGACTACATCAAGAGGCTGGCTGCTTTAGAAGAAAAGCTGAGGAGGTGCATCCTACTGTCAGGACTGAAGACAGGGCCCCTCTATCACTATCTGATGGTGATTCAGAGGTGGATTCATAAGAGGACAGCTGCTGCCTTGGGCTGATGGTCAGGTCAGATAAGAAATCAATCAGGATCAGCCTGGTCCAAGCAAGTTATATTCTGTCACTAGCTCTGCATGTTCAGATTATGAATCTGTTCCAGATTCCTGTGCCTCTGCATCAAGTGATGGTGATGGCTCAGGATCTGAGGGAGACATCGATCAATTGATTGATACCTATGGTGCTCTTCTGCATGCTTTTAAGAAGAACAAGCTCCTGGACAAACAGTAGGCTCAGGAAATTGCCTCTTTGAAGCTTGTTGCTTTGGATTCAGCAAAATTGCTGGATCAGAAGACTCAAGAAATCAGCAAACTGAAGAATGTAACAATTTTTCAGAAAAGCATCATAACCTTCAAGAACAACCATATCAGGAATCTTGAAGGTAGGATCCAAAAGGAGAGGGAACTAGTGGTTAGCTACTCCAAGACTAGTACAGTGTTGCCCTTGATAGACTCATTCTTCTCCCAAAAGGGAAAGAAAGGGTTGGGATTCAAGGGAAGGATAAGAGCTGCTAATCCTAAGGGAAAGGACAAAGCTCAAGTGGAGCCACTAGCCTCTAAGGCTCCAATCAAGTTTAATAAAGTTCAGTTTCCTTCTAACAGCCATGACCATGAGAGTCTTTATGGTCACTTGAATCATGTTAAACCATCTGGTGTGAACAAAGATTTTCCACAAAATGGTGGGGTTTACAGCAAAGGTGCTAGTGCCTATGAGAAAATACAAATGGCCTATCCTGGACCATTTGTGTTTGGTGCAACAGCCCCTTCAGTCAAGGGTAAAGCTGCTGCCTGTTCTAAAATCCTCCAGCCCACTCTAAGACCAAGGGAAAGGCTGTCAGTATACTTGACCTGGGCATCTCTGAGGCCATCAAGACTATGCTTTCTGAAAAGAAAGCTGTTGCTAGAAGGGCTCAAGATATCCCAAGCACTTCTACTGCTAGACCCACTACTTGTCAGACTGGGGCTGGGAAGTCATGGAACAGGACTGCTACTACTCCTTCTAGAGCCAGAGCTATTGTTAACATGGCCACTAGACAAGCTCCAAAAAGAAAGTACAACATTCATGAGTGTTTGTGTTGTGGCAAGGTAGGCCACTTTGCTATTGATTGCCGGCACAATCATAGTGTACAGAGAGCAAATGTCAGCTTGCATGTCAGAAAATCTGCAGGCAGGCATAATTATTTTTACCCTAACATGCACCAAGGACCCAACACAAATTGGGGTCCTAAGGTTAACTGATTTATGTTTTGCAGGTTAGTCCAAGTACCCATACCCCTATATGGTACTTGGACAGTGGATGTTCCAGTCACATGACTGGAACAAGGAGCATGTTGAAAGATTATGTTCCTGTCAAGAATGGACCAACGGTTATTTTTGGTGGGTCTGAGAAAGGGGTGACTAGAGGTTATGGTAAGATCTCTAATGGCATAATTACTATCACAAGAGTAGCCTATGTGGAAGGATTGCAACACAACCTGTTAAGCATTAGCCAACTCTATGATCTTGGCTATGACATAGTATTCCACAAGGATGAGTGCCAAATTAGGAGGTTAAATGACCAAGAGTTCATCTTAACAGGCACTAGGAGTGGAAATGTGTATTGTTTAGATTTTTTATGCACTAGCAAAGACTGACATGTATGCCTAGTTGTTGATGAGAAAGCCTCTTTTGTGTCCAGTGGCACAAGAGGCTAATTCATCTAAACTATAGGACCATAGACAAGCTATTCAGCAAAGAGCTGGTTAGGAATGAGCCTAAGTCTATATGCACTAAGGAGGGTATCTGCTCTGCATGCCAAAAGGGAAAACAGAATAAGACCTCCTTCAAGAGCATTGGCTCCAAGGATTCAGTGAGGTGTTTATACCTCTTGTATATGAATATATTTTGTCCTATGTCAATTCAAAGTCTAGGTAGGAAAGTCTACACCCTTGTAGTTGTTGATGACTTTTCTAAATTTGTCTGTGTGTTCTTCCTAAGGAAGAAATCTGAAACCCTTGATGTCTTTCAGACATTTGCCAAGCAAATTCAGAATGAATTCAACAGCTCTGTGTTCAAAATTAGAAGTGACCATGAGACTGAGTTTCAGTCTGAGTGTATGACAAGATTCTGTGAAGAGCATGAGATTCATCAAAAATTTTCCTCTTCGAGAACAGCTCAGCAAAATGGAATTACTGAGAGGAAGAATAGGACTCTCATAGAGGCTAGTAGAATATTATTAAGTGACTCATCCCTCCTAGAATAATTCTGGGTTAAGGCAGTTAACACTGCATGCTATGTCCTTAATAGGGCTTCTATCACCAAGAGCCACAAGAAGACTCTCTATGAGATCTTGAAGGGCAAAAAACCAAACCTGAGCTACTTCGGGATCTTTGGTTGCAAGTGTTATGTGCTCAACAATGGAAAAGTTCATATAACTCAGTTTGCTGTCAAGTCCCCTGAAGGGATATTTGTTAGGTACAACACTTATAGTAAGACATATAGGATCTACAACTTAACTACCCAAGTTGTGGAAAAGTAAATGCATGTTGTTTTTGATGAATCCAACATGGTTAACAGTGAGCTGCCAAGCTACTCCTCTTCTATTATTGCAGGTACAGAGCAGAAGATGGACAAGCTAACCATCAAGGAAGTTACCCTCATAGTCCAAGATAATGATGATGGACTGTCTGTTTCAAGAGAAGGGAAAGACACACCTCAAGAAAATGAAGACCAGTCAGCTGATAACCCTAAAGATCAGCAAGTTGCAGCTAGATTACCTCCAGCTACCAGGCATCTAAGGGACCATCCAGTTCACCAAATCATTGGTGATGCAAATCATGGAGTCCAGACCAGAAGCAGGAACACGAATGCAGCTCTCTACTCAAGCTTCCTTTCTCAGGAAGAGCCAAAGAAGTTTGAAGAAGCAATCAAGGACCAGTTCTTGATTGGAGCAATGCAAGAAGAACTGGACCAATTCAAGAGATGTAAGGTCTGGAAGTTGGTCCCCATACCACAAGTACAAAATGTCATAAGGACTAAGTGGATCTACAGGAACAAGTTGAATCAAGATGGCATTATTGTCAAGAATAAGACTAGACTGGTGGCTAAACGCTACAGACAAGAAAAGGACATAGACTTTGATCAGACCTTTGCCTCAGTTGTCAGATTGGAAGTCATAAGAATCTTCCATGCATTTGCTGACCATCAGGGATTCAGAGTCTAGCAAATGGATGTCAAATCAGCATTCCTGAATGGGACCTAAAAGAGGAAGTATATGTGTCTCAGCCACCAGGTTTTGTAGTTCTTAACTCTCCTAATTTTGTTTATAAGCTTAGGAAAGCTCTATATAGGCTGAAATAAGCCCCTATGGCTTGGTATGAGAGTTTGTACAGCTTCCTCATTGAGAATAAATTCTCAAGGGGGAAGATAGACAAGACTCTATTCCCAAGGGAATCAAAGAGCAAGCTTATCCCAGTCTATATATATGTCGATGACATTATCTTTGGATCTACTGATGACAACCTTTGCAGTAAGTTTACTAAACTTATGGAAGGGAAGTTTGAAATGAGCAGCATGGGTGAGCACAAGTTCTTTTTGGAACTCCGAGTAAGACAGACTGATGATGACTTGTCCATATCCCAGTCCAAGTTCACCAGGGAGCTAATCAAAAAGTATGGTATGGAGAATGCCTATGTAACACCCCCTATCCGTCACATAGCATATAGCAGTAGGTCCGGCCGGGGCCCGACGCCATATACTACAGACAGACCGGGTGGTTACTTATGGAAACCATCCAACCAATCTCAACGTCCTACACAGAGCATTCTAGCGGAAGCATTATACAAAAGTTGTAACAAAGAACCCAACATTAAAGCACGAATGTCCACTAATATAAAATAGGAATGTTATACAAAATACCCAAAATCAGCCTTAAGGCCTTACAAATTGTTTCGCTTCAAATTACATGTTTTACAAACCACGGCACGCAGGCCGGTCACACATGAATAAAGCAGTAAACACTTCCAATTAGGCCTTCAAGGGCCGGCTTCGCATTCGGGCTTTAGCCCGCTATTGACCGCTTGGTCCAGCTGCACCTACAAACAACATACCACCGCACGGTGGCAAAACAAGACAACGGTCAGCAATGCTGACCAAATTATAACGATCCCGCCCCCAACTCGGGGAGGCGATACTCCTTCCCTGCATTTCATTAGCATAAGCGAGCAATATAAATATATATCCATTTCATCACAGACGTTGGCTCGCACGGCCACACGCCCCGTGCTCTCAGGGCACATTCTCGGTGAACCGGTCGATGTCACGTCAATTAAAGCCATAGACATTACGGACTCACCACCGCCACTTGGACGGCCAAACCTATGAGCAATTTGTCTTCTTGGCCTGGGTCACGACAATTTAAGTCATCAACCGCCAAAGAACCTAATCTATGCCAACGGTAATTGTCACGTGCCTTTAGGTCTCTTTAACCGAACGACATAGAACGGGTACGGTTCCATCTAACCCGTGCTCACATCGCAACGACAATTTAAGTCATATGCGCGGGTCAAACTTCCACCGAGTCCCATATCCATCACAATTCACATAACCCGATTATGTTCAAGTTGGCGCTCAGGCCACCAAGTTGGCAAGATCTCGTATCCGCCCAGTTTTTCGGGTGCACCTTTGGGTTAGTCCCCAAGGCTCCCTCCTGCAATCTACCGCGTAGAAAACCCGAAAAACAACCAATAGCACGGAGTGTTCTCCGGCATTATGCAATGCAACATCACCGATCCAGACCAACATGTCCGGGTAGGCTTCACACATCATGCATATGTCCGTTCTCGCTTACGGACTCTAAACAACGGGGACTTCACATATCTACCCGAAGGAACGCCTCCAACTCTCCGCAAACTCGCGAGAGCGGGCTTCCCATGCAAAGAAAGAGAGCTACTCATGCTCAAGATGAGGATCGTTACCCTAGCGTTCCTCTTTGGCGCTATTGAAAAGTAATCGGATGAAAAGCACCGCACTAGCTTTGCCTCCGTGGATCCGGAGTCGGCTCGCGATTCGGAGCTTCGAAGCTCCTCCAATGGCGGGATCTAGCTCCTTCTTCCTCCCTTGGCTCTCCTCTCTCTCTAAGGTTTTAGAAAGATAACACTTAAGAAAAAGTGAGGGTTTCTAAGTCCAATCCCGGGTATATCCATTCAGGAACAACCCCCAGCCGTTGGATCTCAAAATAAGGAAACGAACGGCTTTGATTCGGGACTGAAATGCCCAATCTGGACCGAACACGGCCTGACACACGCCCGTGTCCAGGGCCGTGTGCCTCATTCGCCGTCAAAATCGAATCACCTGGAACCTTACACGGGTATCGAACACGCCCGTGTTCGAGCTGACACGCCCGTGTTCCACCTGACACGGCCGTGTGGCCGGCCGTGTACCCCATCATTTTTCCCCAAAATCAACCCGAGCACTGCACGGGTTCTAGGACACGCCCGTGTCCTTACCCTTGTCACCTCAACACTCCTGGACCCCAGGCCGTGTACACGGTCTCGACAATCGACACTTCGTCGAGCAATGATCGTCGACCTGATGACACGGCCTTGGACACGCCCGTGTCCTAGGCCGTGTGCCTTTTCTCGACACATTATCGACACCAAAGTGTCGACTTCCCTGGACGAGTGTCGACACGGGTCGACACGCCCTGCGACATGCCCGTGTTGCAGGCCGTGTGCCATGTCTCGACACTTCGTCGAAGCAGAGTGTCGACTTCGCGGCTAAGTGTCGACACGGGTCGACACGCCCTGCGACACGCCCGTGTCGCAGGCCGTGTGCCCAGTCTCGACACAATGTCGAGACCAAAGTGTCGACTTCCCGACAGAGTGTCGACACATGCTTGACACGCCCTGGGACACGCCCGTGTCCCAGGCCGTGTTCCTGCTGCCCGAACCCAAAGTGGCCCAAAACGTCCCCCTTTGCTCCTTTGAGTTTCGGGGCGTTACTACTCTCCCCCTCTTAAAAGAATTTCGTCCACGAAATTATATAAAGGAAAGACATGTACAAAACCAAAATTTGTACCTGAGCGGAACAACTCCGGATACTCGTCAAGCATAGTCTGCTCTCGCTCCCAAGAGAGCTCCTCACGACCGCAATTGTCCCACCGGACCTTGACCATCCTGATCTCTTTATTGCGTAGCCGCTTGACCTCCGAGTCCTCAATCCGCACGGGCTTGACCTTTGTCGTTAGCCCACTATCCACCGGCACTTGATCAACCGCGATCACTAGCGTAGGCTCTTGCACCGCCTTCCGAAGCACCGAAATGTGGAATACATCATGTAACCACTTAGCTCCACTGAAAGCTTCAACCGATAGGCCGCTTCACCAACTCGCTCCAGAACCTTAAACAGTCCAAGGTATCTCGGGCTTAGCGTTTTCAATCGCCGTACCCGCGAGACACCCTTGAACGGCTTGATCTTTAAGTATACATAATCGCCCACAGCGAACTCCACGTTCCTGAGCTTGGCATTATAGTGCTTTGCTTGCCGGTCCTGAGGGATAAGCAACCTCTCCCGAATGGTTCTCACCAAAGAAGTAGCATCCTCCACTTCTGATCGCTTATACAACCTTGACTCACCCGTTTCCAACCAAGACAATGGCGTGCGACATTTTCTACCATATAGGGCCTCGAAAGGCGCCATCAGAATACTCGCTTGGTAGCTATTGTTGTATGCGAACTCCACCAAATAAAGGTGGTCTTCCCATTGCTTTCCGAAATCCAAGACACACATGCGGAGCATGTCTTCCATAGTTCTATTGACCCTCTCGGTCTGCCCATCCGTTTGCGGATGGAAGGCTGTGCTGAATTTCAGCTTTGTTCCCAACATTTGCTGCACAAGCCTCCAATCATTGGACGTGAACCGCCCATCTCGGTCACTCACGATGCTGCGGGGCACACCATGAAGCCGTACTATGTTATCCACATAAAGCTTTGCCAATTTCTCCACCGGATCATCCTTCCTATGCGGAATAAAATGCGACACCTTCGTTAATCGATCAACGACCACCCAAATGGCGTCGTTCCCCTTTTGCGACCTTGGCAAACCGTGCACAAAGTCCATAGAGATGTCGTCGAATTTCCACTCCGGAATAGGCAAGGACTTAAGAAATCCTCCCGGCTTTTGGCACTCCGCCTTCACCAAGGCGCAAGTTTGGCACTTCGCTACGTATAGCGCCACATCCTTTTTCAAACCCGGCCACCAAAACAGTTTCTTCACATCACGGTACATCTTCGTGCTCCCCGGGTGAATCGAGTACTTGGTATGGTGTGCCTCGTACAACAACTCCACACGCAAATTGCCCACACTTGGGACGCACAGACGACTGTGTTTCCAAAGCAATCCGTCCTCCACGACGAATTGGGAATTTGACCCATCTAGAGCCTCTACCATGAACTGCTTCATATGAGCATCCATATCCAAAGCCCGCCGAATGCGATCAACCAGGTCATATTGGACTTCAGTCCAATTCAGAACTGCTTCAGCACTCGATTGCCTGTCCACACAAACAATTTCCAACGCCTCCAACTCTCGCACCAACCGCTCATCATGCACCGATAGCCAATTGGCTTGAGCTGGGGCTCGGCGACTCAATGCGTCCGCAACCGCATTCCCTTTGTCAGGCACGTAGTGGATCTTGAATGTATAGTCCCCCAGGAACTCCATCCATCTACACTGCCGCATATTCAGATCCTTCTGATCAATAAGATACTTCAGACTCTTGTGATCGGTGTAGATATCAATCTTCACACCGTACAAGTAGTGTCTCCACAGCTTCAAGGCAAAAATCACGGCCGCTAACTCCAAGTCATGGATCGGATAGTTCCTTTCATGCACTTTTAGCTGCCTCGAGCCATAAGCTATTACACTTTCGTGTTGCAGTAGCACGCAACCCAAACTGCTGCCTGAAGCATCGCTATAAATCTCATAGCCTTCGGTCCCACATGGCGAACTCAGCACAGGCGTCGTGGTCAACCGACACTTCAACTCCTCAAAAGCTCGTGCGCACTCCGGCGTCCAAACGAACTTATGCTCCTTCCTCGTCAATGTAGTGAGAGGTAATGCTATCCGCGAGAAGTTCTCTACGAAGCGCCTATAATAGCCGGCAAGCCCCAGAAAACTCCGGACTTCCGCTACCGTAACATGCTCAGGCCACTCCCGTATCGCAACAATCTTCGCCGGATCCACAGCAATACCCTCTCCACTTACTATATGCCCGAGGAAGGCCACTGAGGATAGCCAAAACTCGCACTTCGAGAACTTGGCATACAACTGATTTCTCCTTAGCGTCTCCAACACCAAATGAAGATGCTTGAAGTGATCTTCCTCACTTTGCGAGTACACCAAAATATCATCGATGAAGACGATCACGAAATGGTCCAAGTACTCCCTGAAAGTCCTGTTCATCAAATCGATGAACACTGACGGCGCATTAGTCAGCCCAAACGGCATGACCGTAAACTCATAATGCCCGTATCTCGTACTAAACGCTGTCTTTGGGATATCACTCTCCCTTATTCGCAGCTGATAGTACCCAGCCTTGAGATCTAACTTCGAGTACAGCGTCGACCCAACTAACTGATCAAAAAGATCATCAATCCGGGGGATCGGGTACTTGTTCTTCTTAGTCAGCTTGTTGAGCTCCCGATAATCAATACATAGCCTCAAGCTTCCATCCTTCTTCTTAACAAAGAGGACCGGTGCGCTCCAAGGCGAAGAACTCGGGCGCACATACCCTTGCTCCAACAACTCTTGCAGTTGAACTTTCAGCTCCGCCATTTCCTTAGGCGCTAGCCGATAAGGAGATCGTGACACAGGCTTTGCACCTGGCACTAGCTCGATTGTAAAATCTATCTCCCACTGAGGCGGGGCTCCAGGAAGATCTGCGGGGAACACATCAGGGTATTCTGATACCACTGAAATACAATCCAACGCGGTCTTCGGCTTTGCAACCTCCACTAGCGTAAAGAACAGTTCTGCTCTGGCACGAACCGCCTTCACCACCTGAAGAGCAGACATCAACGTCTTGCTCGACCTCTTTAAGCCCGTAAAAGTCGTCTCACGACTTGCTCCCAGCTTGACTTCCTTGCTACCGCAATCTATATGGGTCTGCTGCTCCGAGAGCCAGTCCATGCCAAATATGACGTCGAACTCCACCAACGGAAGTAAAGACGCCCGCAGGTCGAACTCCTGCTCCCCAATACGAATCTTAACATCACAGATCCTATCCGCTCGCATCGAACACCCATTGGGCAACAACACATCCAACTTATCCTTCACCATCGAAGAAGGGACTCTGATGCGTGATATAAATCCTTCGGACAAGAAGTAGTGTGAAGCTCCCGTATCGAAGAGTGCTCGTGCCGGATTTTCACAAATCAATACAAATCCTAAACAAGCAGTGGTAAGGTAACATGTGCATAACAAGTATTTAAAGAAATTGACTTGCTATTAAGTAAACCGTACCTGTCACCACATCAGCCTGTTTGATGGCCTCCTGTTGGCCAAGATTATACACCCTTGGTTGGGCCGGAGCATAATGGGATGCGGTCGACTCCACCGCCTTTCCCTTCTCTTCATAAGTAGCTCCCGGCTTTCTCTCGGACTTAGGACGTCCGCTCCAACAGTCACGGGCAAAGTGCCTCGTCTTTCCACATGTAAAACACGCGCCCGGGGTCCGACTCGTAGTCGCCCCAGAAGCGCCAGAAGGAGCTGGACCCGAAGTCCTATGCTTCTTGAAAGACCTCCGATAGTCGGTCTTTGAAGTAGTCGGCACTTTAAATTCAGATTTCTTCTCACCCAAGCTTTTCTTTGCTTGTACATTCTTCATGTCCTTCTCCAAGGACCGGGCAGTATTGACCAAGGTTAAGATACCCTGCGTCATCGGCCCCGAAAGTAGTAGTCTCAACTCATCCCTCAAGCCTTCATAGAAGCGATTAGTCTTGCTCTCCTCATCCACGATGGTGGAGCTAACATATCGACTTAAACGAGTGAACTCATGGAGATATTCATCCACGCTCCTCTCACCCTGAACCAACTTCAGAAATTCGTTTTCCAACGCTATCTTCTGCGTCGAAGGGAGGTATCTAGCCAAGAATAATCTCGAGAACTCTTCCATCGAGACATCACCAAGTTGTCTACCTCTCAATAAGTGCAGCTCCAATCCTTCCCACCACATCCTCGCTTCACCGTCCAAAAGGAACGTAGCGATGGTGGTCATTTGCCACTCCTCCGTCTCCGTTGCTGTCATGACTCTCTTCACCCTGGAGAGACAGTCTTCAGCCTGAGATGGGGTTCCCAACCCCGAGAATAACGGAGGGTTAAAGCTCATTACATGCTTAAGCTGCCTCTCAGTTGCCCTCCTTGGCACCACCGGTTCCACAACCACTTGCTCCACTCTCCTCGGCTCAGCCTCTTGCAGAGGTTCTTGCTCCATAACAGGAGCGGGCTGCTGCGTTTGCCTTACAGGCTGCGCATTTATCACGGCCAACACCGCTTCAGCCACCAATCGAATATTCTCAGCCGACAGAGGTGTTGCAGGAGCAACATCCGGTGCACTACTAGCCTCAGAAACTCGGCGTTCTGACGGCCCAACATCACTTCTGGTCACCTATAGTGGTACAAAACACCGTTAAGCGACCAAATAAATTGCAAACAACAATTATAGGAACACGCAGGTTCCTCAAACACGAGTATTTTCATTCCTAAGTGGACATTCATGGGTTCTTTTTACTGTTATTACGATGACGCACGCAATGTGCTCACCACCCCTTAAAAAGAATTCGCCCACGAATTCACTTTAAGCCCGACCAAAACCAGTAGTCTGATACCAATTTGTAACACCCCCTATCCGTCACATAGCATATAGCAGTAGGTCCGGCCGGGGCCCGACGCCATATACTACAGACAGACCGGGTGGTTACTTATGGAAACCATCCAACCAATCTCAACGTCCTACACAGAGCATTCTAGCGGAAGCATTATACAAAAGTTGTAACAAAGAACTCAGCATTAAAGCACGAATGTCCACTAATATAAAATAGGAATGTTATACAAAATACCCAAAATAAGCCTTAAGGCCTTACAAACTGTTTCGCTTCAAATTACATGTTTTACAAACCACGGCACGCAGGCCGGTCACACATGAATAAAGCAGTAAACACTTCCAATTAGGCCTTCAAGGGCCGGCTTCGCATTCGGGCTTTAGCCTGCTATTGACTGCTTGGTCCAGCTGCACCTGCAAACAACATACCACCGCACGATGGCAAAACAAGGCAACGGTCAACAATGCTTACCAAATTATAACGATCCCGCCCCCAACTCGGGGCGGCGATGCTCCTTCCCTGCATTTCATTAGCATAAGCGAGCAATATAAACATATAGCCATTTCATCACAGACGTTGGCTCGCACGGCCACACACCCCGTGCTCTCAGGGCACATTCTCGGTGAACCGATCGATGTCACGTCAATTAAAGCCATAGACATTCCGGACTCACCACCGCCACTTGGACGGCCAAACCTATGAGCAATTTATCTTCTTGGCCTGGGTCACGACAATTTAAGTCATCAACCGCCAAAGATCCTAATCTATGCCAACGGTAAGTGTCATGTGCCTTTAGGTCTCTTTAACCGAACGACATAGAACGAGTACGGTTCCATCTAACCCATGCTCACATCGCAACGACAATTTAAGTCATATGCGCGGGTCAAAATTCCACCGAGTCCCATATCCATCACAATTCACATAACCCGGTTATGTTCAAGTTGGCGCTCAGGCCACCAAGTTGACAAGATCTCGTATCCGCCCAGTTTTCCGGGTGCACCTTTGGGTTAGTCCCAAGGCTCCCTGCTGCAATCTACCGCGTAGAAAACTCGAAAAACAACCAATAGCACGGAGTCTTCTCCGACATTATGCAATGCAACATCACCGATCCAGACCAACATGTCCGGGTAGGCTTTATACATCATGCCTATGTCCGTTCTCGCTTACGGACTCTAAACAACGGGGACTTCACATATCTACCCGAAGGAACCCCTCCAACTCTCCGCAAACTCGCGAGAGCGGGCTTCCTATGCAAAGAAAGAGAGCTACTCATGCTCAAGATGAGGATCGTTACCCTAGCGTTCCTCTTTGGTGCCATTGAAAAGTAATCAGATGAAAAGCACCGCACTAGCTTTGCCTCCGTGGATCCGGAGTCGGCTCGCGATTCGGGGCTTCGAAGCTCCTCCAATGGCGGGATCTAGCTCCTTCTTCCTCCCTTGGCTCTCCTCTCTCTCTAAGGTTTTAGAAAGATAACACTTAAGAAAAAGTGAGGGTTTCTAAGTCCAATCCCGGGTATATCCCTTCAGGAACAACCCCAAGCCGTTGGATCTCAAAATAAGGAAACGAACGGCTTTGATTCGGGACTGAAATGCCCAATCTGAACCGAACACGGCCTGGCACACGCCCGTTTCCAGGGCCGTGTGCCTCATTCACCATCAAAATCGAATCACCTGGAACCTCACACGGGTATCGAACACGCCCGTGTTCGAGCTGACACGCCCGTGTTCCACCTGACACGGCCGTGTGGCCGGCCGTGTACCCCATCATTTTCCCCCAAAATCAACCCGAGCACTGCACGGGTTCTAGGACACGCCCGTGTCCTTACCCGTGTCACCTCAACACGCCTGGACCCCAGGCCGTGTACACGATCTCGACACTCGACACTTCGTCGAGCAAAGATCGTCGACCTGATGACACGTCCTTGGACACGCCCATGTCCTAGGCCGTGTGCCTTGTCTCGACACATTGTCGACACCAAAGTGTCGACTTCCTGGGACGAGTGTCGACACGGGTCGACACGCCCTGCGACACGCCCGTGTCGCAGGACGTGTGCCATGTCTCGACACTTCGACGAAGCAGAGTGTCGACTTCGCGGCTAAGTGTCGACACGGGTCGACACGCCCTGCGACACGCCCGTGTCGCAGGCCGTGTGCCCAGTCTCGACACAATGTCGAGACCAAAGTGTCGACTTCCCGACACAGTGTTGACACAGGCTTGACACGCCCTGGGACACGCCCGTGTCCCAGGCCGTGTGCCTGCTGCCAGAACCCAAACTGGCCCAAAACGTCCCCCTTTGCTCCTTTGAGTTTCGGGGCGTTACAGCCTACACCATGAGAACTTTCATGTGATCAAGTATGCCTATATGCAAAGATGAGGTAGGGAAACCTGTTGATGAGTCTTTGTATAGAGGGATAATTGGGTCGCTTCTATATCTGACTGTTAGTAGGTCTGACATCATGTATGTCACATGTGTCTGTGCTAGGTATCAGACCTGCCGTAAAGAATCTCATTACTCTGGTGCAAAGAGAATCTTGAGGTATCTTAAGGGCACACCAGATCTTGGCCTATGTTAACATAGAAATGGGGATTTTGATCTAACAAGATTTTCAGATGCAGATTTTGCTGGTTGCAAAGAAGACAGGAAAAGCACTACTGGAACCTGTCAATTCTTAGGAAGAAGGCTGGTTTCTTAGAGCAGCAAGAAGCAAACTAGTGTGGTCATATCCACAGCTGAGTCAGAATACATATCAGCAGACAGCTGTTATGCTCAGCTGCTGTGGATCCAACATCAACTACATGATTACAACCTGCAGGTAAGTAGAACTCCTCTTTACTGTGATTCTACAAGTGCTATTTCTATTGTCAGAAATCCTGTCTCACATACCAGGACTAAGCATATAGAAATAAGATATCATTTTAATAGGGAGAATGTGGAGAAGGAAGACATCTGTCTTGAGTTTGTCCCCACAGACAAGCAAGTGGTTGAAATCTTCACTAAGCCACTAGATGAAGCAAAGTTCAACACCCTCAAATTTGAGTTGGGTATGTTGAACTTGGCATAGCTTCAGGCACTCCCTTTTGTATTATATTTTTTGGTGCAGGTATTGTTCCTCTTGCTGGACATACAGACTCCCCAGTTGTATCAGTTCACTGATGCTTCTACTGAGGGGGAGTAAGCTACTCTGGACAGAAGAGAGAAGGACAGCAAATGGAAGGGCCAGCCCCCCATCTGCCTATTCTATAGAAGTTAAAAAGGGGGAGAGAAGGTCCTAGCAATGGGAGAGAAGAGAGAAGGTCCTAACAAGGGGGAGACATAGCAAGGGGGATCAAGTGAGAAGAAATGTGGCACTCAAGTAAGGACAAACACCTATCAACCAAATATGAGGAGCACGTAAATGAGGTACACTTACTTATAGCTTATCAAAATTTCAAGTGGTATTTTGTTGTATAGGTTGTGTGTGTCATTGACCAAGAAAAGAAATGAGATTTTGACTTCTTACAAATAGGGGGAGATTGTTTGGTTCATTGTTCTCAATGTCCCTGATTTGTGAGAAGTCAAACATGTCAATGTCACACACATCATGTGTATTTGATGTGCATTTGAGGTTTTAAGTGCAGGTTAGTCCATCTCATATTGATTGGACATGTGGACACAAGAAGTGGTTGTTGGACGTAGCAAAAATCGTCTAAGTCCACAGGCGTTAACTAGGGCAAGCTCACTCAATGCTGGAGGTATGGATTCAATGTTATCCAGTAGAAATTTGTCTAAGTACAAAAGTGTTGAGTGAAGTTTACACACTCAACGCCATATAGCATATAGCGTTGAGAGCATTTCAGCCTAACTGAAAGATAGCAAAAAATCTGGCTAAGTACAAAAGCATTGAGTGTAGTCTACTCACTCAACGTCATATACTGTTTAGCGTTTAGTCTGTCTCAGCCTAACTGAAAGATAGCCAAAAATTTGGCTAAGTACAAAAGCGTTGAGTGTAGTTTACTCACTTAACGCCATACAACAAAAAGATTGTGAGTCAGGCTGAGTCAGTCTAAGGCTAGAGAAATTGGCTGAAAATATGGCTAAGTACACAGGCGTTGAGTGTACTCTACTCACTCAACGCCATACAGCTAATAGCATTGAGTGTTGCTGTTCCAGTCAGCTCCACAGAAAAGTTGGACAAAAATTTGACTAAGTCCATAGGCGTTAAGTGTAGCTTACTCTCTCAACACCAAGTAGTTTGGCAATGAATGTAGTTTACTCTCTCAACGCCAGATAACAAAAAAGTTCTGTTAAGTAGTTTGGCTTTGAGTGGAGCTTACTCTCTCAACGCCAAGGCAAAGAATTTTTGGCTAAGGCAAAAAGTGTTGAGTGAGGCATGCTCACTCAACGCTCTCAGGGCCTAAGATGCTGCAGGCAGAAAAATGACTAAGGCAAAAAGCGTTGAGTGATGAAGACACACTCAACACTCACAACGCCTTGTAGCAGAAATTTGGCCAAGTCCAAATAAGTGGATAGCTTGGTTTCGTCGAGCTCAATTTTGTCGAACTGAGATTAACGATCGTCGAATTAAACCTGAAGATCGTCGAACTGAGGTTAGCCTTTTGTCGAACTGATTTTGCGATTTCATCGAGCTGAGCTTGCAGTTCATCGAACTGAACTTTATGCTTTCGTCGAGCTGAGCTTGTCGTTCATCGAACGGAGCTCAGATTTTGTCGAGCTCAATACCTAAACAGACAGATTTTTGTCTAAGTGTTTTGGCATTGAGTGATACCTACTCACTCAATGCCTTTGGTTCTAATGTTTGAATTTTGGCCAAGTCCACGGATGTTGAGTCATGCTGACATCAGCAAAGTCAAAAGTCAACCAAAATTCAAATATTGCGGAAATGATTCCTGAGACGTTGGTAGTGCCAGCTGGATCTATCTTCTGCAATTACCAAGGATTATTTCATCATGAACTGTTGGGGCCCACACATAAGCAAAGAGCCGTTGAATCAGGAGTTAATTGAAAGCATGGGCTGATTGGCTGAATCTCTGCCATCAATTCTGGTGAGGGAACCCACTGCTCTATTGGCCTTCAGAGAATAAAAAGGAACAAATCGGCCAGAGCAAAAGGAGCTTTCCTGTCTAGGTTTTCTGAGAACTGAAATGTGCAGCCAAACATCATCTTCTTTTTCGCCATTTTCGTCGAGCTTGAAGAAAGTGTTCAGCACAGAGAACCTTGCTGGAAAGAGATAGTCGTAGCAATCCACATCTGTATCAGCAGGATCAGAAGCTTTTCTGAAGATAGCATATCTACAAGTTCTGCAAGAAAAAGAAGCTATTTGAAGAGAAGAATTTTACTGCATACACATTGTCTTCAACAGCAAGTGCTTGGGTCTGATGTCTGCTCAGTCCAAGAAGAATGAGACACAGATCTTGCTCTGGTGTCTATACATCTCTTTCTGTATTTCTATTTTCTGTAGAGATTCTTAGTGAATCTGGAGTTGTAAGCCTATTCTATAAAGGCTGAGGATTTAATGACCTGTGTTTTAGGCTTTGTGCCTGGTGATAGGTCTTTGTGACCTGGATTGGCTTGGTGCCTGAGTATTTGGTCTTTGTGACCTGTGTTTGGTCTGGTGGGATCAGTGTTGTAAGCTATTTGTTAGCTGAGTTCTGGAGGGAGAGCTGAATCTAACACACTGTTAGATAGGCATAGAGGGACAGTGGTGTTGGATCCGGAGGCCAACCTTAGAGGGGGGGGGGGTGAATAAGGTTTTATAAATTTCGCTTGAATAAACGGAATCTTAACGTAAACCACACCACAAGTGAAGATTTTAAACACAAGTATTAAATTCAATAACAATCAATTTCATACAAGTACAAGATGAATGTTTTACAGTACGATCTTCATGACGTCGAAGATCAAAGACGAAGAGAAGAAAACTTTGGGTTTTCTATACCGACCCAAAACCCGGACCGGTTGGCTCTCTCACTTTCTCCCCGAAAGGTCTTAGAGCCGCTCTTCACCTCCACATCCGGAAGGGTCTTAGAGCACCGCTAGATCCCCGATCTAGACGCCCCAAATCCCGGGACGATTTTCCACGGAATCCAACCCGGATCCCGACGACCTTCCCCGGTCGATTTCCCTTACCACTTACAACAATAGAAGAAGAAAAAGATACAAAAAGTGATTACAAAATATATTCGTTAAAGTTTAGGTTCTCCCTCTTGAGAAGTTCTCCGGATAGATCTACGGCCGGTGCTTGTGATCTTCGATGGAAAGCACCCGGTCGCTAGACGTAGACGATGCGAAGCCTTGATCGCCGGAGTTCTTCGATCTCGAACGGGAGGAAGAAGCCTTGCTTTTTCTTTGACGAAGACGAGTAGAACGGACGTAGGAAGATGGCCGAACTTAGTATTCCTGGAGCACTTCGTCAATAATCTCTGGAGGCTTAGGTCTTGAGGAAACGGCGCTGCTTTTTATACGTCTTGGAGAAAATAGACTACCGCCTGCGATAACTCTATCGCCGGGCGGTAGGTTCGCGCGTAACGCCTGCCAGCTGTCTCCACACGTCTCCCGAAACGGCAACTATAACTGCTCATTAAGGAAACTGCCGTTTCAAGAGAGCTATCACCGGGCGGTAATGGTTACCGCGTAACGCCTGCCAGCTGTCTCCACACGTCTCCCGAAACGGCAACTATAGCTGCTCATTAAGGAAACTACCGTTTCAAGAGAGCTATCGCCGGGCGGTAAAGGTTACCGCGCCCAGTCAGAGCGATAGCGCCATTTCGCCAAATAATTCTACCGCCTGCGATAAGACTATCGCCTGAGCGGTAGGTACCATCGTCGACGATCGTCCCCTCGATGCACGTCGACCGGATACCGCCGGCGGTAGCGTCCTGTCGCCGGGCGGTAGCTTTTGATTGTCGACGATCCTTCCTTAGCTGATAAATGGGCTGTCGACCATCGAACCGATATGCGTCGATCGAGATGGTTACCGCGCTGCGATAAGGTTGTCGCCGGGCGGTAGTAACCTTTTGAAGCTCTTCTCCTTTCCTTTCACCTATCAGCCTGCACACTCTATCACACAACCAATCTCATCAAATACAAGCAGGGAGTTGATATTCTCAAACCTAAGGAGTGTGAAACCATGTTCCAACAAACTCCCCCTTTTGATAATATCAATCCCGTTCATGATAAACCAAAATCAAGTAGATAGAGTGCCAGAATAGATGTATGTAGCAACGTAGAACAGTATAAAGTAGAGTATCAGAGTAAAATGAACGTAGAACAGTATAAAGTAGAGTATCAGAGTAAAATGATATTGAACAAATAAGCAATACACACCTATATCGATCCCGTTCAATCCTGTTCTATCCTACTACATACTCCCCCTATCGGTGGGACGCTCCCCCTATTTATGAGCACACACACACCTCAATACGCTCCCCCTATCATGAACACTACCTCCAATACCTTCTCCCCCTTTGATAATATCAAAAGAATGGGCGAGGCCAACCGACCAAGGAGGATGAAAATTGTAGGCGAGAGATAACGTAATATAGACCTACAAAGCACTTGAAATCAGAGAATTGTAAAACAGGGTCAAAATCAGGAGCAAACGCTAATCAGAGTGAAGAAAATGGACTATATGCACGAGACATAGCACACATCAAGTATGACATGAATGTTTGCAGGGTTTAGATAAATAGAGAGAAAAATAGGCAAACACAAATATCGTCATGAGAGAAAAAAAATGTGCCAGTACGTATTGTGCGAAAAGCATCGAATGTAGTTGAGGTCCAATTCTTATGCGCGGAAGATTTAAATAAGATAATGACATGTGCACGTGTAGCACCAAGAGACAAAACATTCAATAGAGATATCAGGCAGACATGTTTTATATCAAGCAAACTAACGATGCTAACACCAAAGAGATATAGTGAAAAATCACGTCACATGACATAGTGCGGCATAAAGAAATTAAATCAAGGGCACAAATCATAAAGTGTAGTCCATGCACAAGATCGAAACGACTTTGTAATCCAAGGTGCTCACCCTCACAACGCTTATGAAGACTTATCAGGAGGGATGAGTAGTGCTTGGGGGGTCTGTAAGCGGGATTTGATGGCCATCATTTTATTTTGGAGTTAGGCCATCAACTTTATACATAAAGCAGAACAAGACCCCAAGTCAATCGAAATCTACCCACATAGGTAGATCCACTTTAACTTGTTTACATTGGACATATGCCTTTCTAGTTTTGGCCCAAAAATTTAATTAGCATAGACACGCGCAATTTGATTTCATGACATTGATTGTTCAAGATATATCAGATATGTTAAAGTTAGTGTCACGATTTATAGCATGTCAGCTTATTATCTCAGGTTGAGTGCATGATCAAGTGGTGTGTGAGAGGTGTAATCATTATCGTAAATAAATCCTCACACATACTTAAAGGCATAGACAACGTACACCCACATTAATTTTCGCACTCAATAGCTAGACAAAAATTTAACTTCGCTCATCATGACAGGATACCAATGTGCCGTACAAATTGACAAAAAGATTAGCAAACATTGTATATACTTGAAAATATACCACGACTCGGTCATATGAGCCCCAAACCAACTAGTCAGTTTTTTTTTGAATTTTTGAAAACAATTTTAGCCACAACCAGGGAACAACCAAAAACAACACGAGCAGAAAAAAAAAACGAACAGTACATATGTTTTTTTTTTGTTTTTCTTTTTGTTTTTGGTGTTACAACTTTGAACAGAACCAACATGAAACCAAAAAAAACAAAACTACAAACACAAGAAAAAAATATAACAAAAATTAGGACGATAAATCAAGAATCCCAAGTTCGAGTCGTAGAAGCGAAAAACGAGCATCCGGAAGCGGTTTAGTAAGAATGTCCGTGAGTTGATCATCGGTCCCAATAAAGACGACACTCACATTCTCTTTCTTAATGTGGTCGCGAATAAAGTGATGTCGAACGTCTATGTGTTTGGACCGAGAGTGATGCACCGGATTATACGTTAAGTCTATCGCACTCTTGTTGTCGCACCTAAGTGTAATGTTGCGAAAAGAAAGACCAAAGTCTTCTAAAGTTTGCGACATCCAAAGTGCATGTGCACAGCAACTTCCTAAGGCGATATACTCGGCTTCGGCGGTCGAAAGAGCCACCGAGTTTTGCTTACGACTCGACCACGAGACAAGTGCCGGGCCTAAAAAATGACAAGTACCGCTAGTGCTCTTGCGGTCAAGAGAGCAACCGGCATAATCGGAGTCAGAATATCCATGAAGGGTAAAATCATCCGAGTGAGGGTACCACAACCCGAGGTGTTGCGTGCCACGGAGATAGCGAAAAATATGTTTTACCTCTTTAAAGTGAGACTCCCTAGGGTCAGCTTGAAAACGGGCACACATACCTACCGCAAACGTGATATCGGGCCGTGACGCACTCAAGTATAACAGAGATCCAATCATGCCCCGAAACATTGTTTGATCCACAGAGATTCCACTCTCGTCTTTTCCTAATTTAAGGGACGCACTCATCGGAGTTTTGACTTGTTTTAAAGACTCAAAACCAAAACGTACAAGCATATCTTTTATATATTTGGATTGATTTATGAAAATTCCGTCTGGTCGTTGAGAAATTTGAAATCCTAAAAAATAATTGAGTTCTCCCACAAGGCTCATTTCAAATTCAGATTTCATTAAACTCACAATCTCTTCAACCAACCTCTCATTAGTCGCTCCAAAAATAATATCGTCAACGTAAATTTGGAGGATAACGAGATCCGAATTTTTGGCTTGAACAAAGAGAGTTGTGTCTGCACTACCCATCTTGAACCCATGATCTAAGAGGAACGTAGTTAGCCTATCATACCAAGCACGGGGTGCTTGTTTCAATCCATACAAGGCCTTTACTAATCTGTACACATGATGAGGGTGGGCGGCATTTAGGAAACCGGGTGGTTGCTCGACATACACTTCTTCTTTTATATAACCATTTAAAAATGCGCTCTTAACGTCCATTTGAAACAACTTTATTTTCTTATGGCTTGCGAATGCCAAAAACATTCGAATGGACTCAAGACGAGCAACCGGTGCAAAAGACTCCTCAAAATCCACACCCTCAATTTGTGAATATCCTTGTGCTACCAACCGAGCTTTATTCCTCGTGATCCTAGACTCACCATCAAGTTTATTCTTGAACACCCACTTTAAACCAATCACGGGATGGTTGTCCGGACGATCAACTAGAATCCAAACTTTGCTACGCTCGAATTGGCTCAATTCCTCATTCATGGCAAGGAACCATGATTCATCTTGAAGAGCCTCGGACACGTTTTTGGGCTCAATATCCGATAGAAAGCATAAGTTGGAGAACGCCTCAAGAAAAGCAGATCGAGTTCTAACTCCATGGGATGGTTCTCCAATAACTAGATCACGAGGATGTTGTTTCGTAAACATTAGATCCTTAGGAGGCACATATGCGTGCGACTCACTCTCCTCGTTACTCTCAACCGGAACACTCTCCTCAACCTCTTCTTCGGACAACCTAGGCTCACTAGATGGTGGACTCTCATCAAAATGCACATGAGCCGATTCTTCAACCACTAAGGTTCTCTTATTATAAATCCTATAGGCTCGACTTTTGCTAGAATATCCTAAGAATATGCCTAGATCGGATTTTTCGTCGAATTTTCCTAAGAGATCCTTAGTGTTCAGAATATAGCATGGGCACCCAAAAACTCTAAAGTACGAGACGAAGGGTTTTCTATCAAAGTAGAGCTCGTAAGGGGTTCGCTTAAGAAGTGGGCGAAGCATGACACAGTTCATCACGTAGCTTGCCGTGTTGACCGCTTCGGCCCAAAACGATCGAGGTAAGCTGAACTCCGCGAGCATCGTACGTGCTAGCTCTTGAAGTGTGCGATTCTTTCTTTCTACCACTCCATTCTGTTGAGGCGTGCGAGGAGCGGAGAATTCGTGCTTAATCCCTAAAGTCTCACACAACTTCGAAAAATCCTCATTCTCAAACTCTCCACCGTGATCTGATCTGATACACTTAATGTTTAGTTCTTTCTCATTTTGAATACGCGTGCATAAAGTAGAGAATTCCATAAACGTGTCAGATTTGTTGGCAAGAAATATTGTCCAACAATAACGAGAAAAGTCGTATATGATGACGAATGTATATCGCTTTCCTCCTAGGCTACATGTGGAAAGCGGTCCAAACAAATCCATGTGCAAGAGTTCTAATGGTCTAGAGGTGGAAATCTCTGTTTTACTTTTAAACAAGTTTTTGACAAATTTTCCCTTTTGACAAGGCCCACACATAACGTTAAAACTACCGCTTAGAGACGGAATTCCTCTAACAAGTTTCTTTCTAGATAACTTAATAATTAGCTTGCTACCCGAGTGTCCTAATCTCCTATGCCAAAGGTCTAGTTCTTCATTCTTAGTTACTAGGCATTTTAGATTGGACGAAGAGAAATCATCAAAATTAACTGTGTACACATTGCGATTTCTATGGGCTACAAGCAATACATTAGAGGTTTTAGCATCAATGAGTTTGCACGTGTTCGATGATGATTCAAAAATAACATCTATACCTTTATCTCCTAGTTGACTTACAGAAATAAGGTTATGTTTTAAACCATCAACAAACAACACATTTGAAATAGAGAAAAACTTGTTACCTATTGTGCCGATTCCCAGAATTCTTCCTTTACCATTATCTCCAAACGTGACCACTCCACCTCTCTTCTTTTCCAGGCTAAGGAACTTATCTTTATCACCCATCATGTGCTTGGAGCAACCAGAGTCCAAGTACCACACGGTCTTTGTGTCCCTTGCCTGCCAACATACCTTAAAAGGAGATGAGAGTAAAGATCTGGTTACCCAAGTTGTTCCACCTATTTTATAGGTAGTAGACTTTGGTAGCCAGACTTGCGCGTTTTGTTTAGCACCTTTCCTCCCGCAAGAGCTTGAAGCTTGTCCGAACTTATTACAGTTGGCACATAGAGCATAAGCTGAGGAAATGACTTTCATCACCTCACTCGATCTCTTGCTAGAGGAAGGAGATAATGTATTCAGATTTTTGATCTTATTTGTTGACTTAGGCGTGGACAGAGTGCTATAGTCCTCCAATGGTGATGATGGACTTACATAGCCGATGCCAAACTTTCCTGACCCATGACACTGTGCGCCCAATAGCATGTTTAGAGATTTTTGGCCAACACCAAATTTTTGAACCGCACAGTTGAGATCATGGATCCTCGCTTTTAGAGCGGTGTTCTCAGTTACTAACATCCCACATCGATTAGCAAACTGTTTCTTTCCTTCCTCAACTTTAGCAAGGGAGATATGAAGCTTCTTCTCCAAGACATTCTTCTCATTTTTGAGAGATACTAGTCTCAAGGATGTCTTGGAGAGACTTGCTTTACCCTCCTCGATGGATGCTACCAAGTGAGGACATTCAAGGCATTCCACCTTCTCTTTCCCAATTTTAATTACTTCTTTCTTCAGCTTTTCTAAACTCTTGTTTAGACGTTTATTTTCAGCTCTTAAGGAATTTTTCTTAGATGTTACTTCTTCTAACCTACCAACTACACGATCATAAATCTCAAGTAATTCAGAGTAAGTAGGAGGAGTTACCTCAGTGTCGCTTTGGACACTGGACTCAGCATCAGATTCAGATTCCTCTTGACTTTTTCCCATGAGGCACAGATTTGCTTCGTTGTCACTTCCCGAGTCGGTGCTACTCGAATCTTCCGATCCATCCTCATCCCAGGTCAGAGCCTTCAGTACTTTCTTATTCCCTTTATACTTGTTGTCCTTTCCTTTCTCTTCCTTCTGGAGTCTTGGACAGTCTCTTTTTAGATGTCCCAGCTTGTGACAATGAAAGCATTCAGGCTGATACTTTTCATCATCGCTATCGGTCTCCTTTACCGACTTGTTCCACTTCCTACCCTCTTCAACTCCCTTCTTCAGAAACCGTTTGAACTTCCCTTGTTTTCTGGGTTCTTCATGAATTTTTTGAATTCCCTTACATAGAGACTTTCCTCTTCATCTTCTTCAGAGAAATCAGATGTTTTCCCAGCTTTTGAAGCCTTCAAAGCCAATCCCTTTTTCTTCATTTCCTTGGGATATTCCTCGGCTTGTATCTTCAGTTCCACTTCATGAGTCTTCAGGTTTCCGATAAGACTCTCAATCTCCAAGGCGCTGATTTCATGAGATTCAGCGATAGCAGTCACCTTGGGGTTGAAGCGGGGAGGTAGAGATCGCAGTATCTTCCTCACTAGATCACCATTTGGAAAGTTCTTTCCAAGAGATCTTGATGCGTTGACGATCTTGGTGAACCTTGTGTACATGCTGTCAACATCTTCATCGATCTCCATCCGGAACTGTTCATACTCGGATTCAAGCCGAAACAGCTTTGATTCTTTCACCTGCGAGGTACCCTCATGAGTAAGTTCAAGAAGTCGCCAAATATCAAAGGCAGTTTTGCAGTTACATATTCTATTAAATTCCGTCTTATCTAACGCACAGAATAGAGAGTTCATAGCCTTGGCGTTATTAGTACACCTAAGCTTGTCCGCATCGTCCCACTTATCGCGCGGTTTTTTCAAAAATGACTTCTCCAACCGTGGTAGTGGGTGTGGTGTACTTAGTCTCTATCATGGCCCATACGTCCATGCTTTGCGTCATCAGAAAGATTTTCATCCTTGTCCTCCAGTGACTATAGTCACTACCCATAAAGAGTGGAGGACGACTCACACCTTGTCCCTCAGTGAAAGCATGCACTGGGTTGGCCATCTTACTTCAGGTGGTTAAGCCTATTCGAAGTAACCTCGCTCTGATACCACTTGTTGGATCCGGAGGCCAACCTTAGAGGGGGGGGGGGGTGAATAAGGTTTTATAAATTTCGCTTGAATAAACGGAATCTTAACGTAAACCACACCACAAGTGAAGATTTTAAGCACAAGTATTAAATTCAATAACAATCAATTTCATACAAGTACAAGATGAATGTTTTACAGTACGATCTTCATGACGTCGAAGATCAAAGACGAAGAGAAGAAAACTTTGGGTTTTCTATACCGACCCAAAACCCGGACCGGTTGGCTCTCTCACTTTCTCCCCGAAAGGTCTTAGAGCCGCTCTTCACCTCCACATCCGGAAGGGTCTTAGAGCACCGCTAGATCCCCGATCTAGACGCCCCAAATCCCGGGACGATTTTCCACGGAATCCAACCCGGATCCCGACGACCTTCCCCGGTCGATTTCCCTTACCACTTACAACAATAGAAGAAGAAAAAGATACAAAAAGTGATTACAAAATATATTCGTTAAAGTTTAGGTTCTCCCTCTTGAGAAGTTCTCCGGATAGATCTACGGCCGGTGCTTGTGATCTTCGATGGAAAGCACCCGGTCGCTAGACGTAGACGATGCGAAGCCTTGATCGCCGGAGTTCTTCGATCTCGAACGGGAGGAAGAAGCCTTGCTTTTTCTTTGACGAAGACGAGTAGAACGGACGTAGGAAGACGGCCGAACTTAGTATTCCTGGAGCACTTCGTCAATAATCTCTGGAGGCTTAGGTCTTGAGGAAACGGCGCTGCTTTTTATACGTCTTGGAGAAAATAGACTACCGCCTGCGATAACTCTATCGCCGGGCGGTAGGTTCGCGCGTAACGCCTGCCAGCTGTCTCCACACGTCTCCCGAAACGGCAACTATAACTGCTCATTAAGGAAACTGCCGTTTCAAGAGAGCTATCGCCGGGCGGTAATGGTTACCGCGTAACGCCTGCCAGCTGTCTCCACACGTCTCCCGAAACGGCAACTATAGCTGCTCATTAAGGAAACTGCCGTTTCAAGAGAGCTATCGCCGGGCGGTAAAGGTTACCGCGCCCAGTCAGAGCGATAGCGCCATTTCGCCAAATAATTCTACCGCCTGCGATAAGACTATCGCCTGAGCGGCAGGTACCATCGTCGACGATCGTCCCCTCGATGCACGTCGACCGGATACCGCCGGCGGTAGCGTCCTGTCGCCGGGCGGTAGCTTTTGATTGTCGACGATCCTTCCTTAGCTGATAAATGGGTTGTCGACCATCGAACCGATATGCGTCGATCGAGATGGTTACCGCACTGCGATAAGGTTGTCGCCGGGCGGTAGTAACCTTTTGAAGCTCTTCTCCTTTCCTTTCACCTATCAGCCTGCACACTCTATCACACAACCAATCTCATCAAATACAAGCAGGGAGTTGATATTCTCAAACCTAAGGAGTGTGAAACCATGTTCCAACAAGTGGATGCACCCAAAATTGGGGAACCACTATAAATTACTGTGTCGTCTGTGATTGTTCTTGAAAACGGAAAAATAATCTAATCACTAGGCACATACATCAGATTACAGGTTAGAAAACTTTAAAAGAGACAAAAACCTATTCACCCCCCCCCCCCCTCTAGGTGTAAAGTTAGCTTTGAAAACAAGACTTTTAGGATGAACAGGAGGACTTGCAGGATGAACAGGAGGACTTGCGGGATGAACAAGAGGACTTGCGGAAGTGTCGCAAGGTTGATGGAGGCCCGATACCGCCGGGAGTTGCGGGAAAAGGGCTCGCCGGAAACAAACGTGCCCACAGGAGGCGTCGTCAAAAGCGGCGAGTTGAAATAGTCCGGACAGGGCGCAAGTCGTCGCTCCCAACAGGCGTGAATAAACCCGCTGTCAAGAACACCGCCGATAGTGGGTCGTGAGGTGGTCGCTGACGCCTCGAACGGTCTCCGACGTTGGCGGCGCTGGCTGGCGACGTCAGGTAGGCAGCAGCGAGCGGATCGGGAGATGACAGGGGCGGAGGCAGGGAGTTACAAAAAGATAGAAATTATATCTTTTTGTTTTTCCACTGCTCTCCCCTGACCGACTGATTTTGGGGAATATATAAAGAGTGGCCTTTTTAATGTCAATTAATATGGGGGGTTTCAATTCAGCCAAGGCTGGCTGATAACTTCTTTATTATTTAATATGGGTAATAAGGGGAGATAAAAATGGGGTTATCTGAGGCTCTTAATGACAAAACTAAATGATGAGATGGCTTTAAATATTTCCTATCAAAATAGTTTTAAAATTAAATTTAATTTCAGATTTATAGCTTAATTGTTACGACACCTCACTTGTTTGCCTAATTCATCACTACCCCTAATTTGACGGACCCTTTCATTTAAGGTCTTATTGGCCGGTCACACCAATAATCCAAACAAACATGCGCAACATGCGCGACATGAGCGACGTGCGCGACGTGCGCGACGTGCGCGACGTGAGCGACGTGCGCGACGTGCGCGACGTCCGCGATACAACATAGATCAAATGAAAATGTGCGAAGACGTGTGCTACATAAATGAAATTATTGTAAATAAAATAACGATGCAAAATCGGGTTGCATCAATTCCCCGGGGGTTGAGAGAGCTAGACCCCTTCGAGAATATGACAAAACCCGTCACTGAAACATCCCGACGTCAAACTGCGAGAGAACGAAGTCGTTGCCATAATGTCGTAGAAGGTGGCACAAATGAAATCCTGTCGTTGCTGCACATCAACTGAAGATATATCATCTTTCCTGAAAGGCACAGGAAACCAATCTCCAATGGAACAAGACAACTCCCGGTGATGAAATCAGCCATGAAGTTGTAGTGTTCCAAAGCTGCTCGCAAATCATTATCCATAATATTATGCAAAAAATGTAAATGACCAGTAAAAAATCAGAGCAACAAATATGAGTGTAAAAAAAGGTGAGGAATATTGTGGTATGGACGAACGAGGTGAGAAACAAAACAGGAAGTAAGTAGGATCGAATTGTGGTATCATTAAATAACATGGCAGCATACGTACTCCTGCTAGACATATTCGTACGACTACAAAACCCAGACCAATCATCGCAATGACAACACTCGCGAGAATCCAACTAGCGCGATAAATTTTAAAACCATTCTCAAATTTACGATTTAAAACCAACCAAAGACATCCTTTAAACCGTGTGTCCCTACGAGAAAGAAACATTCTAGGGAGTCAGTTAATTCTCCTACGACGACTAAGCCTAGAAAGTGTAAACTCAAGTTCACTCCTAACTGTAGGATAGGGCGGTGAGCTAAAAGTGTGATCACCCAAAACAAAATCTACAAAAGGTGGAAAAAAGTGGGATCACCAAAAGTGTGAGCAACAACCAAGTCGAATGTCTCACTCGAATCAAGTGCGCCTTCCTGGAGTAGGGGTCCAGGTAAAAGTGTGACACTAAATAATAGTGGTATAGTGGTAACTAAGGAAGGTGAGGGAGATGGTGACGAGGTCCTCCGAGGAGCCTTAGGAACAAGACTATTCTTCTGGGGAAGAAGAACAATTTTGTGCCCATGTTGATTAAAGGAATTGGAGTTCCTCACACCATCATGCGCGACGCGCCTATCGTACTGTCATGCTCTTCCTAACAAGAAATGACAGACATCGATGGGGGCGACATCTCAAACAACAGAATCCTGATACACATTCCCGATAGAGAACTCTACGAGACAACGGTGAGTAATGGGCATAGTCATGTCACTATTAACCCCAGATAAGTGGTAGGGTCGGTCCAAGGGGTGCATCTCGAGTCCTAACTTCTCGATCATACGTTTGGAAACGAAATTTTCCATGCTACCGCTGTAAATGATGATGGAACAAAAGTGTCCCTGAATATGGGCAGTAGTGCGAAATATCTCGTGCCTCTGACAATCACGCTCAGTGGACACACTAGGGGAAATAAGGCTATATTGAAGGACACAAACTAAGTGTTCCGCTTGTTCTCCTTCGACCTCAACAAGGTCATCAGACTCGGGCTCGGTCTCAGGTTGGGAGTCATTAAGGAAAACTTCATATTATGGCTCTCGCCCATCAGAGGAATCAGTAATTGCGACGAAGTGGCGTCGCGGGCACTTAGAATATTTGTGACCAAGCTCCATACACTTGAAGCATCAGAATACTCCAGTGTTGGGCTTGGATCCCATGGGCTCCTTACCTCGGGTGAGGACAGTGGGAGGAGCTTGGGTCCCAACAATGACATGAGGAGGGGAATCAGAATTCTTAGGGGTGCGTGCAGTGGAGGTGGTGTTCGAGGAAGGCCTGTCAGCAGACCTATGTCTAGATGTCCTCTTTTGAAGAGAGACTTCCACTCTACGCTCTCGACTAGACACTTCACTCAAATTTCTAAAGTCGTGCATTTCTAACTCATCCCTTATCGCATAGCGGAGCCCATTCAGGTAACGGGACACTGTCATATCGTCCTCCTCGTGTAAGTCTAACCTAGACTGCAACACCAAAAACTTGTGGGTGTACTCATCCACGGAATGCATGTCCTATCGAAAGTTGTGCAACCTTCGATAAAGAGTTTGCAGATAGTACGAGGGGACATATCGCTTCCGCAGTTGCAACTTAAACTCTACCCACGTGGTGATAGGCGCTAAGCCTAAGGTGTATCAGGTACGCTCAAGTTGAACCCACCAAACTAGTGCGGGTCCTTTAAGCCTAAGGACGGCATACTCGACTTATCGATTCACAGGCATTTGTTTCCATGTCATGAACATCTCCACACGCTCACACCAATCAAGGAATTTCTCGGGCTCTACGTGACCCTTAAAATCACCTATATCAATAGGGCTGTAACGGTTCGGTTTGGTTCGGTTTTCTATCAAAACCGCTAACCGAACCAACCGCATGTGGTTCCAAAAATCTGAAACCGAACCAAACCGCGAACACCATTGGAACCGAAATGAACCATTTGGTTTGGTTTGGTTCAGTTTTAGTGGATTAATATTTGAAAGAATAGAAGTTTGCTCATTAATTATTGTTATACTTATGAAGGAAAATCGAACAAGGTGCTCGTCTTTCAATTGAAGGACCTAAATTGAAGAGTATTTGGTTTTTTAAGTAACTTGAAACGTTGATTTTTATAAAGGTCTGAAAATAATTGAGTGATTTTGAGTAACTGCAAGACTTAAGGATGCTATCAAATTTTGTATAAAGTTAATAAAGGGATATGAAATAGCAGTCAACCCCCATCCCGCTTGGTGCTCAATCATAACTCATAAGTAATAACATTTAGTTTTAATAATTTATGTATCTTTTTTTTAATAACTTGACTTAGTTGAGCTTATGAAATAAATTACCTCTAATAGAATAGTATTAGAGCTAATATGATTCGGTTCAGTTCGACTTGGTTTGGTTTGACATTTCGAACTGTGAACCGAACCACATGTTTTTTCACAAAATGAAACTGTGACGGAACCGTGGGTTACTAAAACCGAATCGAACCGTGCGGTTTGGTTTGGTTTGGAGGTTCGGTTGGTTCCGGCTTACAGCCCTATACATCAAGCTTAACTTCATCGTCCCAACGGGGTTGGCGACGGAGTACAATGTCAGGTTGTGCAGGATCTGTGGGTCTAGGATTTTGTTCCTCTTGCCTAAGATTTTGGTGAGGAGGCTGATTTAGTCCTAGGTGTCGCGCGGCTTCTAAGTTATTGACGGAAGTTTGTAACTCATTCACAACTTGGGTAACATCTCCCACTTAGAGGGTGAGTGTTTCCATCATCTGCATGAGGTTTGCCCATACGTTGATTTAAGTCATTGAAGCTCGATTCTAGTTTATCTGTTCTACCCTCCATTTTTCTTTAGAAAATAAAAAAAGGTGGACTAAAACTTTTTTTTCTTTTTTGAAATGAAGGACTCACAATATAAATTTTGACAGATATGTTTTTAAGTAAAGAAAGAAGTTCTCTTTTTTTTTGAAACAATTTTTTTTGAAAATTATTTTAAAAAAAAACAGGATCGTTCGATTCACAATAGGAGTGAATCGAACATGTCTCTGATACCAAACTGATGTATCCTAGTGTGCGATTAATTTTAAAACGAAAATTTGTGTTCAGATTTTCAAATTACGCGGGGCAAGGAAGATCACAAGTACTTTCAAATGTAGACCGACCTAAGGTTGTAACCGCACAAAAAAAGAGCTAACATTTGTACGCTATCCACCTTGAAACTTTTGTTTCCACAAGTGCGCCGGGTGAGAGAAAAAATAACAACAATGAAGAAATTAACGTCAAACAAGATTAATGACAATCTAGGAAAGCAAGCTCTGACTTGAAGGTCAAAACATTTTAAGCATAAATATTTTACTAACAATCTTGAGCGGGATGAGAAGTAGCGGTATGCCTCTAGCCTTTGTAAGAGTCAGCTCGAGGGATGATTAACTCTAGGAAACTGACGGTACTGAATCAGGGGCTGTTGGGATGAACGGGAAATTGTCGGGATGAACAAGAGGACTTGCAGGATGAACATGAGGACTTGCGGGATGAACAAGAGGACTTGCGGAAGTGTCGCAAGGTTGCTGGAGGCCCGATACCGCAGGGAGTTGCTGGAGGAGGGCTCGCCGGAAGCAAACGTGCCCACAGGAGGCATCGTCGAAGGCGGCGAATTGAAACAGTCCGGACAGGGCACAAGTTGCAGTTCCCAACAGGCAGAAATAAACACGCTGTCAAGAACACCGCCGGCAGTGGCCCGTGAGGAGGTCGCTAACGCCTCGGACGGTCTCCGACGTTGGCGGCGCTGGCTGGCGACGTAAGGTAGGCGGCGGAGAGCGGATCAGGAGATGAGGGGGGCGGAGGCAGGGAGTTACAAAAAGACAGAAATTATATCTTTTCGTTTTTCCACTGCTCTCCCATGACAGGATGATTTTGGGGAATATATAAAGAGTTGCATTTTTAATGTCAATTAATATGGGGGGTTTCAATTCAGCCAAGGCCGGCTGATAACTTCTTTATTATTTAATATGGGTAATAAGGGGAGATAAAAAGGGGTTATTTGAGGCTCTTGATGACAAAAAAAAAGTTGAGATGGCTTTAAATATTCCCCACCAAAATAGTTTTTTAAAAAAATTTAATTTCAAATTTATAGCTTAATTGTTATGACACCTCACTTGCTTGCCTAATTCACCACCACTCCTAATTTGACGGACTCTTTCATTTAGGGTCTTATTGGCCGGTCATACCAATAATCCGAACAAACGTGCACGACGTGCGCGATACAACATAGACCAAATGAAAATGTGTGAAGGCATGTGCTACATAAATGAAATTATTGTAAATAAAATAACGATGCAAACTCGGGTTGCATTACTTGTTGTTCGCACTGGATAGGGTGGTTATCCTATCATCTAGGGCGGTGATCACACTCCTCTTCGCGCCTATAAATAGGATCCCCATCACATGAACAGTACCGAGTGAACAGTAAGTCATCTCGCGGAAAGTGGTTACTGTTATGGTTTTCTATCTGCGCGGTTTGAAGAGGTTTGACCGATTTGTATTGTGCAAGTTGTGCGGATAGCGCTGAAGAGCCTGAAATTTGGTTCTGACTGAGTGCAGACTTTGCGGGTAATTACCAGCGGTTTTCAGCAGGTCGTGGCTTGCGATGAAGCGGTTTCTCTTCTGCAACTTCTTCCCTGTTCAAATAAGCTGTCCACCTTTGGGTGGCTTGTTCAGTTCGGTGGCAGCAATCCGCATGTTCTGGAGGCTGGCGACCTCACGATCAGGCGGCCTGCAGTTCAGCGGTTAGAATTTCTTCAACAGCACTGGAATAACAGGTAGTTCGCGCAGCTTGTTGCGGTCTTGCAACCAGGCGGCTTCAGCGGACTCCTTTACCGGTTTGCAGCAAAGCCGACGGATACTCCTTGAGGCCGCGCGGTTTGGTTTTCAATTTGTATTTTTCTTGCTCCTTCTGATACATTGGCAATCATGTCTCACCATGTGTGCCTCACTGTGTAAAGAGCTTTTTTGATTAGTACAAGACTCTTGCTCTTCTAGTTGTTTTTTGGCTTGCTTGGACTCAGTGTGGTTGAGTGTTCCTGCGCCTGGTGTCCCGTTTTCCGCTATCACAAATTTTTTTCATGGTATCAAAGGGATCAGAGGCTGAGCAGTGATCCACCGTCGTTTGCTTGTCTGCTTCTAAGAGTCTATGTAACCAAGGTATCTGCAATGGAAGGAGGCAATACAATAAGCCTTGGAATCGAACTCCTTACATCGACTAACTACAAGAAGTGAAAGTCATGTATGCAGAGTTATCTGTTAGGCAAGGACCTTTGGGAAGTCGTCGGAGGAGACGAAATGCAGGAGGTTATTGTTGTTGCGTGTGCTGGTGCTGATGCGGTGAAAGCTTGGAGGAAGACTAATGTCAAAACTGAGTTTGCTCTCAAACGGGCTATTTCACCGGAGCTCTTTGACCACATCATTGGATGTGGGTCTGCTGTAGATATTTGGACTTCCCTTTATGGGTTGTTCAACAGAAAGAATGTAGCTCGGCTACAGTTTATTGAGAATGAGTTGGCAAGGGCAACTCAAGGTGATCTACCCATCACAATGTTCTTTTTGAAAATGAAGAACCTGTGCGCTGAGATTTCAGCGCTGGACCCTGATGAGCCTATTTCTGAGGCAAAACTGAAGAGACATATAATTTGCTGCTTACGAAAGGAATATGTGGCCTTCATCACTTCAGTTCAAGGCTGGGCAACTCAGTCATCCTTGCTGGAGCTGGAGAACCTGCTGGCGTCGTAGGAGAGCTTGGCAAGACAGATGCCTGGAGTCATTGTCTCTGAAGGAGGCAGTGAGGCGCTTTTTTCAGGGAAGAACAAGACGTGGGAGAAGAACAAGAAATCTGATGCTGGAGAGGAACCTTCTACTTCATATCTGCAAGAGGAGTGTTGCTTCTAAGCGAGATTGGAAGAAGAAGACGGAGTGGTTAAATGCTACAGATGCAACCAGCCAAGACACTTCAGAAGAGACTGCAAGGTCAAACTGCAGTCTGAACATGTTGCAGACAAGGAGGAAGCTGAGTCTAGTGCTGAGGAAGTCGGATTGGGAGGAGCATTCATGACCGGCACATGTGTTCGGGCCTTGTCCACTGTCGACTACCAAGATGACTGGATAGTGGACTCAGGGTATGGTCATCATCTCACCGGGGATTAGTCAAAGTTCTCCTCTCTACGGACTTTCTCAAGTAACGAAGCTATCATAGCCACAGATCATACTGTTCATGCAGTAGAGAAGGAGGGTGTAGTATCTTTGAGTAGTGATAAGGGTCCACTCACATTAAAGAGTGTCTATCATGTACCCGGCATGAAGAAGAACCTCTTCTTTGTGATAAATGTGGTAGACGCGGGCTATCACATTCTGTTTGGTCCAACAGAAGTGAAATTTCTTCGCAATGTGTCAACGGTTAAAGCTGAAGTTGCTCATGTAGGGAGAAGGCTGAGGGACTTATTTGTGTTATCAACAAGTTCCTATGTTGATCGGATGAGTTCCAATAATAGTACTGCTATCTGGCATAAGCGGCTGAGACATGTTCGGATGGATAAGCTAAAAGCCATGGCAGTGAAGAGCCCTGTGAAAGGCTTGCCTAAGTTGTCATCCTTCGACGCCGGTCATGTGTGCGCGGGATATCAATATGGAAAAGCTCATCGCCTTCCATTTGACAAGTCATTGACTAGGTGTAAAGCACCATTGGAGTGTATACATGGTGATCTGACGGGGCTGACCGTTACAGCCAGCCTTGGAGGCAGCAGGTATATCCTGCTCCTGATTGATGACTACACTAGGTACACTTTGGTGTACTTTATGAAAGAGAAGTCAGATGCTTTCCGATTGTTTGTGGAGTTCAAGGAGCTGGTGGAGAGTCGGCTTGCCCTACGGATCAAGAAGTTGAGAACAGACAATGGAGGTGAGTTTGTTTCAACTGAGTTCTTAAACTTCTACAAGAAGCATGACATTCAAAGGGAGCTCACTTGTGCTCATACTCCGCAACAAAACGGAGTAGCAGAGCAGAAAATCCGTCATCTGACGGAAACGTGCAAGTGTTGGCTTCATGCTAAAGGCATTCCAAGGTCCTCCTGGGTGGAGGGAATGGCCTACGCCACCTATGTCATCAATCGGATGACTCTAAGTCCGATCAACATGAATTTTCCTCATGAGATGATGTTCAAGGAGAAGCCTGGAGTTGGACACCTTTGGGTGTTTGGATCTTCCTGCTACGTTCACATCCCATATGCTCTAAGGACAAAGCTGGATGCAAAGACAAGGAAGCTTGCCTTTGGAGGCTATGATGAGCGAAAGAAGGGGTGAAAATGTATGGACGCTGTGAAGAAGAAGTTCGTGGTTTCGAGAGATGTGGTCATCGACGAGCTGACATCATATGGAGGTGGATCCTCTATGAAGCTGTAGGAAAGCATGTCAGATGGCGAGCAGGGGGAGGCTGCTAAGGATCTTCTGGTGGAGTTGTCTGTGTCACCAGGAGCCCTAGGTGTTTCTAGCTCCAGGGCGGAAGCTTCTGGTTCAGGAAGCAAGGGGAGTGTTGCTCCAAGTTTGTTTGGGAACGGAGCTGATTTAGAAGAAGCAGCTGAGGTGGTTAGCAAGGGTCAGACCCTTCAGAGATCGAAGAGGACCATCAAACCACCGGCTTGTTATTGCGAAGGAAACGCTGTGAGCTTGGTATTTTGTTTCTTCGCAGGCCCTCTGGATGAACGAGTGCCTTCTAGATTTGAAGACGCTACTGGGGTCAAGGAGTGGAAAGATGTCATGGATTAGGAGATGGCTACCCTCAAGAAGAATGAGACTTGGGATCTTGTGCCAAAGGTCGATGACATTACTCCTGTGACATGCACGTGGTTCTACAAGCTGAAGAAGAAGGTGTATGGGAGCATCGAGCGGAACAAGGCTCGCCTTGTAGCTCGAGATTTTTCTCAGCAGTATGGAGAAGATTATGAAGAGACGTTCAGTCCTGTGGCGAAGATGACTTCAGTTCGGGTGGTGATGGCTTTGGCGGCATGCTAGGACTGGAAGCTGTGGCAGCTAGACGTAAAGAATGTTTTTCTTCACGGTGAGATCGATAAATACATCTTCATGATTCAGTCGCCTGGATACGTGTCCGAAGATCATCCAGGACATGTCTGCAAACTCTGAAAGACTCTTTATGGTTTAAAGCAGGCTCTGAGGGAATGGTATAGAAAGTTCGCAGAGTACCTCCAATTTTGCGGATATTCTGCCTCGGAATCAGACTCGAGCTTGTTCAACAAAAAAAGGGGGAGCTTCATGTCTTGGTGCTGTTGTACGTGGACGATATGATCGTTACGAGAAACTCTGAAGAGGAGGTAGCTAGGCTGAGAGCAGAGCTAGCCATTGGGTGAGCTCCACCACTTCCTTGGACTCGAGGTAGAGAGGAAATAGAGAGGCATACTTGTTTCCCAAAAGGGTTATGCGGATCGGATCGTTCGGCAATTCGGCATGCGGGAAGGGAAAAGTTGCTCTACTCCACTGGAGGTTGGCATCAAGCATCGATGAGATGAGGGGATGATACTTCCAGATCCTCTTATGTTTTGTGCACTGGTAGGGAGCCTTATCTACTTGACTATTATGAGGCCAGACATTGCATATGTTGTAGGCCAGACATAATAACTATCTGTCTCGACACTTTCAGACAGTGACAGTGATTTCAAGAAGTGACTGGATGACTTGACAGCTGCCATTTCAACCGGTCAACTGCAACTGTCAGAGCTGTCAGGAGGTTGTTAGAAACTGGATCAGCCAGTTACCTTGGAGGAAGACTATATAAAGACATTTCTCCTTCAACAGAAAGATGATTGATCACAATTAATCAAGAGATCTAACAACACAAAAGAAGAAGACCTTCAACAGAAGATCTAAGAAGTTGAAGAGAGAGAGAGCTCCTTCTAAGAAGAACAGCTGCTGAACCAGGCTGCTAAGTAAGATTCAGATTGAGATCTGAATCTCAAGACAGAAGTTTATTGAAGATCATCTTCACAGGAGATTCAACCCTACTGAGTTCTAATTCAAGAAGCTTTGAAGAAAGCCAATGGAGGTTGATCTATGTCAAGTTCTTCCAAGAACTCATCAAGAGGCCAATCAACTCATCTCTTTCTGTCAGGGTTGTGGCTAATTACTTTGTATAATCAAATTCCTGTAGAATCTTTTATAGATCTGAGCTGTAACCCTATTTTATAAAGGCTGAGTGTAGGAGACTGTGTGCTCTGAGTGTAGGTATTGTTAAAGACTGAGGTAGGGCTTTGTGCCTGAGTTGTAGGAGACTTTGTTCTCTGAGTGTAGGTCTTGTTGAAGACTGAGTGGTATGGCTTTTTGCCTGAGTTGTAGGAGTGGGGACACTCTGAGTTGTAGGAACCTATTTGGGATTCTGAGCTGTAGGATCTGAGGATCTGAGGAGTAGTGCAGAAGTTAGGCCGAATCTAGTACACTACTAGATACGTGAAGGGGGAAAGTGAATGTACCCAGACCTTGGGGAACCACTATAAAACTCTGTGTGCACTCTGTGTTTGTTTATTTCTGTGATTGCTGAGCTAGCTGTGTTGTGATAGTTGTAGAATTGCTTTTGCTATACAGTATTTCTGCCTTAAAATTAAAAAGGAAAATGATGAGTTGTAAATATACCTAATTTTATGTACATTACTTAAGTCGTTTTATTTAATTTTTGTCATTTCTACTTGTTTTTATTCAATAAAATGCTCCTATTTTTGTAAATATTATACTAACTTGCTTTATTTTATTTTTCAGTGAAAAAAGTCAAAATCTGCAAAAAAATGACATGTCACGCCCGTGATATATTGGTCACTCCCGTGACCAGGGCGTGACAGCTCAAAATCCCGAAAAGAAGCCAATGTTGAAGATAAAAGCCTGACACGCCCGTGTTCCATAATTCGACACGCCCGTGTCAATCTGACACGGGGCGTGACCCAGCCGTGTCCATCCCGCTTGATAATTTCAACTCAACTTTCGTCGACCCAAGAGGGCCACGCCCGTGTCTGATGTGCGACACGCCCGTGGCAGCCCGACACGCCCCGTGACAACCTGGTCAATGTTCCGCGCTCAGCATTCGTCGAACCCAAGAGGGACACGCCCGTGTCCGATGTGCGCCACGCCCGTGTCCGCCCCGACAAACTGCCGCCGGCGAATCCCGAAGTCAACATCGCCTTAAAGCGCCGAATGACACGCCCACCGTCACGCCCGTGACCCTGGGGCGTGACCGCCGCGTTTTCGGCCGGAGAGTCAAATCGCCGTCAAATCCGTCAGGTCGCCGAATCCTGCGGTAAATAGTGCTGACACGCCCCCCCGACACGCCCGTGTCGGAGGGCGTGTACTTGGAAATTTTTGCCTATAAAAAAGCAGCTGCTGTATGAGTTAAGGGTTCCAAAAATCCGAACCATTTTGATGTATAAGGGCTGCCGTTAGAGCTGCTTTAGTGCTATGTAAGGATTCTCTTTCCCCCTTTTTGAATTTAGTTTGTTTAAGCTCCTGTAATCAACTTCTTTTATTAATAAAATAGATATTTTTCTCATCCTCATATGCTCTGAATTTTCTCTAAAGGCCTCCTTTACTTCAATCTTATACACTTTCATGTTTTAAAACGCAAATGTTCTCGTTTTCTTTCCAAATATAACAAAATTTATAGCCGTTACTATGCCGATTTTCATTCTCACTCTTTAAATTTGGTTAGATTTAGGATTTTCATACTTTAAAAAGCATTCTTATGAACATGTTAAACTTAAAAAAAGTGATTTTCACCTCTCTTAACTTAGCTTTTACTTTGTTTTAACTATAAAACTAATGCTTCTTTTTAGCTTACTCCCTCTTTTTAATTCATTTTACAAGGCTATAGTAATGTATAAATTGTTATTTTTATTATTCATCAACTTTTATTTTAAGTAATTACAAAAAATATTTTCGCTCGAACAATTTTTATTTTCACTTTTTTAGCATTTCTATCAAAATCTAACGGTAAAAATGTAACCGTTTTAATTTTTCGGGCACTTGCCCTTCTCACTTTAATTTGAAAACTTTTTGCTCAAACAATTTTTATTTTGTCTTTTTATGCATTTCTACTGCATTCCAGCGGTAGAAATGCAGTCATTTTAATTTTTCGATAACTTTGATTTTTGCAATTATTTTAGCACGAGTGTGTGCGTGTATGAGATATTTTTCAGCTCCTAAGTTAAATTATGCAAGTGTGTGTGTGTGTGTTTATTTATGTCGAGTGCGTGAGTAGTTACTTTCAAGTAGAGTGCGTGTGTTGTTTTTATTTTTCCGCCTACTCATTTGAGTTAATTGGCTGGATTTTATTCAAGTAGAGTGCGTGTGTTGTTTTATTTTTCCGCCTACTCATTTGAGTTAATTGGCTGGATTCGATTTAAGCAAGTGTTTTCATTTTTTATTTTTCCGCCTACTCACTTGAGTTAAATGGCCGGTCTGTATTTTCAGTCCTACTCGTTTGAGTAGGACTTGTAATTTTCAATCTTTATTTTTTTCCGCCTACTCACTTGAGTTAAATGGCTGGATTTGATTTTCCGCCTACTCGCTAGGAGTTAAATGGTCGGACTGTATTTTGATGTAAATATTTAAGAAAGCCCTGTAATCGCATTTATTTTCTCCTACTCGTTTGAGTAGGACTCGCTTTCATTTCAGTCCTACTCGTTTGAGTAGAACTTGCAATTTTCAGCTTTAATTTTTCGCCCCCACTCGTTTGAGTGGGACTTGCAAATTTCAATTATGCACTTTTCAGTTTTTATTTCCCGCCCCCACTCGTTTGAGTGGGACCTGCAAATGTCAATTATGCAATTTTCTCTTATGTGTAAATTAGTTTTATTTCTTACTTTTGTTATATGTTTGAATGAGTGCGGGTGTGTTTATTTGTAATAACTTTTCTAAAATTAGGTTATTTTGCTTTTTTTTCTTATTTTCTTTATAACCTTTCAGCGAATAGTTTAGGACGCTCGCATAACCAAACATACAAGCTTTCCCCATTCCGATGAGTGGCTAATTTCTTTTAGCCCTCGGTATCGAAGAGCTTTGGGATCTAAAATGTTTTAAATAACCAAATGTCTAATTTTTCAATTTAATTAAAAACTTAAGGTTTACCCCGGGTTAACGACGCGTAGACCCACATATCGATGTGTGGGCTCTATTTCCGTTATCCATACGCTAGCTAGCCGAGAGGCCGTGCATATGGACAGATCACCCCTGGGTAGATAGAGTTCCGCACTAACCCTCGAGAGAGGAGGCGCGCTAACTCTACCGGATCGGGTTCCCCACCCAATAGCGGGGTTCTTAGCGTACTGCGGGCATTAAGGGGAATCCTTCGTCGGACGAGAGCCCGGTCGAATAGCCTTAATGTCTAGGTGAGCGATATTCCTAGAGATAGGTGAGCTCATTATTTTGAACCTCCACGGCCAAGTTTCCGCATTAATTAAATTGAAACTTTAGATATCTAGTTATTCAAATCTATTTTTAATCCTAACGCAATTCGATACCGGGAGTTATCTCTTCATCGACTACTTTCTTAAAATCTATTTTCGTTCTTATTTTACTTAAAACCCTCAACTTCTATTTCGGTAAAATAATAGTGTTTTCGGAGGAGTAGGGGTAATCAACCCGTTCACGGGAATAATACGACCTCGGTATTCTCCCGAATATCGAGTACTACTTGCGATAGGTGCACTTGCCTACCCTAGCAAGCCCGCGACGATCGACTCACCGAACCAACCACAGTAAGAGTCTGTTCGCGGGCCAATCAAGTTTTTGGCGCCGTTGCCGGGGACTTCTCTTGGAGTTATTATTCCGAATCCGAACTCTATTACTTTTACTTTTATTTCTAAAACACTTAAAAAACTTTTCTTCAAAATCCGAAAAAAAAGAGAGTTAATTTTTCTACTTTTCATTCGGGTGTATGACCCGTGGACAGCCTTCGGAGTCCGAAAATTTGGATTTCGATCCTGAGATCGAACGCTCTCTTGCGCGTATTCGGTCTCAACGCCGAAATCCCTCTTTGGATCCCGCAGAATCCATCGGAGAACCCTCTGCCGTTCCTATGGCCGACGCCAATCCGAACGCGGCCCTTGAGCGTACAATGTCATATTACGCCCGGCCAAATTTGGACGATACTGGGTCCAGTATTGTCCGCCCAACGGTGGCGAACAATAATTTTGAGATCAAATCGAGCGTTATCCAAATGATCCAAAACGCCGTGCAGTTCGATGGACAGCCGGATGAGGACCCGAACGTTTATTTGTCTAGTTTTTTGGAGATTTGCGACACTTTTAAGATTAATGGCGTCACTGATGACGCCATTCGTTTGCGCCTTTTTCCATTCTCCCTCAGATCCAAAGCTAAGGCGTGGTTGAATTCCCTCCCACGAGGATGTATCACCACCTGGGCCGAGCTTGCGGAGCGGTTCTTAACGAAGTATTTTCCGCCCGCCAAAACTGCAAAGTTACGGGCGGACATTTCTTCGTTCATGCAGAATGATTCTGAGTATCTTTTTGAGACTTGGGAGCGCTTTAAGGAATTCCTCCGCAAGTGTCCGCACCACGCGCTGCCTGCGTGGTTGCAGGTCCAAATCTTCTACAATGGGCTTAATTATCAGACGCGTCAAATGATTGACGCGGCTGCCGGGGGTACCTTGAATAATAAGACCCCCGAGGCTGCCCAAGCTCTTATTGAAGAGATGGCTATGAACGCCTACCAATGGAACGTCCCTCGGGGACGTCCCAAGCAGGCGGCCGGCCTCTTCGAAGTGGATGCCACTGCCCACTTAGCCCTTCAAGTTGAAAGGCTGACAAAGCAGGTGGCGGAGATGTCTGTTGCCTCCACCACTCCTCCTTGGGCGATTCCCCCTAATGCCGGCGTAGCAAATGAAATCGTAGACTACGTGGGAAATGCTGGGCGGCCTTCCTTCAACCCCAATAACAACCCTTATAGCAATAACTATAATCCGGGTTGGAGGAACCACCCCAACTTCTCATGGAGCAATCCGAATAATGCGCAGCGCCCCCCCAATTCTTTCGCGCCTGGATTTCTGCCGCCTCCCCGTCTTCCAAAACCCTCCCCGATGGAGGATAATTTTTCTAAATATATAGCTTCCAACGAGTCAAATATCCGGAACATCACCGGATCGCTAAAAAACTTAGAACTCCAGGTTGGACAGCTAGCGCGAATGATGTCCGAGCGCGCGCTCGGGGCACTGCCGGGAAACACGGAGCCCAATCCGCGGGAAAATATCAACACTATAACCCTCCGTAGCGGAAAGGAGGTGATCGATCCAAAACGGACCGATCCTCAGGTACATATTTCACCTCCGACCCCTCTTCCCCCTTCTTTGATTTCGCCGCCTTTACAAATTTTAAATGAAAAAATTATTAAAACGCCCTTGCCGTATCCGCATAAACTTAATAGTGAGCGTAAGGACGCGCAATTTGAAAAATTTATTTTATTATTAAAACAAATTCATATTAATGTTCCATTCTGCGAGGCACTCTCTCAGATGCCTAAATATGCGAAATACCTAAAACAACTTCTTTCCAATAAACAAAAATTAGAAAATATTTCGCATATTTCTCTTAATGCCGACTGCTCAGCGGCTCTCACTAATAAATTGCCCCTAAAAAGAAATGACCCGGGACGGTTCTCCATCCCGTGCCTTTTTGGCAATATATTAGTAAAATACGCTCTTGCAGATTTAGGCGCGAGCATTAATTTGATGCCGTTCTCGCTCTTTCAAAAATTAGGTTTGGGCACTCCGGCCCCTACTAAAATGCGAATCCAACTAGCGGATCGCTCGGTTAAGTTTCCCGTCGGGGTAGTGGAGGACGTACTTGTCCGAGTTGATAAGTTTATCTTTCCGGTAGACTTCGTCATCTTGGACATCGAGGAGGACACTGATGTACCAATTATACTCGGTCGCCCTTTTCTCGCCACCTCCCGCGCATTAATTGATGTCAGTAACGGTCGTCTCCTCCTTCGGGTAGGAGATGACGAAGTTACTTTCTCTATTAATCCCTCCATAGGAGACTCGTCATCGAGCGATGACTTTTGTTATAATTTAGACACATATCTCGGAGATTGTTCTTCCCCTATTTTTGAGTCTACGTTTTTAAACGACGATCTTTTTGCGCTCGAAAATTTTAACTGCGACGAGGATACGTCTATCGACTTGCCTTTCGAACCAATTGGTAAGAAAGACATAGGAATTAAAACCTCGTTAGAAGAACCGCCCTGCCTTGAACTCAAACCCCTACCCGATTCACTCAAATACGCCTTTTTGGGGAAAGATGATACACTCCCTGTTATCATTTCTTCGCATTTGAGCGAATCGGAGACTTCCGATTTATTGGGAGTTTTGCTTAAACATCGCCACGCAATTGCTTGGCAAATTTCTGATCTCAAAGGGATTAACCCGTCTTTCTGCACCCATAAGATTTTTCTTCTAGATAATTGCCGCAAAACTATTCAGCCGCAGCGACGTCTTAACCCAAACATGAAAGACGTCGTTAAGGCCGAAATTATTAAATTATTAGATGCGGGGATTATTTATCCCATATCGGATAGTACGTGGGTTAGTCCCATTCACGTGGTGCCCAAAAAGGGCGGTCTTACCGTAGTGGAGAATGAGCACAATGAACTCGTCCCAACTCGTACTGTTACGGGTTGGCGGGTGTGCATCGATTATAGAAAACTAAATGACGCCACCCGTAAGGATCATTTCCCACTACCATTTTTAGACCAAATTTTAGAGCGTTTGTCCGGTCATCCGTATTTTTGTTTTCTCGATGGATTATCGGGGTTTTTCCAAATCCCCATTTCCCCCGATGACCAAGAGAAAACAACTTTTACCTGCCCGTTTGGTACCTTCGCATATCGAAGAATGCCATTTGGCCTTTGCAACGCGCCCGCTACATTCCAAAGATGTATGCTGGCGATCTTTGGCGAGCTGGTAGGAGACATTATGGAAGTCTTTATGGATGACTTCTCTGTTTTCGGAAGCTCTTTCCCGTCCTGTCTTCATAATTTAGACCGTGTCCTTCAGCGATGCGAGGACACACATCTTGTTTTAAATTGGGAAAAATGTAACTTTATGGTTCGAGAAGGTTTGGTTCTCGGCCATATGATTTCGTCTAAGGGGATGGAGGTCGATAAGGCCAAAGTTGAAATTATAGAAAAACTTCCCCCGCCTTCCAACGTTAAATCAATTAGGAGTTTCTTAGGGCACGCGGGCTTTTATAGGCGTTTTATTCAAGATTTTTCAAAAATAACAAAGCCGCTTACTCGCCTCCTGGAAAAGGAATCAAATTTTGTCTTTGATAACGAATGCGAGTCTGCATTTAATTTCATAAAACAAAAACTTATCAATTCACCTATTTTAGTGGCGCCCGATTGGACCCTTCCGTTCGAGATTATGTGCGACGCTAGTGATATTGCTGTAGGAGCCGTTCTTGGCCAACGTATAAACAAATATTTTCATCCTATTTACTACGCTAGCAAGACCCTCACTTCCGCACAAGGAAATTATACGACAACGGAAAAGGAACTTTTAGCCGTCGTATTTGCTTTCGATAAGTTTCGCTCGTATCTAACGTTATCCAAAGTTATCGTATTTACCGACCATTCCGCCTTAAAATATTTGTTAGCAAAAACGGACGCCAAACCCCGCCTTCTTCGATGGATCCTCCTCTTGCAGGAGTTCGATTTAGAGATCCGGGATAAGAGGGGCGCGGAAAATTTAGCCGCCGATCACCTCTCCCGCTTAGAAAATCCCACTGCGGAAGCGCTCGTCGAATCTGACATAAATGATAGATTCCCCGAGGAACGCCTCCTAGCCATAACTACTAGTTCTTCTTCCCCGCCTTGGTTCGCAGATTTTGCAAACTATTTAGTTGCGAGGGTACTTCCAAAAGACTTTTCAAGCCAGCAAAAGAAGAAATTCTTTTCTGACTTGAAATATTTCTTTTGGGAGGACCCTTTCCTTTTTCGTCTCTGCGCGGACCAAGCAGTCCGAAGATGTGTCGCGGGTGTGGAGTGCACGCAAATCCTTAGGCACTGCCACGAGGGTCCGGCTGGTGGGCATTATCAAGCTAACCGGACCGCGCGGAAGGCGCTAGAGGCGGGCTTCTTTTGGCCCACTCTATTCAAAGACGCTCACAATTTTGTGCGCGCATGCGATAGCTGTCAGCGGTCGGGTAACATCTCTCGTCGCGACGAGATGCCCCAAAACATGTTTTTAGAATGCGAAGTCTTCGATTTATGGGGCATAGATTTTGTTGGCCCCCTACCTCCGTCTTTCAAAAATATGTATATTTTAGTAGCGGTCGACTACGTATCAAGATGGGCGGAAGAGCAAGCTCTCCCCACCAACGATGCGCGAGTCGTCGTTACATTTCTTAAAAAGCTATTTTCTCGCTTCGGCACTCCGCGCGCTATTGTAAGTGATCGGGGGACGCATTTCTGCAACACCCAGATGGCTAAGACATTAGCTAGATACGGCGTCACGCACAAACTTGCCACCCCCTACCACCCGCAAACTAGTGGCCAAGTAGAGGTAGTAAATCGGGAGATAAAGCGCATATTAGAGAAAACCGTTTCACTTAATAGGAAAGATTGGTCCATCAAGCTCGACGATGCGTTGTGGGCTTATCGTACCGCATACAAAACCGCAATTGGTTGTACGCCGTATCGATTAGTGTACGGCAAAGCGTGTCATCTACCCGTCAAATTAGAACATCGCGCACTTTGGGCTTTAAAACTTTTAAATCTCGACGCTAACTTAGCCGCCCAAAATAGAAAACTGCAACTAAACGAGCTCGATGAATGGCGTGCCAACGCATACGAGAGCAATAAGTTCTATAAGGAGCGTTCTAAGTTTTATCACGACCGAAAACTCAAGCCCCCAAAAACTTTTTCTCCGGGCGATCTTGTCCTTCTTTATAACTCACGACTTAGACTTTTCCCCGGGAAACTTAGATCACGTTGGTCCGGCCCCTTCAAAGTTGAAGAAGTTTGGCCTTATGGGACCGTACTCGTCTCCCACCCGGATAAAGGCTCGTTTAAAGTGAACGGTCATCGCTTAAAATTATACATAGCAGGCGATCCTGTGGGCGGTAACTTCGAATCCATAACCCTCCTAGATATATAAACCGCCAACATAGTCAAGCTACGTGACTATAAACAAAGCGCTCCTGGGAGGCACCCCATGTTTATCTTTTTCGCTATCTCTTTACCTTTTTCTTTGCTATTTTTCTTCCTACTGCAGGGTTCCTAAACTGCGCCTCCCCCACCTCCTCTCAGGGAAGCTTCCCCCCCCCCCATTTCTTTCTTTTCTTTGTATATATTATCTTCCCTGTTTTGTTCCGCATACTTACGTTACAACATTGGGGACAATGTTGGACTTAAGTATGGGAGTGTTTTCTCGCTTTCTTTTTCATATTTCTATTTTCTGCACTGTCTTTCTATTTTCTGCACTTTAAACATAAAAAATATATATAAAAAAAAAACTATAAAAATAACAAAAACTTCAAAAAAAAAAAAACCTAAATTATTTATTTTCTGTCTTTAAAATGTTTTTGTTTTATGTCTTTTTAAAGCAAAAATCCCAAAAAAACACAAAAAAATTATAAAACAAAAACTTCAAAAAAAAAAAAACATTCATAAAACCAAAATTCCAAAAACATGTTTAGTTTCATTTTGTAAAAATTTGTGTAAATATTTTTGTAAATAATCTTCTCTCTCCCCATTCCTTTTCTCTCTCATACCATCTCTTTTTCTCCCACTTTCCGCAAAACCTTAAAAATCTAAAAAAGATAATAAGTTCACTAATCATCAAAAAAAAAAAAAATTATAAAACCAAAAAAAAAACTCTAAAACAACCAAAAAAATAATTTGAAACAAATAAATCAAATATACCATCCTTAATTTTCTTGCTATCCAAAAATTTTGCTTTGAGTTTATTTATATGTGAATTTTATTAATTCTTTGTTTGTTATTCGTTTGTTAATTATTGATTGAAAAATTTAAATATTCGGGGTTAAGTTTTAAAGAATTCATTATGCTTTGTTAAAAATAGCGAACTCATTTTAGGCACTACTTCTAATTTTTCATTAATAGGAGCACGTGTATTATGTTAGAAAATAACGATTATAGGATTCAATTATATTTACTTTTAGCTTTCTGAAAACTTGGAACTTACAATTTATTAAGGTTGCTCTCAAAATTGTTTTTTAATAAAAAATCTAGTTTTCTTTTCTCACCGTCCTTATCATGACTGACTTGGCATGATAAATTTGTTATCCTTAAAAGATCCTATGTCAATGGGAATAAGATTTCGTTCCGTAAACATAGGCACCCAATAGATTAAAAGATTATATGCTATGGAGTAAGAGGATAAAATTCATTACTCATACACATATACATTGGGTTAACATTTATTTTGAAGTTGAAAAAAAAATCGATATTAGGAAAATAAGATTTCGTTTTCCTAATAATCCAAAAAAAAAACATGGAGGTTCGAGAAAAAATTACCTCGCCTCAAACATCAAAAACCTCTTCATTAACCAACATCATAGCCAATTTCATGATTCTAGATTTAATTCAAAAATCGTTTTGAGAGCATAATTTGTAAATTGCATTATTTCCAGTAAAACTCCTATAGGCTAAAAGTTCATATAATTCCAAACTATTCTTGTTAATCTAACCTTTACAATTATTGCTTTCTATTTGATTATATCAAGAAGTCTTTTGGCCGAAACTTTTGCGCTATTTAAATCATCTTCATAAATTTAGGACTTAACTCTTACGCCCCGTTTATTTATTTAGATCTCTCTTATAATTGATTAAGCGATAGCTAAACTTAGAGTTTTTTTATTCCTTATAAGTTCATCTCAAACTTTTGCTCTGGAATAGCAAAAGCTTAAGTATGGGGGTATTTGATGAGTTGTAAATATACCTAATTTTATGTACATTACTTAAGTCGTTTTATTTAATTTTTGTCATTTCTACTTGTTTTTATTCAATAAAATGCTCCTATTTTTATAAATATTATACTAACTTGCTTTATTTTATTTTTCAGTGAAAAAAGTCAAAATCTGCAAAAAAATGACATGTCATGCCCGTGACATATTGGTCACGCCCGTGACCAGGGCGTGACAGCTCAAAATCCCGAAAAGAAGCCAATGTTGAAGATAAAAGCCTGACACGCCCGTGTTCCATAATTCGACACGCCCGTGTCAATCTGACACGGGGCGTGACCCAGCCGTGTCCATCCCGCTTGATAATTTCAACTCAACTTTCGTCGACCCAAGAGGGCCACGCCCGTGTCTGATGTGCGACACGCCCGTGGCAGCCCGACACGCCCCGTGACAACCTGGTCAATGTTCCGCGCTCAGCGTTCGTCGAACCCAAGAGGGACACGCCCGTGTCCGATGTGCGCCACGCCCGTGTCCGCCCCGACAAACTGCCGCCGGCGAATCCCGAAGTCAACATCGCCTTAAAGCGCCGAATGACACGCCCACCATCACGCCCGTGACCCTGGGGCGTGACCGCCGCGTTTTCGGCCGGAGAGTCAAATCGCCGTCAAATCCGTCAGGTCGCCGAATCCCGCGGTAAATAGTGCTGACACGCCCCCCGACACGCCCGTGTCGGAGGGCGTGTACTTGGAAATTTTTGCCTATAAAAAGGCAGCTGCTGTATGAGTTAAGGGTTCCAAAAATCCGAACCATTTTGATGTATAAGGGCTGCCGTTAGAGCTGCTTTAGTGCTATGTAAGGATTCTCTTTCCCCCTTTTTGAATTTAGTTTGTTTAAGCTCCTGTAATCAACTTCTTTTATTAATAAAATAGATATTTTTCTCATCCTCATATGCTCTGAATTTTCTCTAAAGGCCTCCTTTACTTCAATCTTATACACTTTCATGTTTTAAAACGCAAATGTTCTCGTTTTCTTTCCAAATATAACAAAATTTATAGCCGTTACTATGCCGATTTTCATTCTCACTCTTTAAATTTGGTTAGATTTAGGATTTTCATACTTTAAAAAGCATTCTTATGAACATGTTAAACTTAAAAAAAGTGATTTTCACCTCTCTTAACTTAGCTTTTACTTTGTTTTAACTATAAAACTAATGCTTCTTTTTAGCTTACTCCCTCTTTTTAATTCATTTTACAAGGCTATAGTAATGTATAAATTGTTATTTTTATTATTCATCAACTTTCATTTTAAGTAATTACAAAAAATATTTTCGCTCGAACAATTTTTATTTTCACTTTTTAGCATTTCTATCAAAATCTAACGGTAAAAATGTAACCGTTTTAATTTTTCGGGCACTTGCCCTTCTCACTTTAATTTGAAAACTTTTTGCTCAAACAATTTTTATTTTGTCTTTTTATGCATTTCTACTGCATTCCAGCGGTAGAAATGCAGTCATTTTAATTTTTCGATAACTTTGATTTTTGCAATTATTTTAGCACGAGTGTGTGCGTGTATGAGATATTTTTCAGCTCCTAAGTTAAATTATGCAAGTGTGTGTGTGTGTGTTTATTTATGTCGAGTGCGTGAGTAGTTACTTTCAAGTAGAGTGCGTGTGTTGTTTTTATTTTTCCGCCTACTCATTTGAGTTAATTGGCTGGATTTTATTCAAGTAGAGTGCGTGTGTTGTTTTATTTTTCCGCCTACTCATTTGAGTTAATTGGCTGGATTCGATTTAAGCAAGTGTTTTCATTTTTTATTTTTCCGCCTACTCACTTGAGTTAAATGGCCGGTCTGTATTTTCAGTCCTACTCGTTTGAGTAGGACTTGTAATTTTCAATCTTTATTTTTTTCCGCCTACTCACTTGAGTTAAATGGCTGGATTTGATTTTCCGCCTACTCGCTAGGAGTTAAATGGTCGGACTGTATTTTGATGTAAATATTTAAGAAAGCCCTGTAATCGCATTTATTTTCTCCTACTCGTTTGAGTAGGACTCGCTTTCATTTCAGTCCTACTCGTTTGAGTAGGACTTGCAATTTTCAGCTTTAATTTTTCGCCCCCACTCGTTTGAGTGGGACTTGCAAATTTCAATTATGCACTTTTCAGCTTTTATTTCCCGCCCCCACTCGTTTGAGTGGGACCTGCAAATGTCAATTATGCAATTTTCTCTTATGTGTAAATTAGTTTTATTTCTTACTTTTGTTATATGTTTGAATGAGTGCGGGTGTGTTTATTTGTAATAACTTTTCTAAAATTAGGTTATTTTGCTTTTTTTTCTTATTTTCTTTATAACCTTTCAGCGAATAGTTTAGGACGCTCGCATAACCAAACATACAAGCTTTCCCCATTCCGATGAGTGGCTAATTTCTTTTAGCCCTCGGTATCGAAGAGCTTTGGGATCTAAAATGTTTTAAATAACCAAATGTCTAATTTTTCAATTTAATTAAAAACTTAAGGTTTACCCCGGGTTAACGACGCGTAGACCCACATATCGATGTGTGGGCTCTATTTCCGTTATCCATACGCTAGCTAGCCGAGAGGCCGTGCATATGGACAGATCACCCCTGGGTAGATAGAGTTCCGCACTAACCCTCGAGAGAGGAGGCGCGCTAACTCTACCGGATCGGGTTCCCCACCCAATAGCGGGGTTCTTAGCGTACTGCGGGCATTAAGGGGAATCCTTCGTCGGACGAGAGCCCGGTCGAATAGCCTTAATGTCTAGGTGAGCGATATTCCTAGAGATAGGTGAGCTCATTATTTTGAACATCCACGGCCAAGTTTCCGCATTAATTAAATTGAAACTTTAGATATCTAGTTATTCAAATCTATTTTTAATCCTAACGCAATTCGATACCGGGAGTTATCTCTTCATCGACTACTTTCTTAAAATCTATTTTCGTTCTTATTTTACTTAAAACCCTCAACTTCTATTTCGGTAAAATAATAGTGTTTTCGGAGGAGTAGGGGTAATCAACCCGTTCCCGGGAATAATACGACCTCGGTATTCTCCCGAATATCGAGTACTACTTGCGATAGGTGCACTTGCCTACCCTAGCAAGCCCGCGGCGATCGACTCACCGAACCAACCACAGTAAGAGTCTGTTCGCGGGCCAATCAGAAAAGTACACCTATTCACCCCCCTCTAGGTGTTTAGGCATTATTTCTTTCACAGAGTCTCATCGATCCATCTTTTTTCTTTATAAATAATATGGGAGCACCCCACAGAGAAGAACTCCACCTAATAAAACCATTCGGCAGCAACTCGTCGAGCTAAGTACATAACTCCTCCAACTCACGTGGAGCCATACGGTGCGGTGCCTTAACAATAGGACGATTACTTGGCTCGAGGTCTATCACAAATTGTATCTCTCTCTCAGGAGGAAATCCTGGAAGACTATCAAGAAAAACATCTGGAAACTTTCGCACCACCGAGATATCCTCGAGACGTGGTGTAACAAAAGCTATTTCCAAAGAAGAAATAGAAACAAGATACGCCTTACAACCAGACTCTATAGCTCGACAAGCATGTACCGCATAAATAATAGGGAAAACCTTGTCCTTAAAACCACAAACACTCATAGGTTGGTCATTGTCCATCTTGAAGTTCAGTCGCTTTGCCTTGCACTGGATGACCGCATCATACTTGGACAGCCATTCCATGCCCAAAATCACATCATAGTCTGTCAGATCCAACACCTTCAGATTTGCAAAGGCTAGGAATTCACTTAGGAAAATAGGGCATCTCTGAATTCCTTGATTTAATATCACTAAATTTCCGGAGGGAAGCTTGACATTGAAGGAATATTCTAGCTGATCCATGTTCAAACGATGTCTATCTATAATACTCCGAGCTACAAAGGAATGGGTGGCACCCAAATCAAAGAGAACGCGCGCCCACCTATTTTGCACCTAAAACTCCCCTATAACCATAGAATACATAACTAAAGCGAACGAGGAACTAGAGCAACAATGCAGATTAAAAATTAGACTGGAATCTAACATGTTATCACTTGAGTAGAGGTCTAAGCTTCCTCCCTAGTCACCACATTCAGCTTTCCTTTCCCTTTATCCTATTTTTCAGGCGGCGGCAGAGCCCGAAGCGGGGTAGGCTACAGTGGAGACTGAGCCTGGGGGCATGAAGACTTTAGGTGCCCCTTCTGCCCGCACTGGAAGCATGCCTTTTCCTTCGACCAGCAACGACTCACGTCGTGTCCCTTCTTTGCACAGAACATGCACACCAGATCTCCTTTGGGTGTGCCTTGGATGGCGAGCACCTGCTGCTGCTTCAGAGCTGCAGTCCTCTTGTAACACCTTTCATAAGGGTGGCCAGATCGACCACAAAAGGTACATATTTATCCACTTTTCTTCTTCAAGGAAGGGCTGGATGCCCTAGATCTTCCATCCTCATCGTCTTTCCTCTTCTCTTTTCTCGCTGCAGCACCTCGATTCTTGGCGTTTCCAATCGCCTCAACTTTCAGAGCGACTTGCACTGCCTCAGCATAACTTTCCGCTCTATAAGTGCATGCCAACTGTTGGACATCGCTTCTTAGTTCTCTGAGGAAGTGCTTCACTCTTCCCGCCTCCAAAGCTATCATATCCGGAGCAAATCTGCTCAACTTACAGAACTCGATCTCATATTTACTTACTGTAAGCTATCTTTTCTTCAGATGCAGGAAATTATTCATCAGGCGGTCCTGCTCGACCGAGGGTAGAAACTTCTTAAGCAGCATCTTCTTGAAGGACTCCCAAGAGCATCCTTCCTTCAGACTCTCCTTTTTCTGAATCCACCAGCTCTTCGCTAGTCCTTTTAGCTGGTAGGCCATAATTATCATCCTTTGGGCTTCTAAAATCCCCGAATATGAGAACATCTCCTCGATAGCGATGATCCAATCATCCAAAACCACAAAGTCGGCACTCCCGCCATAGGTAGGGGATAAATGCGAAATAAAATTCATCTCTGGTGGTAGTGTCACTGGGGGCACCAGAGGAGCAGGAATAACGGGTACGTCTTGACCCGTGGTAGGGTATTGCACTAAGAGTTGCTGCGTGGGAGCGACAGACAACAAGGACTGAATCTGCGATTGCATCGCCTCCAACTATCTTGATAGAACCTCGTTACTCTGACGCAAACTCTCGATCACCGCATCACTTTGCGCACATGATGACTCACCCTCCGACTGGGGAGTCGACTAAGAAAACACGAGTCATGATGTCACGTCAGTAGGGGATAACTGCAGGCGCTCAGGCGAGACCTCAACTAAACACTTCATTCAAAAATTTATACATTAGTTATGAGAAATTCACTTTCAAGTTACGTAGTTAGCTGTATCCCTCGGCTTAGTGGATCAACTAGCCCACGAATGAAAATATAGGTATACACTGCAGAAAAATACTACGATTAGGTTGATTTTAACATCATATATGAGTATAAACGTCCCCGAAGGACAGCTCATGTTATAAAAAACTCTAGATTTATAATAATTATAGGAAAGAGTCTTTACGCTATCCAGAAAGTAGTGAATTAGTTTTGAAAGAGATGACATGTATGATATACTAATAATAAGGTTTTATGAGTTAAAAATATCTAACATGCAGTCCTAGCATAAAACATCCCAGAGAGCAAGTAATCCAAACAATCAGAAAGAAAACAAATAACATCTAGCAAAGTGTCCTAAAAGAATCAACAACTCTGTGGGCGTCAACAATCTGACACGAACCCACATAATTCAAAAGTATGTCTGAACTAGGTAAAGTAAACAAAAACAACAAAGTACCTCGCAACGGCGAGGTGAAAACCACAGGCAACACTGCTGCTCAGGAACTCCAAAACCAGCAACTGCTCGGAACCTGAGGCATTCCAAATACAGAACACCTCAGCAAGAAGGTACAAGTGATGACAGAAATTTAAACAAAAGCAAGCATGGGTCATAAGGAGTACCAACCCAAGATGATTAGTACTGAAGTAAAGTACAGAAGTAAGGTACAAAAATCGGAAAGGAACACTTACATGAATCGTCACGTACAACAAAATACCATAGATGCACAAGACTATAAGGGGAAACACGATTAAATCATCCGGAGGAATTGCATAACTCTATTAGCCACATGTGGTCAACTCTACCAAAAAAACGGGCGAGGTGGTCACTCATTCGGACAAACATGATATAAATCTCAAGACTTGGCACATCAGATTCTACTAAACATCGCTAGATTAGAAACGGTTGATCAACCTTTAGGAAAAATTCGAGACCTTAAATAAATTCTATCTCGTCATGCACGGTAGTTAAGAGACGATTAAAATATAAAGATTCAACTGCATCAGTAAATCACTAACAAGTCTACAAGGTAGAATTAGCATAATCATGAACATAAAAATATAAGTGGATCTTAAGTAAAAGATTAAAACAGTACCACTGATCAACAAGTCAATCATGATAACAACAATAAATAAGGAAGATTAGCAATTACATCAAGATTGGAAGAGAAGGGAAGAGGGGAGAAACCATCACTTGTCTTGGTTTTGCCGAAAAAACTCTCCAAATCACTCTTTGTCGCAGATCGGGGCTAAAGAAGACGGGAGAAATCAAAATCTGAACAAGAATGGTCGAAATAAAAGTTAGGGCCAAAACCCTAACAGGAAAAACTGAAGAAATTGGAAAAACTTTACCACGATGGCATAGCTCTCGTTGAGAGCTTTCCGGATATATGTTCGGTTCAAGATTTCGAGCACCGGAGCACCGTCGACGGCCACCAGAAGAATCACGGAAGAACTTTTCTCTCTCGCTTGTGCCGCTCTGGTTCGGGATTTACGGGAAGGATGGAGTATGGCTTAAATGAAGGAGGGGAAGAAAGAGGAGTAGGTATATATATATATAATAAATGTAATATTAAAATAATATACCCTCAATAGTTAAATACTTACGAAAAAATAGACCGAAGTTGGCTGAACCAGAATTATCGAGAAGGAGTCATGGATTTCTCGAGAAGAACAGAGGGAAGTATTTCTTGGGTAGAGCAGTAACTCAGGAGCTAAAGAGGCATCTCGAGTACAGATAAAGTTCTTTCGAGAATAAAGAGAGACTTCTCGAGTACTGAGGAAGAAGAGTTCTCGGGAACTAAAGAAAGCTTCTCGAGAAGTGAGGGAGACTTCTCGGGTAATAGAGCAGACTTCTCGAGAACAGGCAGAAGCATTTCTCGGGAACAACAAGACAGGTCTTCTCGAGAATGAAGGACAGATCTCAAGTACTATAAAGCTTTCCTGAGTACAAATAAGGACTTCTCAAGAAAAAGGAGAGGATTCTCGAGATCGGGTCAAGGTTTCTCGAGAACAAGGAAGGGCCATCTTGAGAATAAGCAGTCATTAATAGAGTTTCAGCTTTGTCTAATTATATAACAATCAATAAATAATACGGACTAAACGCCCTCTGATTTGGATGAGAAATTGCACTGTAGACGAATGCCAGCGCTACGAATCTAACGACGGAGACAAAAACACTAGATTATGATGCACTATTCTCGAGACACAATCACCACATGCACGCAACAAGCATAAATATCACAAAACTTCAAATATGCGTCGAGACTCCAAAAACGCCCAGTCCATAACAAAACTGGACAAGCAAATCCAAAAAAACACAAACGCAATTCTTCCATCATGAAAACCTTCAATCACATCAAAAAACCCAAAATCTGGTCAAACAAACCCAACAGATGCAAATACGCACTAACGGCGCAGCGCCGTCAACATGACGTAAAAAAGGTAACGCTCTGACGTCATAAATATGACGATACCAAATCAAATAATATCATCGGAAAATCGGGGGCGTTACATCCACTTTCATTTGGAGGCCAAGGGATATGTATCAGGGATATTGTTGAAACCAAAAATTTGGTCTTCGTAGAGTTCACCCTTGGGGAAGGGGTGGTCGTACACTTACTTCTCTCTCACAAGCTAAACGACTAAGGAAAAAGAACAGGGAACAGACCCAAGGGCTCGACATAGAGGAACCACCACACGCCTAGAATATCTTAGAGCGCTTCCCCTCTCTAGCCAAATGTCGAGCTAAGGATACCTCAGAAAGCGCAAGAAGACCGGGGCACAAGTGAGCATGCCTTCTGAGGTATCCCCTTGGTTCTATTTATAAATTCCTGAAAGCGGCCTGCAAATAGCCAACCTCCGCTGTCCAGAGCAGCTATGTGCAACCCAACTGGTTCTGCCAACAGCGTAACTCCGATTTTACACTAGGCTACGGGCAGGCCAATGGGGGTAAGATTGTAAAAATGCATCACAAGAAACCGGGCGAGTGGACCTTTGGAGCCTCCACTCGCCTGGGGTAGCGAGCACTCGGTGGAGCTGGCGCTCGCCGCCTCTATTACCCCTGGGAGAGTGCGGGCCTAGTCTGCCCCACTCGCCTGCTGCCTGCCGAGCCTCCGGAGCGAGTGTGAGCTGACCTGCTCCACTCGCCCGTTGCTCGTCAAGCCCTTGGGGTAAGTGCGAGCCGACCTGCTCCACTCGCCCCTCCAACAGTTCGACCCACCCGGGCCAGCCGGACTGCCGATCTTGGCCGATCTGGTTCTTGTAGCCCACTACTTGGCGGATATAAGGTTGTACACAATCCCAGCTCTTTGGGAAGTTGATCCAAGCTCAGAAAGAAATATCCAATCCCGCTATATGGGGCGAGAGCGATAGGGGCCAGAGAATCTTTTGGTGGGCTCCTCCAGCGGTTATAAATATGTGCCCGCGTACCTGGATGGCCTCCGTCACTCCCCTTACTTGAGTTTTGCTGAGATGCCAATCCGCAAAGAGATCCATGAGAGGCTTGTTCGAGCTCATGAGCTCAACGCTGCTCACGCCGACGCGCTCGTCAGCATGCCCCACAGTGCTGCACTGTGCCACCAACCCAAGTTAAATATTGTCAAGATGGCAAAGTCCATCCCCAAGGATGCCGAATCGATCTACCGCGACCTGGAGTCTACCCTGACTCCCAGGCTTGCCTCCTTCAAACCAGCTGATGACACTAAGGGGAAGATGGTCATCGACATTCCCGCTGACGCTAAGAGCTCCAAGCCGAGAGTACACACCCCATGCGATGACTCTCGGCCTTAGACTCCCCCCGACGCTTGCCTTCAGAACAAATCACTTCCCTTCGGGACCACGGGGCTGGACTCGCTGAAGACCAGGTCGCCAGCTCGCGCTCCTTCCCAGCAGCCTACACCTGCTCCTGAGCTCGCGGGAGTAATGGCCGGAATCATCATGGTACCTAGCTTTAACATCATCTCCCCGCGAGTCCACCCTCCAGGTTGTGACAAGGACCTAGCATTACCTCCTCCGTACAGCCTCCAAGAACCGTCGTGCTCATCCCGTTAGCTTTTCTTCCTCTGGAACATTTTGCTTAGGAAACTTTATTGTGCTCGCGCCCTCTTCTCACTGGAGTTGGTTGTTTTTGTAGAGTTCCCTGCCCCATCTGAGGTTGAGGGATCGTCGGAACCGGCTCGCCGCTTGCCACCCCCCACCCCCCGACCTTGGGTGGAAAGCTTTCTAGATGAGTCGCTAGATCCCGCTGAGCTGAGACAGCGAATGATAGAAATGCTGAACAAGTAGGATGCGGCCATGCGCCAACTTCGGACGGACGGCGCCTATCACGAGAAGAGGCTGCAGGCATGGGAGCAGGATTTCGTGTTGTTCGTGGATAAGGCAAAGCATGACTCGACAGGAGAGATGGTGTCCCCAACCCAATTTATGGCAAGAATCCGTGAAAATCTGCACACCTTCTGCCGAGACCTGGACCTGGTTCACGAGTTCCTCACCCTGCGCCGACCTCCAATGATGGGGACGCGAGGTCGGGGTAGATGGAAATGGCTCCCCAACTAAGCCTACCAGCTCTCGCCCCCTTGCTCCCTAGGTCGCGCAGGCTGACTGAACTTCTTCTGCTCGCTATAAATTTTTATTTTTGGGGCTGCGGTTACCCCTGTCTGTAATAACTTGACAATTTTTAGAATTCTGCATGTTTTTAGAAATAATAAGATTTGCCAAGTAAAAATCTGGCCGCACTAGGATAGGTCAGGTCGTCAGATTGGCGAGATCGAGCTGGCGAGCCGGGGCCGGCGAGCTGGACTGACCGGTCAGCTCAGCCATAAATTTTGTTTTCTATCAATAGGCCCCCTCACCAACCCCCTGACCTATAGCTTTTATTGCATTCAGACCCCACCTTGCTGCCCTTCTCTCTACTTATTCTCGCACCCCAACCCCATTCGCAAGCATGGGCAAAACACAACCGGATGCCGACGGGCGCTCCAAATATTCTGTGCAATTTGTCGAGTACTGTTTCTTTGATGGGAACACTACAGTGCCCGAGCTTATCAACTTCAGGGACGAGTACGTACCCCCGAGCTTCGAGGCTGCCGACCCGCAAAGGGCGAGTCCATCAACACCTTCTACAGGGATGAGCTCGCCTTCCCCATCTCGCATTTTGAGGTGGGCTCTGCCTCCCCCTCTGGCCAGAAATCTGCCAGATACTCAAGTACTTTGGCGTGGTGCCCGCACAGTTGAACCCGAACGCGATCGCTATGATGGTCGCGTTCGCCTGTCACCTCCGCCGCGAGTGGATTGAGTTCAACCTCACCATCTTCCGCAAGCTCTTCACCTCCCACGCGACCAATGATGGGGTCGCCTACCTGATGGGCTCGCAGATCAAGGTTTGAGATGTAACACCCCAAATCCCAATTTGGAGTTCATGCTGGGTGACACGGCCTAGGACACGGGTGTGTCCTGCTCTGTGTGGGTAGGGTGGCGTCGAGTGTCAAGAGGATGGTCTCGAGTATGGCATCTTGTGAGGCACACGGCCTGGGACACGGGCGTGTCCTTCTCGGGTAAGTAGCCAGGTTATGTCGGGTGAGAAACACGGCTTGGATCCCAGACGTGTTCTGGTTGACACGGGCGTGTCATAAACCTGTGTCCCTTCCGGGATTGCTGGTCCTGTGTCGATTGAGGGACACACCCCTCCACAAAGGCGTGTACTTTTGGACACTAGCGTGTCTAAGCCCGTGTCCTGGTCTGGGTTGAGTCGGTTGTGCGCCGCTTGAGGTACACAGCCTGTGACATGGGCGTGTCACAAGCCGTGTCAGCCCAGGAAAGTTATTTTAAGGGCTAATCAGAGCCGTTCGTTTTAGTTATTCGAGATCTGACGACCCTGGTTCTTCCCTGGGATGATAATGTCGGGAGTTGAGGAGTTATTCCTCATTCTCTCTTTAGCTTTCTATTTCTAAGAAGTAGGGAGAGGGGAGAGTAAAAGAAGAAGAAGGAGGTGGAGTCCGGCCACCAGTGGAACTTCGGTGCTCCAAATCACGAGTCGAGTTCAGATCTACGGAGGCAAGAGCATTGCGGTGCTTTCCAACCGTTTGGTTTTCTTCATGGCGCAAAATCTTGCTACAAGGGTAACAATCTCCTTGTTGGACAAGTGAAGTCCTCCTTTATGCATGTGCATGGAATTCTCCACCAAGAAGTGGAAATCGTAAGTGATTACAGTGGGTTGATAGTTGATATCCCCGGCTGAGTCTGCATTTAGATCCGAAAGCGTGAGTACGGAATAAGCATGTTGTGTGAAGCCCATCCGGACAGGTTCTGGGTTGGTGATGTTGATATTGCGAACTGGAGAAGACTCCGTGTGTAAAACGAGTAGTTTACGGAGTTTGTGCGGGTACCTATGAAGGATGAGTAGCAGGAAGTACTGGAGGTAGAGATGCCCAAGAAAATGCCCATGAATGCGCTATGTGATAGAGATGTGGCCATGAGAGCCAATTTATGTGATTAGTTGAGAGGTGTGCTCCGAAGAGCTTGTGTGGCAATGGAGTTGTGAACTCCTGAGAGAGAGCTGTGAGCTCTGATGGTTGTGTGGACAGGAAAGGGAAAGCCGACCCGCGTTAAGATCTGGGCTATTGACAATTTGAGCAACAGGAAAGGCCAGACCTATACGTACGTTATGTCCGTCCAAGAGAAGGCTGGAATAGCCGCGTCAGAGCGCATAATGAGTGATCGATTAGGAGACCGGAATGGCTCGTCGATCAGGAATGCTCAAGTGTTGTCGGGAGGTTACCACCTCTGAATGGTATGGGTGAGAGGGTCTCTAGTCTGCGCGTTGTAGTAGACTAATGCTCCATCGCCAACAAGTTAAGAACCTCTGATCGGTGGTGGGACACAGGGGAATCTGGTACACCATAAGCGTGCCCTGAGTGCATGGAGCGTCTGGAATTGAGGCCGGCATTTGTGATGATGTTATGCATGAGAGCACTTGTTGTGTTGTGGATGTATATGTTGTGATTGCAATGCATAGAGGGAAGGAACCACTGCCCCGGGTAAGGGGTAAGGTCGTTATAATTGGTCATCTGAATGCTGACTATTGCTTTGTTAATCACCCTTGGGGTGGATGTCTTTATGCAGGAGGTGACAGGCTGATTTGGATTGAGCGAGCTGAAGCCCTTGCTACTGAAAGGTCCTTGAAGGTCGTGCGAAGTCTTGGATTTCATGTGTGGCTGGCCTGCGTGCCGATGTATGAAACCACCTCTTGTAAAGAGAAACATGTAAGCCTTAAGGTCGTGAGCGTTTGATTTTGTATACATTCCTGGTGTTATATATATAAATGTGTTATTTATATATTTAGTGGACATTCGTTGGATGAGTTCTTGAAAGTAATAAACTTCCGCTAGAATGCTCTGAGTTAAGATGCAAGTAGAAAGTATTTTGATATTCATATGTGATTCCACCGTTTGTCTGTGAAATATGACGTGGGGCCCTGGCCGGACCCTCTGTTATATTCCATGTGACGGATGGAGGTGTTACATGCGAGACCGCGAATAAGAACCACAACTGGGTATCAAAGATCGTCTTCATCAAGGGCGACTTGGGCAACATACCCTTCTCCCCCAGCAGAAGAACGAGGAGGTATACCAGCCTCCGATGCTATCCGACGATGATGTCGAGCTGCACAAGTCTTTTGCGGGGAAGGTCTTCGAGGTCGCCCACCTCAGAAGGGGCCTCAACTCGCTTCTCTCGGTCCTGCCCGGCGAAGGTATACTTCTTCCTTGCCATCTTACCAGCTCGTTTACAATCATCAATTTTTATAACCCATTTCCTGCAGGGGAGCGATTAATTTCTGAGCATCCGCCTCAGGCGGACTCAGGACACACCCTAGACCCACTCGCGCGCGAGTGGGCAGCGACGATAGCCTTCCTAGGTGAGCTGGAGTCAGGTGGACCCTCTTCCAGCCAGAAATGACCTGGCCTCGAAGGGTCCAGCTCGCCTCGCCGCGCCCCACCGCCAAAGAAGATGAAGGCGAAGGTGGTCTCCCGGGGGCAACTACAACAACAACAACAAGAAGTTCGGGAGAGACAACAATAACAAATTTATGTGAGCTCGATGGAGTCCATCCCCAAAGGATCGCCAGCGAGCTCGCTGAAGGACTTGCTAGAGAACTCTTGCCCTGCTGCAGTGGAACCCACAGCCTGCGAGCCGGGCATGCCGAAGAGCCATCCCCACTTCGGCTTCGGGGGGAAATAAAAGGACTCGGCCGGCGAGCCAATGGTCCGGTGGGATGAGACGGCGCACAAGATCTCCATATCCTCCCTCCATCCATCATGGTCAAGTTGAAAACCCACAAGAGTCATACATACGTGCTCGGTTTCGGCCTGTATGGTCGTAAGGATGTCAAGGCCTAAAACAGCATGACCTTGCGCCAGCTCAGCCACGAGGGCATGCAGGCCCAAATGCGGGCCCTAGAGATGCACCAAATGGTGGTCCGCCTAGGGTCCATCTCAATAACCTCTTGCTAAAAGTTGGGCAAGAGCGAGACCTCGCCAAGGATAGTGCTGCCGACCTGGCGGGGCGACTAAAGGTCACCGAGAATCTGCTCACCAAAGCGGCTGGCGGGATGGTAAGCTCCGGCTACCCCTTCCTTTTTTCCTTGGAATTTTTCTAGCATATTGATATTACCTGCCCTTCTCCTCAGGATGCTGAAGCCGCGGATAGACTGCGAGCTCGCGCCGGCGAGCTGGAGGCTCGTGTCGTCGAGTAGGAGGCTTACGCCTCCAAGTAGTATGCTTGCACCGCCGAGCTGGAGAAGGAGAACCAAAAGCTGAAGGGGGAGAATGAGGGGCTCCAGGGCGACCTCATCCGCCTGAAGGACATCTTCCTCCCCCAGGATGGCGGTGATACGGGCATCCCTCCCAAGTGGTCAAAGGTCTATGGCGTGGCTGAGGTCGCCGAGCGGCTGCAGATCAACTCCATCAACACCGCCGACTACACACTCCAGATGATGAAAGACATGGGGGTGTTGGTGGAGGGATGCGAGTTGATCACAGTGAGGGACCTAGTGTCGAGCCTGTTCCCGCCAGCCACCCCTCCCTGTGAGAAGGAGGAAAGCTTCGAGTCACTGTTCAAGGATGTCAAGGGCTACAAGGACGACGACACATATGGAGGCGAGGAAAGCGAGGACCATCCGTCCGGAGGGGAGGGCGAGAGCTGACTCATGCCTCCTGCTTTTGTTTTCTTCTTTTTTCTTGATGTAATTCTCTTCCCTCCCCATTTTTTTTGTAATTTTGTCGAGACGAGCTTCCCAATGTAAAAATATTTGAAAATTAAAAATGTTTTTGCCTCCCCTTTGTGTTTTTTTGTTGAACTCGTTGTGATGTACTCGCCTGCGAGCCGCCTTCCTTCATAGGGCGACCTTATTAGGATAGAACTTGCCGCTAGAATGCATTTGAGTTAGGGTTCGCGCCCGCTGAGAGGTCTTGAGAGCTCACTAACCCCTTGTAAGACCCCCCCCCTTCCGGATCCCAAAACACGGCACGAAGGGGGATCTTATGCCCGGAACAGCCGCCTTGCGGTAGCATTAGCACACGGGCTAACCTATACCACAAGATACCTATTCCACCGGCTACAACAATATCAATATCACATGCCAACCCAACCAAAAGTATAAGCAAGAAGAAGTCAAATCCACACTAAGTAATAGTCCAAATACATCAATAAAGGAGAAGCTAAAACATGCTTCTATAGTATATCAGAGTACAGCTAAACATTGCCCAAACGGGCTACATCAGAGTATCAAAATAATAACATCAGTAACCGACGGTATCGACGACACCGTCACTTCAGGCCCTGTCATCCTGGTCTGGCTGTCCTGCTGCGTAGTCTGCGGCTGCTCTACCTGCGGTGTGACCTCCTAAAAGGAAGACGTAGCAACCGTTAGTAGAAACGACTAAGTGGCTTCACATCCGCTCCCCCAGCGACTCCTCGGCACCGGGCGGAGAGAAGGAACAAGGGTAATATATATATATGCAAGTAAAAGATACAAGCAGGTGGCAATAGTGTAAGAGTAATAGTATAATAATCAGCAGTCATTTAATATCTATACTAAACTAACAAGTATAAGTAACAGCAGGAAAGTAACTTAACTTATAAGAATGCCCATACAAACTTATAAGTTAAGGATCGGGTTACATAAAGGTAACTCATCGTATAAAAGTGCCCATACAAACTTATACGATGAGGATATTGTTGTGCAATGTTATGAAATGCTATGTATGCTATGCAATGAATCACCCATGATCACACACATGTAATTGCTATGTCGACACAGACTATAGTTCCCACTTTTCGAGCAGGTAGCTAACCTCTCAGGCATAAGCCGCCGTGGCCAGGCGGTGATAGTAGAACATGCACTTCTACTACTAGGCGGGTATCCACACTACTTCACCTAGGCCTCCGTACGCCTCAACGATAAGAACACAACAGCGGAGCCCATACGTACTATGACCCAGCGAGAGCCTCGGGTAGATGTGCACCGAGGACCAAGCCCCGAACTGACCTTGTGTGACCCGAAAGAAGCCTCGGAGTGAGCACGAGGACCAAGCCCAGCCGTTCACCTGTCACGGAAGGAGCCCCGGGACGTGAACACCGAGGACAAAGCCCAACAACCGAAAGTCTAACTGTTGACTCACGTCGGTGTGATGACTGGCGAGCCCGTAGACCTGCCACACTATCCTTAACCCAGTATTACGACACCGCGTGTCGACTCAAACCACATACAAATTCCACATCACCGTGACATGGAAGGAGCCTCAGGAAAAAGCCACGAGGACCAAGCCCAACCATCCACCTGGCACGGAAGGAGCCCCGGGACGTGAACACCGAGGACCAAGCCCAACCGTCCATTTGTCTCTTCTCAAGCTATCCAAGCTTGCGACGGTCAACACTGCACTTACATCCCTTCCCAATACTACCCGTAGGGAGCCGACGCTCTAAGTATTGGATTATCTAATTCATTCCATTAGTCAACCATACTCATGGCCATAATTTATTCCTCTACATGATTCCAAATGATGACAACATAATATAAACATGATGCGCATATAAAGATCTATCACACTTTCCATAAGGTAACGATATATTATAAACATGATGCGCACAAATAACAATCTATCAATTCCTATCAAGTCAATTCGTTTAAATAAGCTTGCTTCACAGTTTGATTATATGAAATCTGATTAATAAGCTTCATCAATCACACAACAAAATGATTAATCATAAGAGTTCATCCAAGCCAAGTAACTTGCAATATTAATTCCACCAAATCCAAATCCATATTATATAAAGCCCAGAATTTAGGTGCAGAGTAAATCTGGATATCAACTTCAACCGGAGATTCCTGAAGCCACAGGAATCCGGTGAAGAAGTGTAATCCCACGATGGAAAGTCTATCCGTGGTCTACAACTTTTGTATTCAGACCTCAACCCAGATTTGATATTATCCTATTTGAAATCGGACTTGAAGTCCGCTGCATACAGAACACAATTTCTGCATGCAGAATTTATTGAACACCATTTTCGTTTAGACTTTCCTGTGGCTACAGAATTCGCCTGAAGTCGGGCAACCATTCATTGGAAAGGTATTTCCAAGGGCTTCAACTTTCGTATTTAGCCGAACGCCCAGATCTGGTCATATCCTTCATGAAAATAGCCTAGAAGATCGCTGCGCGCGGAATAAAGATTCAGCATGCATCTTGAGGCAGAATGAACGACATCGGTTCATCTTCCTCCTCAAGGCGATCTTCCCAAATCATTCCAGAAAACCTCCTCCCTTATTCAACCTCAAGAGGCCAATACCCTTCACGAAACCATCCCCTAACATCACATAGAAGAAGGGCGTGGTTGAAGAGATCTAAAACCTAGGACACAAGTCCTAGCATGGCCTTTCCTAGAAAACTTCTCCTCTCCATCAAGACTCTCTTGATTCGATGTCTCGCCTAGGAAAATAACTATAGATTTAGCACCAAGGGAGAGGGTAGGAAACTCACATCATTTCCTGTGGTTCCATTTCCGGCCATAGACCTTGTGATTCTTCGCGGCGGCATCCTCTCCTTTACGGCGATGACGGATCTCCTTCCCTAGATATTCCTCCAGCAAACTCTCCCTCTCCACAGGACTTCTCTCAGAAAAATATGGCTGGGAAGAAGAGTGAAATGGCTAGGGTTTTCCACTGTTCCTTATATATATATGTGACACGGGTAGGGACACGCCCGTGTCCTTACCCGTGTCCCGCTCGAGCAAAGCGTTACAAGCGGTTACAATGCCGATTCAATACTCGACGCGACGGGACACGCCCTGGTAACGCCCATGGTCACGCCCGTGACACCGGGCTTGACACCTATTGTCGACCGAAATTCGTCAAACTCGAGTAAAATCGTCGAACGGAGAACACGTCCAGGTCACGCCCATGGTCACGCCCTTGGTCACGCCCGTGACAAGGGGCGTGTAACCCTCTCACTCGAGAACCAACCACCTACTCGAGTACCATAAGCACCTACTTGAGTATCTTAAGTCACGCCCCTGGGTCACGCCCGTGACCTAGGGCGTTTAACCCACTTTACTCGAGTACTTTGAAAACTACTCGAGTAACCTCGGCAACTACACGAGTACCTTCTGTCATGCCCCTGGGTCACGCCCGTGACCTAGGGCGTGTAACCCACTTTACTCGAGTACTTTGAAAACTACTCGAGTAACCTCGATAGCTACTCGAGTACCTTCAGTCACGCCCCTGGGTCATGCCCGTGACCCAGGGCATGTAACCTGCTCTGGACTGACTGCTCTAGTCCACAAGTGCCGCCCTTTTTCCTCCACTTTCCTAAACTCAAGCCTGCCCTCCTGACTCAAAACTCGCACGGGGGTCCTAGCGCGAATCGGGACGTTACAAATCCTATAAACAAAATAAAATATTTCGTCCCCGAAATCAGGCTAGGGCTATGGGGGAGACAAGCATATAGGAAATAAATATGGCTTTACACAAAATAACCTGGAGGGAATAATCCCGGGTAGCATTTTTGCATCAAGTCCACCGGCTCCCAGGTAAACTCCTCCTTCCCATGATTCGACCATTGTACCTTCACCAAGGGAACACTTTGCGGCACAATGTTCTTGTCTCGTTGTCAACAATCTGCACCGGCTCTAGTCGCACAGACCTATCCGACGCCACTGCACCATCAGAAGTGGGAATATATTGATCGGGACGCAATAGCGCCTTTCGAAGCGACGACACATGGAATACGTTGTGGCGATTCTCTAGTTCTGGTGGTAACTCCAACCGATAAGCCAACGGACCAATCCTTTCCCGTATAGTATAAGGCCCAACATATCTTAGGCTGAGCTTTTTCACTCCACGCACCCGCGACACTCCATGCATCGGCCAAATCTTGAGGAACACTTTATCACCCACTTGGAACTCCACCATCCGGTGCTTTGCATTGTAATACTTCGCCTGCCGACTTTGAGCCTCCAACATGTGATCCCGTATCAATCTGACCGCCGCATCAGTATAATCTATATATTCATTTCCCAATGTCTTCGGATCTTCATCCTGCACCCAAGACAAGGGGGTCCTACACCTTCTTCCATAAAGGGTTTCATGGGGCGCCATGCCGATGCTCGCCTGGTGGCAATTATTATAGGAGAATTCCACTAGTGGCAAGCGTCTTTCCCATGGCTCTCCTCTATTCAGCACACATAACCTCAATAAATCTTCCAGTGTTCTGATGGTCCGCTCAGACTACCCGTCCGTCTGAGGATGAAATGCGGTACTGAAGGTAAGGCGTGAGCCCAAATACGCATGTACCGCCTTCCACTCCTTGGAAGTAAAGCGACCATCACGGTCAGAAACGAACGTCTTAGGCACGGCGTGATATCGTACAAACTGCTCCACGAAGAGGCGTACCAAGACGTCCACATGAGCCTCTTTCCTCATGGGAATGAACCGGGCTACTTTTGTCAGTCGATCAATAATAACCCACACTGAATCATTCCCGGAGCGTGAGCGAGGTAGCCCATGGACAAAGTCCATGGAGATATCCTCGAACTTCCATTCTGGGATGGGCAATGACTGCAACAAACCACCGAGACTCCTGCATTCAGCCTTCACTCTTTGACAGGCTTCACAATGAGTAACATAATACCGAACATCCTTCTTCATTACCGGCCAACACATGGTCTTCCGCAAACCGGCGTACATCTTAGCAATACCCGGGTCCACTGAATAATGAGAGCTATGTGCCTCTCTCAAGATATCCTCCCAGATTTTACCACCCTTGGGAAAGTAAAGCCGGCAGCGAAAGTAAACGAGGCCGTCTTTGAGTGTATACTCGTCGGTAGTTCCTTCTTCAATTGATTTAATTGCCGGGGCCAAAGCCGCATCCATTCCTTGCTCCACCCGAATCCGGTCCCAAATATCACAAATTATGCTCATGCTTGCCAAAAATTCTGTATACTTCGTCGAAGGAGCCTTGAATATCAAGGTAATATCCATCTCTTCGATCATCCGAGCCAACTCCATGCTCATCAACCGAGACTCTGGGCTAGAGCCTGGCACTTTTCTACTCAACGCATCAGCCACCGAGTTTGCCTTTCCGGGGTGGTAGTTCATGGTAAACTCATAGTCGCAAAGAAATTCTAACCACCGTCGTTGCCTCAAGTTCAACTCCTTCTGTGTATGAACATACTTCAAGTTTTTATGATCTGAAAAGATCTCGTAGTGGACGCCGTATAGATAGTGTCTCCAAACCTTCAAGGCGAACACCACTGCTCCCAACTCCAAATCGTGAACCGGGTAATTGATTTCATGCTTCTCAAGTTGCCTTGAAGCATAAGCAATCACATGCCTATGCTGCATCAATACCGCTCCCATCCCTTGATATGACGCATCCGTGTAAACTTGAAACCCTTCCTTCCCAGATGGAAGTGCAAGGATGGGGGCGGAGGTAAGTCTATCCTTCAACTCCTGAAATGCCGCTTCACATTGAGGTGTCCACTCAAATGGCACACTCTTCTTCATCAATGAGGTAAGAGGAAGAGCCACCTTTGAAAATCCTTTCACGAACTTGCGGTAGTACCCGACAAGTCCAAGGAAACTCCTCACATCGGACGCTGATTTCAAGGGCGACCATTCCTTTACGGCACGCACCTTTGCCGGATCCACCGCTAGTCCAGCTCCACTGATTAAATGGCCTAAGAAGGCAACCTCTTTGAGCCAAAATTCGCATTTGCTGAACTTGGCGAACAAAGCATGCTCTTTTAATTTCTTCAGAACCAAGGCCAGGTGCTTGATATGCTCCTCCTCCGTCTTTGAGTAGACCAATATATCATCGATGAAGACGATGACGAAGACGTCCAAATAGTGTTCGAATACCTTGTTCATCAGCCTCATGAAAGCCGAAGGGGCATTTGTGAGACCAAACGGCATTACCGTGAACTCATACAACCCATATCTTGAACTGAAGGCTGTCTTCTGGATGTCCTCCTCCTGTATCCTCAACTGATAGTATCCTGAGCGCAAGTCCAGCTTAGAAAACCAATGCGCTCCCACTAGTTGATCGAACAACTCGTCGATCTGAGGTAGCGGATAAGTGTTCCGCACTGTCAGCTAGTTGAGTTCCTGATAGTCTATACACAAGCGCAGGGTTCCATCCTTCTTCTTCACAAACAATACAGGGGCTCCCCAGGGTGACGAACTGGGGCGAACAAACCCTGACTCCACCAATTCTTGCAATTTAACTATAAACTCCGCGAGTTCCTTCGGGGCCATTTGGTAAGGGGCCTTGGATACAGGCTTGGCACTCGGTACTAGGTTAATCTGAAAATCGACTTCTCTATGAGGGGGTAACCCTGGTAGTTTCTCTGGAAACACCTCGGGGAAGTCCCGCACTGCCCGAACATCTTTTACCTCCAATGCTACCTCCTTCAAATCAAACCAGATCATGAAGACCTCATCCCCTTTCATATGGTCCTTTACAGCCCGAACTGAAGATAATAGCATACGGGGTGCAAAATTAATACCTTGGAAGATAACCTCGGTGCCCCCATGCCTCAAATAGATCTTCCTCTCCGTGCAGTCGATCCTCGCGAAGTGCCAATTCAACCACATCATGCCCAAAATGATGTCGAACTCCGGCATCTTCAGGACCGCGGCAGGCGTATCGAAAGCCCTTCCTTCAATACATATCTCAAACTCGCACTTGGCGGTAGCGATCATGTCCGAGCCGTCTGGGAGGCGCACTCGTCGGGCTATTCCAGAAAAGTATTGTATGCCCTCCATAACTTTAATGAAATCTTTGGACACGAAAGAGTGTGAGGCACCGGTATCAAACAGCGCATGGGCTGTCTTCCCACCGATTATCACGGTGCCTAAGTACCAATAACCAAACTCAACCTCTAGGTATCTAGCATGTCTTAAACAGTTTAAATTAAATGACAAAATTTGAGAAGGTTAACTGCACGTACCAGCTATAACATCCTGGGGATTCGGCTCTTGTGCCATGTCCAGCGCATACACCTGATCCCGGACCGGGCCGGGGTTTCCTCTTGGCGGTCCTCGTCCTCGACCAAGCATATATCCCCGTCCTCGTGGGGCTGCTGGAGGGAGAGCGGGAGGGAGAGCAGGAGGGAGAGCAGGAGGGACGTTCCCAAATAGCTGTGTGCAGTAGCGTCTAATGTGGCCGAGTTGATTGCACTCGAAACACACCAACCAACGACGCCCCTCTAGTTGCTGAAATTACTGAGCCTGTGGTGGTGGAGGCAGCGCGGCCGACTGCTAGACTGGGTGCTCCACTCTATAGTTTCGGTGGAAACGCCCTCCACCCCTCTTCGCCATGTCAATAATCTCCGCCAAACTTCCATCCGCTATAAACAAAAGGGACTGCCTTAGGGGTTCTCGCATCCCTTTGTAGAAACGTTTGACATAACCTCTATCGTCCAACTTGTAAGAATTCGCAAACCTTGCGAGATGCTGGAATTCCCGCTGGTATTCCGTAACTGAGTTTGATCCCTGCTTCAGTAGTAGAAACCTCTGCTCAAGCTCATCTCGGGCCGAAGTAGGAATGAAGTGCTCCAAGAAAACACCCGAAAATTTGCTCCAACTTATCTCTGTATAGACTCGGCCATTGAAGGTAGAGCCCATAAGGGACTTCCACCACCTCTTAGCATGTAACTCCAAGACGGACACCGCCAATGACACGACCATGTTGGCTGGGCAACGGATACCAGCCAATATCTCTTCTACTGTGTCGAGCCATTCCTCCGTACATACGGCTGACTCTGTCCCACGATAGACGGGAGGGGAGAGAGCCCGGAAGGTGCTCAACTAGTTAGAGCCCGGGGCCTGTTGTTGCACCGGAGGCTGTTGCGCCTTAAAAGCATCAAGAATGGAGGTGAGCGTCTGCCCCAACTCAGACTGTTGGAACTGAGTGGGTATGGGAGGGGTAGGAGTACCCCCCATCGGCTCAACGTGTAGTGGAACCTACACGTACATGATAAATTTGTGGTTAGGTTGGCTAAACTTAAGGTCAAAGTTGGACAAACTTAATGTGAATTACATATGGGCACACCACTGCTTCCGCTAATTCAGTTTGTCCCCAAGCTAACTAATCGAACGGGGGTGGCACCATTATTGAATGACTTCTTAGTTGAGGATCGTGGAAAACTGATACCATTTGTAAGACCCCCCTCCCGAATCCCAAAACACGACACGAAGGGGGATCTTATGCCCGGAACAGCCGCCTTGAGGTAGCATTAGCATACGCGCTAACCTGTACAACTAGACGCCTATTCCGCCGGCTACAACAATATCAATATCACATGCCAACCCAACCAAAGTATAAGCAAGAAGAAGTCAAATCACACTAAGTAATAGTCCCAAATACATCAATAAAGGAGAAGCTAAAACATGCGTCTACATATATCAGAGTACAAATAAACCATTGGCCCAAACGGGCTACACTTAGAGTATCAAAATACTAACATCAGTAACCGACGGTATCGACGACACCGTCATGTAAGTCCCTGTAACCTGGTACCTGACTGTCCTGCTGCATAGTCTGCGGCTGCTCTACCTGCGGCGTGACCTCCTAAAAGGAAGACGTAGCAACCGTTGTCGAAACGACTAAGTGGCTTCACATCCGCTCCCCGGCGACTCCTCGGCACCGGGCGGAGAGAAGGAACAAGGGTAATATATATATGCAAGTAAAAGATACAAGCATGTGTCAATAGTGTAAGAGTAACAGTATCATAATCAGCAGTCATTAAGAGCTATACTAAACTAACAAGTATAAGTAATAGCAGAAGGAAGTAACTTAACTTATAAAAATGCCAACAAACTTATAAGTTAAGGATCGGGTTACATAAAGGTAACTCATCGTATAAGAGTGCCCATACAAACTTATACGATGAGGATCTGTTGTGCAATGTTATGAAATGCTATGTATGCTATGCAATGACTCAACCATGATCACACACATGCAATTGTTATGTCGACACAAACTATATTTCCCACTTTTCGAGCAGGTAGCTAACCTCTCAAGCATCAGCCACCGTGGCCAGGCGTTGACAGTAGAACGGGCACTTCTACTACTACGCGGGTATCCACACTACTTCACCTAGGCCTCTGTACGCCTCAATGCTAAGAACACAACAGCGGAGCCCATGCGTACTATGGTCCAGCGGGACCCTCGGGTAGATGTGCACCGAGGACCAAGCCCCGAACTGACCTTGTGTGACCGGAATGAAGCCTCGGAGTGGCACGAGGACCAAGCCCAACCGTTCACCTGGCACAGAAGGAGCCCCGGGATGTGAACACAGAGGACCAAGCCTAACCGCCCAAAGTCTAACTGTCGACTCCCGTCGGTGTGACGACTGGCGAGCCCATAGACATGCCACACTATCCTTAACCCATGATTACAACACCGCGTGTAGACTCACACCACATGCAAATTCCACATCACCGTGCATGGAAGGAGCCTCGGGAAAAGGCACGAGGACCAAGCCCAACCATCCACCTGACACGGAAGGAGCCCCAGGATGTGAACACCGAGGATCAAGCCCAACCGTCTATTTGTCTCAGCTGAAGCTATCCAAGCTTGCGACGGTCAACACCGCACTTATATCCCTTCCCAATACTACCCGTAGGGAGCCTACGCTCTAAGTATTGGATTACTAAATTCATTCCATTAGTCAACCATACTCATGGCCATAATTTATTCCTATATATGAATTCCAAATGATGACAACATAATATAAACATGATGCGCATATAAAGATCTATCACACTTTCCATATGGAAACGACATATTATAAACATGATGCACACAAATAACAATCTATCAATTCCTATCAAGTCAATTCGTTTAAATAAGCTTGCTTCACAATTTGATTATATGAAATCTGATTAATAAGTTCATCAATCGCGCAACAAAATGATTAATCATAAGAGTTCATCCAAGCCAAGTAACTTGCAATATTAATTCCACCGAATCCAAATCCATATTATATAAAGCCCAGAATTTAGGTGTTGAGTAAATCTGGACAGCAATTTCGACCGGTGATTCCTGAAGCCACAGGAATCCGGTAAAGATGTGTAACCCCACGATAGAAAGGTCTTTCCGTGGTCTACAACTTTCGTATTCAGACCTTAACCCAGATTTGATATTATCCTATTTGAAATTGGACTTGAAGTCCGCTGCGTACAGAACACAATTTCTGCATGCAGGATTTATTGAACACCATTTTCGTTTAGACTTTCCTGTGGCTACAGACTTCGCCTGAAGTCGGGCAACCATTCGTTGGAAAGGTATTTCTAAGGGCATCAACGTTCGTGTTTAGCCAAAAGCCCAGATCTAGCCATATCCTTCATGAAATTGGCCTAGAAGATCGCTGCGCGCGGAATACAGATTCAGCACACATCTTGAGGTAGAAGGAACGGCATCAGTTCATCTTCCTCCTCAAGGCGATCTTCCCAAATCATTCCAGAAAACCTCCTCCATTATTCAACCTCAAGAGGCCAATACCCTTCACGAAACCATCCCCTATCATCACATAGAAGAATGGCGTGGTTGAAGAGATCTAAAACCTAGGACACAAGTCCTAGCATGGCCTTTCCTAGAAAACTTCTCCTCTCCATCAAGACTCTCTTCAGTCGATGTCTCGCCTAGGAAAATAACTATAGATCTAGCACCAAGGGAGAGGGTAGGAAGCTCACATCATTTCCTGCGGTTCCATTTCCGGCCATAGACCTTGTGATTCTTCGCGGCGGCATCCTCTCCTTTACGGTGATGGCAGATCTCCTTCCCTAGATCTTCCTCCAGCAAACTCTCCTTCTCCACAGGACTTCTCTCAGAAAAATACGGCTGGGAAGAAGAGTGAAATGGCTAGGGTTTTCCACTGTTCCTTATGTATATATGTGACACGGGTAAGGACACGCCCGTGTCCTTACCGGTGTCCCGCTCGAGCAAAGCATTACAGGCGGTTACAATGCCGATTCAATACTCGACGCGACGGAACATGCCCTGGTATCGCCCATGGTCACTCCCATGACACCGGGCATGACGCCTATCGTCGACCGAAATTCGTCGAACGCGAGTAAAATCATCGAACTCGAGTAAAATCGTCGAACGGAGAACACGTCCAGGTCACGCCCATGGTCATGCCCTTGGTCACGCCCGTGGCAAGGGGCGTGTAACCCTATCACTCGAGAACCAACCACCTACTCGAGTACCTTAAGCACCTACTCGAGTATCTTAAGTCACGCCCCAGGGTCACGCCCGTGACCTAGGGTGTGTAACCCACTTTACTCGAGTACTTTGAAAACTACTCGAGTAACCTCGGCAGCTACACGAGTACATTCTGTCACGCCCCTGGGTCACGCCCGTGACCCAGGGCATGTAACCCACTTTACTCGAGTACTTTGAAAACTACTAGAGTAACCTCAGCAGCTACTCGAGTACCTTCAGTCACGCCCCTGGGTCACGCCCGTGACCCAGGGCGTGTAACCTGCTCTGGATTGACTGCTCCAGTCCACAAGTGCCGCCCTTTTCCCTCCACTTTCCTGAACTCAAGCCTACCCTCCTGACTCAAAACTCGCACGGGGGGGCCTAGCGCAAATCGGGACGTTACACCCCTGACGATCAAGGGAGGATTACTCGTCGTTCCCGGCTCCCGATTTCCCGGCTCACCCGTGATCTTTTCTCTTTCTTACCAACGCTTAAGATGAAATCGTTAGAAATTCATAAGTAAAACTTTAAGGGGCAGAAATATACCGCATATAACCTCCTCCTTTTGTTTTCCTCAGTAGTTTTCGAGCCCCCAGCTCGCCACCTTTTATCTTTCCCAGGGCAACCGGGCTGGTGGCTTGCCGCGTCGGATTCGCGAATGCCCAGCTTGCCTGTCGCTGCTCTCCTTTTTTGAGACATGGCAAAAAGCCAGGAATTTACCTAAGATTTTGGCTGGATGAACTATAAAAAACGACAGTAGTCCGGGTTCGCCGACCTGCCGAGGACCATGCTTTGCCTCCGAAGTCCGAGTGTTCGGGTCCCGACATTAGATATCATCACGTTCACCGAGACCCCCTGCCTTACTAGTCAGTTAGGAGCCTAATAGCGGGAGCATCTTGGGGTTGGGTAGGCTCTCTCGAGTGACATCCGAACCTGCCAAATAGATGAAAACCTGGTAGCGGGATCTGCTCGGGGTCAGGGTAGACTCTCTCAAGTTACATCCAGCCCTGCCAGCTAGATGAGATCCTGAAAGCGAGATCTGCTCGAGGTCTGGGTAGACTCTCTCAAGTGACATCCAGCCCTGCAGCCAGATGAGAGCCTGACAGCGGGATCTGCTCGGGGTCTAGGTAAACTCTCTCGAGTGACATCCAGCCCTGTCAGCTAGATGAGAGCCTGTTGATGAGTCCGATTTATATAGGGTTTTTCAGACTCATCTGGGCTTATTATCTTGCATGTGCACTACTATTTCAGTGGGAAACGTTGTATATTTGATTAGGGCTTCACTTAGTCATTGTTGCACTGTTTCGGCCCATTTTGGTTTGCGGATTGCACCGGGATGTCGGGGGTAAGTATTGGGGTACTCTCCGTGCGGATTTGGTTATTTTGTGTTGTATATTGGTGCTGGGAGCTTTTGCTCTAGCTATGGTTTTTGCTGTGCAGGTGGTCAGTTTTCCCCCAAATCAGGAATTCTGACTTGTGGAAAACACACGGTTGTGCATTTCCTTAGTGCGTGCTTTCTAAAAAATCGTGCATTTTCTGCAGGTTTATCTAGAGTATTGATCAACCCGTGTGATTTTTTCATGCACGATTTCTTCTAAACTGTGTACGAAGGAGACACACGGTTTTCCTATAGCTGTCTAGTTTCATAGTGCTCTGTGGTTAATCGTGTGATTTGTTCACGCACAGGCAGAAGTGCCCATGCGCGAGTAAAACACACGGTTCCGTCTGCTTGTCGTGAATTTCAGCTCTCTATGGTTACCTGTGCGTTTTCCTTCACGCACGGGCGGAGGCGTCCGTGAGCGAGCAAAATGCACGGGTTAACTCATTTTCCTCTGCAAGCTTTGTCCTGGAAGTTAATATTGCATGGTTAACACACGGTCATGCGCCAAATCGTGCGTGACCATTTTTCTGACCTACTCGTATTTAAGCTCAGGAGTTGACTGGAGCAGAAAGGATTTCGCCATTTCCGCTCCTCTGAGCGGGAAAATCTTCCTTCAGTTGTTTTTTCCTCTCTACACATTCGATAGCTCGCCCGACCACCATTCTTCCTCCAAATTTCACTGCAAGGCAAAATATTCCGTTGTTTTCTTCATCTCCATATCAAGAGGAGCATTTGGAGCTCCTTCTCGCTGCCATTGGAGAGATTTCCGGTGACTACCAGCCATTACGGATCGTGAAGAAGACGGGGAAAACACCTTTGATGTAGGTGACAAAACTTCAAGCTTCCTCGGACGTCAACCACCGACCGAGCCCGGATGAAGACCGACAACCTTCGACTCCGACCGAGAACCATGGCTAGCCTTCACGCATTGGGTTGTAAATCTCCTCTTTAACCTCATTTGGATGTTGTTTCTATGCTTTGGATGTTAGCTAAACATGCTAGGAATACTTAATAATGTTCATGATGGTTTATTGTTGCAAATGTTATTGTAGTCCATAGTTTGGCTTTACTTCCTTTGCTTGCTTTGGGTTGTTGCTTGGTGATGCGCCACACTAACGTGTGTTGGGGGCTGGCTTGGCGAGGTGTTGTTTTCGACCCTCAACGGTTACGACTACAAGCCCTAATGCTCATCGGAGTATTCCACCATTGCGAAGCGGTGAAGGCGACGCGCGTAATTAATTTTAGTTGTTCTAAAACAAAAACTCAACCCCCAAACCTTTATGGCGTTTGAAATCACTTTCCAATGAGGAAGATCACACTCCCAATCTGCACTGCTCGAGAGATTCGATACTCGGAGGATAACTCCCACAGTCTATTACTTGACGACGATCGGTGCACTTGTCGTGATTGCATCACCTAACAGCGGGATCTGATCGGGGTCTGGGTAGACTCTCTCGAGTGACATCCAACCTACCAGCTAGATGAATGCATGATAGTGGGATCTGCTCGGGGTCTGGGTAAACTGTCTCGAGTGACATCCAATCCTACTAGCTAGATGAGAGCCTGTGTAAAACCTCTATCCGTCATATAGCATATAGCAGTAGGTCCGGCCGGGGCCCGACGTCATATACTACAGACAGACCGAAGGGTTACTAAATGAAACCATCTTTCCAATATCACACATCCTACACAGAGTACATTCTAGCGGAAGCATTTTTAAAGTTGCAAAGAAAAGAACCCAAGTCAACAACATGAATGTCCACTAAATACCCAAAATAGGAATGAGCGTACAAAATACACAAAGTACTTGGCCTTATGGCTTTACAAGAGTTTACTTAAATAGATAGTGTCTTCCAAGCATCGACACGCAGGCCGGTCACACATGACTATAACAAGTAAACATTTCCAGGGTTACAAACCCTATTCCCGGCCTTAACTCAGCTAGGTCCAGCCCGGGCCCTTGGATCCCAAAAGAAGGAAACAGACGGCCACGATTCGCACTAAAAACCAATAACTTGGGCCGAACACGGCTTGTGACACGCCCGTGTCATAGGTCGTGTCTCATGATCTGTACACGATCGTCGAACACAGAGCAGGACACATACTCAGACAAGCCCATGTCACTCTTGACACGCCCGTGTCACTCCTGACACGCCTGTGTCACGCGTTCCCCAAGCGACACAGGAAACTGCAACGTCCCGAAGAGGATACGGGTACTCGGCACGCCCGTGTCAAACTTTGACATGCCCGTGTTGACTAGCACACGCCTGGGCTCCTGGCCGTGTAACTCACCCGACACAACCATGCAAAGACAGATCAGGACACGACCCTGGACACGGCCATGTCTCAGGCCGTATACCCGACCTCCATAGATCTTCGAACATATTTCGTCAAGCACTTGGAAAGCTCGTCGAACTCGAGCACAACACGGCCCTAGACACGCCCGTGTCCCGGGCCGTGTGACCCTTACCAGGCCCCAAACTCGGCTCTAACGCTGCTCGTCTCTCTTTTGAGTTTTGGGGCGTTACAGCCTGGCAGCGGGTTCTGCTCGGAGTCTGCTAAGTGAACTCTTCATGATGGAGACGTTGCTGACACGACCGTCATTGATCCCCGTCTGAGAGAGTTCATCGATTGGGACGATCGTTGCCGCAAGCTCGAGGATGAGATCGACGTCCGCCACCATTATATAAAACTATATAATTATAAATTAACAAATTATAATTATATATTTTTAATAATTTTATTATTTTAGCAATTTTATTTTAAGTATTTAGTTCATGTGTAATGATGGGTGCTTATAACCATCATGTGTTGTTTTAATTATTTCATTTCATGTGCTATGATGGGTGCATGTAACCATCATATTTGCAATTTGAATTTTGAATTTTGAATGGAGGGAGATTGAGTGGTGTAGGCTATATATAGCCATGTTATGAAGGATTAATTTGAGAGAAGAAGAATAAGAAAATGATCCTCCCTAAAATCTTTTGAGATCTTTCCTTCCCCCTTGGCAAAATTCGGCCTCCTCCCTCCTCTCCCTCTCTTAGCCACCGACCCTCTCTATCTCCCCCTCTCTAGTGGCTCGGCCACCTTACTCCTCCTCCTGCTCCTCCTCCCTCTTCTAAAGAGCACCACCCGAGCCCCTCCACACTCACCCCCAAAAAATCGAGCCCACTCCCTCCTTGCCAACCATAACCGACCACCAAACACCACCACCAACCCGAGCCTCCTCCTCTCCACCAAACATCACCACCACCTTTGTTTTCCCCTAAACCCGAGCCCTCCTACACCCCTTGAAATTTCGGCCAACCTAGGGTTTGCCCTAGCCACCACCCTCCACCTCTTGAGAAATATATTCTCCACCACCTTTTCTCTCTCCTCTACAATAATATTGTCTTTTCAAGGAACTCCCTCTCCAAGTGTTTGTCAAAAGGAGAAAACGACGAGCTTCTTCATCTTCTGGCGCGGATCCGAGGATTTCTGCGTGGAAATAGAAAATATACCACCGTCGTGTGCGCCTCCACCACTCATCTTGTGGACGGATACATATTGGGATTTGGGTAATGCTTTTCTATACCAACTTAATTGAGTGCTTCTTCTATATATTTTGTGAGAATTGGTGGAATAGAAGGTTGGTAATTTGTTCTGATTTATATTGAATATTGTGCTAGTTAAAATCTAATTTTCAAAGCATTTATTTCCCAAATATTTTTCGTATTAATTGGAACGGGTAGATCTCGTGAACACTAGAAGAAATCGGGTTCATCACCCTTGATTTTCCCTTGTGTTCAATTGATTTGGTATACCCTCTATTAATTAATTTTGGGATCGATTTGGACTTAATTTTTAAATCACTTATTTAGTCTGTATATTCTCTTATTGGATGTATGAACGTTTGCGCATAATTTAATTTGAATTGCTAATTGTTTGGATCGGGTGGGACCATTTCGCTTGAGCGAACATTGACATATAGCTCTTATTCAATCTAAGATAAGGGGTAGCGCCCGTTTGCTTTGTGAAAGAAATAGTGCCTAACCACCTAGAGGGGGGGGGGTGAATAGGTGTACTTTTCCTTTTTAATTTTAAGGCAGAAATACTGTATAATTAAACCTGTTTTTGCAATTTGCTACAACAATTCAACACAGCAAGCTCAGCAATCACAGAAATAAACAAACACAGAGTACACACAGATTTTTATAGTGGTTCCCCAAGGTCTGGGTACATCCACTTTCCCCCTTCGCCTATCTAGTAGTGTACTAGATTCGGCCTAACTTCTGCACTACTCCTCAGATCCTCAGATCCTACAGCTCAGAACCCCAAACAGGTTCCTACAACTCAGAGTGTCCCCACTCCTACAACTCAAGCAAAAAGCCCTACCACTCAGTCTTCAACAAGAGCTACACTCAGAGAACAAAGTCTCCTACAACTCAGGCACAAAGCCCTACCTCAGTCTTCAACAAGACTTACACTCAGAGCACACAGCCTCCTACACTCAGCCTTTATAAAATAGGCTTACAGCTCAGATCTATACAATATCCTACAAGAATTTGATTATACAAAGTAATTAACCACAACCCTAACAGAGAGAGATGAGTTGACTGGCTTCTGGATGAGTTCTTGGAAGAACTTGGCAGAGATCAACCTCCATTAGCTTTTTTCAAAGCTTCTTGAATTAGAACTCAGTAGGGTTGAATCTCCTGTGAAGATGATCTTCAATCAACTTCTGTCTTGAGATTCAGATCTCAATCTGAATCTTACTTAGCAGCCTGGTTCAGCAGCTGCTCTTCTTAGAAGGAGCTCTCTCTCTCCAACATCTTAGATCTTCTATCGAAGGTCTTCTTCTTTTGTGTTGTTAGATCTCTGTGTAGATCTTCAATCTGTTATTGATCTTCAATGAATAATTTGTTAATTTTTCCACCCTGTTGAAAGAAAAAGCCTTTATATAAACTTTTTCCATGGTGACCGGCTGATCCGGTTTCTAACAAGCTTCTGGTAGCATTGACAGTTGCAGTTGTTGAAGGAGCCTCTCTCCAACATCTTAGGTTGTCTATCGAAGATGGTGTTAGCTGTGTGACAAGTTGTTGTCATCCAGTCAATTCCACCCTTTAAGTGAAGAAAGCTTGAAATCATGGATGTCACTGTCTGAAAGTGTCGAGACAGACAGCCTTCTGTGAGTGAATGAGAGTGATTATGTGTCGACACAAGTCATCTTCTCTTATTGAATAGTCAGTGTAAAGTGTCGACAGATAGGTCACTCCTCTGAGTGTCGACACAAGACTAAGTGTCGACACTAGCCTTGATGTGTCGACACAACTCCTTGTGTTGTTGTAACAGCTTCTCGACACTGCTTCTTCAGAATGTGTCGACACTGATTCTGTGTGTCGACACAAGCCTTCTGTAGAATGTGTCGACACTGATTGAGTGTGTCGACACAAGTACTTCTTCTTTAACACTTAGTTTAATTCTGCTGTGTGTCGACACATCTCCTTTGTGTCGACACAACTCCTTGTGTTGAAACTTGCTGAGTGTCGACACATCTCCTTTGTGTCGACACATGCCTTCATGTGTTGAAACTTGCTTAGTGTCGACACATCTCCTTTGTGTCGACACATGCCTTCATGTGTTGAAACTTGCTGAGTGTCGACACATCTCCTTTGTGTCGACACATGCCTTCATGTGTTGAAACTTGCTGAGTGTCGACACATCTCCTTTGTGTTGACAATTCTTCACAGTGTGTCGACACTGTCTGTATGTGTCGACACGTTTCTTCTGGTGTCGACTCTGCCTTTCCTGGTGTCGACATAATTACTCCAAGTGTCGACACAACTTCTCTAGGTGTCGGCACAAGCCTTCATAAGTGTCGACACTTCACCTCTAGGTGTCGACACATGGACTTAGAAACTTTTTTGCATTTCCTGCAATTACTTAACCTGCACATATAAACTCAAAGCACCTCAAATACACCTTGATGTATATCATTGAGTAGGGTGAGGCTTCTTCAAATCTGGTACATATATTCCAATGTACCCAACAATCTCCTCCTATTTGGAAAAGTCATAACCCTTAGTCAATGATATACATGATGAGTCCACATTTTACACTGATTTTTGGACTCATCTGGGCTAGTTTTATCGTCCTAGCACTACACTTGATAGCCTTTATTGCTTATTTGTGCTTATGTACCTATTTCACAATTAAGTGCACTGTAGGCCCGCTTCTGTGTGCTTTATGTGTTTACATTTTGTTGTTATTCTTTAGCCCTATCTCGGGGATGTGGTGTGCACGTTCTGGTGGCCTTTCTGCCCCTTCTGCTGGTACAGTGGTCGTGTGCGTGCTCCGGAACTGCTCGGGAGACTCCGACGATGCAGGAATACTGCGCACGACCACTGCACTTACTGCGCACGACCACTGGTCGTGCGCCACTGTTCGTGCGCATTACACCCCCTTTTTCATAACCCTGTCTCGATAATCGCACGAGCACTGGCCATAGTGCGCACGATCACTGGTCGTGCGCCACTGCTCGTGCGCTTATATGCTAAAGCTTCTTGTCCAGGTTGCAGGTTTATTTGGAAAAGCCGCACGATCATCGACCTACAGTGCGCACGACCACTGGTCGTGCGCCACTGATCGTGCGCACTGCTTCTGCTTCCTCCGTATATAAGGCCCTGCTCCGCGTTTTAGGTCAACGCTTGTCATTTACTGTGATCGGAGAGTGCGCGGGAATCGCCTTTTCACTTCTCCAGCTGCTCCATCACTTCCACCTTCGTCGGGAAGCCATTTCCAACTACTCTGAAGCTTTTCAACACTCCGGCGAAGCCCTCTGCCATTGATGACTTCAACTCCAAGCTTTCCTGCAGAGTTGGTGAAGTAGATAACCTAGAGAACGGACTTAAAGGCCTTCGAGGTGATAGATCGTTGGTACCGGAAGCCTCCTTGGACTGATCCCGGAAGCGGATTGACAACTCGCTACTTCGGCCACGACCCGCGGTGGATCTTCATTCTCTTTTGGTTTACTCCTCTTCCCCTTCCTCTGTGTTATGAATGTTTTGAGCAGTGTAACGAACATTTCCATCCCTGAACATCAAGTTTACTTTCTAGTTAATGGAATGTTAGTTTCTTCTTATGCTTGTGAGTTCTGTCTGTGAATGCGCCTCGCTCACCTCACATCCACTTCATTCCTGTGCCTTGTTTGATTGCAATCCACACAAGAACGCTGCAATCCATTAGCTTCCCTTCCACTCGCCCAACTGAAGTTCGGCATAGCGGCCGACAAACCCACTTCACCTTGCGAACCGGTGCCTTCGACCCGCATAGCTTTTACTAGTTCAGTAGATCAAACATCCACAATCTCCCTAGTCCGCTATTCCCTTTTTGTTCTATTTTTAACTCTCATAACGATATTCTTGGTACTGTTGCCGTTCTACGCTAATTGCATTCCTCAAGAGACCGACACTTGGGGATTTATTCCCAAAACTTTATTACTTGTGCGACCGGTGCGCTTGCCGAATTACACGCATCAATACACCATACATAACAAATACTCAATATGATGTATAACAGTATTATATGACAGGGAAAATACTAAACAAAACATGTATAAATAATCATTACAGAATAAAAATGTAATAGATTGAACATCAAACATTGTTTTGTTATAACTTCCAATAGTTTCATTAATCAAAAGTTTACATAGATTTTAATGCGAAAGATTACAGAGTAGTAAACTTAAGAAAATTCTATCTTATGGCTGCTCTGACTCCTTGATAACAATGCCCTTTCCAGATTGAATCTTGGCTTGAACTGGAGCATCATTGTCATCAGCAGCTTCTTTCCCTTAAGATCTTTCTTCTTCTATTCTTCATCCCTTATCTTTTGTATCTCAAAATAATGATAAGGCTTAGGGAAATACTTGCTAGGCTCCTGTGCATTAGGAGGTAGCTTCCCTAGTTTAGCCTTTCTTCTATATTGTACTATGGCCTCTTGCCTAGCTTCATGTTTTCTCCATTCTTGGTCAGAGTACCATTTACCCCTCTCTAGGAAATTATCCTTTGCAGCCTTCCAAGCAGTCAATATGATATTCCTAGAAGTTGGGCTCCATTGTTCAAAATCAGGCCTTAACTCTGCCTGTTCTCTGAACCTCTTCTTAGATAATTGAGCTTCCTGCTCTTTTAATACTGCCTCTTGCTCTTTTAGTACTGCCTCTAGCACAGGCTGTACTACTTTCTCAATGATCAAATTCTGGGCACCTTCTGGAGGACTATACATAGATTGTATCTCTTGATGTATCATGTCAAAATCTGCTGGAGGATAGATCACTTGAGCCACTTCAGCTTGCTCACCAACAAAATATGCAGGATTTATCCCAAATTCTGCTACATTATCATCATCACACAAAGGTGGATATCCAAGGGTTGCTCTGATGCTGTTTGAAATCCATTTAGCATGGTCAGAGCCTGCTTTGACTAATACCCTCTCTCCCTTTATGACTTCTCTTTCTATATGATCCCTAAGATCATCCTTCTGAAATCTAATCTGAGCATTCAAATAGTTAACACCATCTTTATAAAAAAGTTTTAACCTTTGGAGCTTTTCAGTAATAACCTTTTGAGAATCTTCAATGGCAGTTGTAACAGCTGTTAGGCTTTCTTGTAAGTGCTTGTCAAACTCAGCCTTAGCAGTAGTCCTTGCTGCAGTCTGAGCCGCTGCAAGATTCTGCATTTCAGTTACTATCACATTATGTGATTCAGTTAAATTGTCATTCATTCTAATCTAGTTTTCCAGAACATATCCTTGTTTTACTGCCATATCATCAACCTGTTTCTTTATATTCTCTTGATGAGTAGCCAGATATACCACTACATTGCCTCTTTTATGAAAGCAGTCAGTCACTTACGTCTTATTTTGATTAACTTCAAATTTAATAGATTTTATATCTTGAGCCAGATCAAATTGAAGGGATTTATGTCCTTCATCCATATAAGTTTGTAGAGCCTTCATTTGCTCATCCAGTTTGATCTGCAAAGCCACCAACAATGAACTATAATCAGCAGTTGGAGCTTGTTGTGGAAGAATGGTTTGTAGTGATTTCTTATAGGTCTGGCTTCTCCTTTTGAAAACCTGTAGCTTTTTTTTCTTGGCTCTAGCAGCCTCTTCATTTTCAGAGTCAAAAGTACTAGCAATGTCTACTCTATCCTGTGGAGTAGGGGGCAATTCCTTCTCTACTCTTGGTAGCTCCTCAGCGTTCCTTTGCTCCTCAGTCTTATTTCTAGCAATCTCCTCCTGTGACCTGACATTCTCCCCCTCAAGGTTAGCTGACTCCCCCTCAACAGCTGCTTTCTCTCCCTCAAAATGAGTCTGTAGTAAATCAGGGAACAGCTCTTCTAGTGTAAACTCATGTTGAGGATGGACTGGAGAATTTCTTATCTCAGGAGCATGATCTGCAACTGATGTGTCTTCCATGGAAACATCTTGTGGTTGACTATTTATCTGAGTTTGCTGATCAACATCAAGTAATGAATCAGTCAAAACTTCATCCTCAATATTGAAAATAGATTGATTAACTTCATTGATTACCTCAAGAATTGTTTGGGTAGCCCTTTCACTGTCTAAGTGAGTTGGCTCATCCACATGTTGAGGCTCCCCGTGGAGTGGATCCAGGTGAATAGGGCTAGAAGATGGTAGCTCCCCCTGCCTCTGGGCATCTTCAGGTCTTACTGGTGACTGTCCAGCATTTCCAGCCTCTCCATCATCAGAACTAAAAACCATTTGCTCTTCTGAGCTACTTGAGGATTCTTGAGCCACAATGGCTTTCTTCTTCTTCTTCTGAGGTGTTTCCTTCTCTGGTGTAGGCATTTCTTTAGTTAACACTCTATCCCACCTTGAGATAATTCTAACATCCATTCTCCTCATATGGTTTATCTTAGAACCTGTAGCTTGGTTCATCACTTCTGGAATACTTCCAGCTAAGAACAAACTCATAATCCTACCCAGATTGGGCTTCTTCAGACCTTCCTTTATCTTATCAAACATTACTGCTGACCAATCAGTTTTAAGTTGGAAAATTATCCTTGTCATTAAAATGAACATGTGAGCTGATATTCTATCATGCCCACCCGGCTTGCTCAGTTTCACCTTCCTAACTACTTTAGATAAAAACTTTCCTTGTATGTTCATCCCTTTCTTGTTAAAAACTGATCCAATTTTCATGCTTGAATCTAAACCACACCATTGCAGTGCCTCCCTTGTCTTTGATGCAGGTACATCTTCCTCTTCTTTAGTTCTAGGGAGATGTAGAACTTTTCTTAGACTTTTCTGGGTGATCTTGACTTTTGCCTCATGGACTTTGGACTTAATCTTGAGTCCAGTTTCATCAAGTATAGCTGCACTAAAGAATTAAAGGACCTCCTTCTTCCAAATCTTGATTGGTTCTGAAACAAGATACTCTAACCCAGTCTCTGCAACTAGGGTTATAACACCTTGGATTTCTGGTTCTGCGTCGTCAAAGGCATGTCGCACGAGCTCATAACATTCATTGATGTTCTCTTCTAGTTTGGGCGCCATTAGGGTTTGGAGAAATTTTGAATTTAGAGAAGAGAGATGTCGACACACAAGTTTGGTTTCGAAACTATGGTGAGCGTGTCGACAAACAATGGTGAAGACCTATTTATACCTTTCTAAAATCGAAGGTGAAAATGTGCGTCAAAATACTTGAAATGTGTCGACACTGTTGAAAAGTGTCGACACTTACTTCTAATGTCTCGACAACTATGTGTCGACACAAATATAGTCGACAGAATATATGTGTCGACAATTATACATCTGTGCTCGATGATTAGTCGATTCTTCACTCGACGAATTCTGTGTTAATCCTAAGTGTCGACACCACCGTGGATGTGTCGACATCTACTCTGGATGTGTCGACACTACTTCTCTGAAGTGTCGACACAGACTGTCTAGATGTGTCGGCATCATTTCTCTGAAATGTCGACACCTACTCTATGTGTCGACACAGACAACTCTGTGTGTCGACACCATTTTACTTAGCCAATTTTTTTAAACTATTCTAAGTTTAACATTCCTAATTCAATTTTAAAATTTTAAAATTTGGTTTCATCTAGGGGCTTAGTAAACATATCAGCAATCTGATTATCTGATTTAACATATTCTAGTGAAATGTCTCCTTTTTCTACATGTTCTCTAAGAAAATGGTATTTAATTTCTATGTGCTTAGTCCTACTATGTGAGACATGATTATTTGCAATAGAAATGGCACTTGTAGAATCACAAAACAAGGGTGTTCTACTTACTTGAATACCATAATCTTCTAGCTGGTGTTGAATCCATAAAAGTTGTGCACAGCAGCTTCCTGCAGCCACATACTCTGACTCAGCTGTGGAGATTGCCACACTGATCTGCTTCTTACTACTCCATGACACCATCCTTCCACCTAGAAATTGACAGGTTCCTGTAATACTCTTCCTATCTTCCTTGCAGCCTGCAAAATCTGCATCTGAATAACCTGTCAGTACAAAATCTCCATTCCTAGGGTACCAAAGGCCTAGATAAGGTGTGCCCTTAAGATATCTCAAAATCCTTTTGACTGCTGTCAGATGAGATTCTTTAGGGCATGTTTGGTACCTAGCCCAGAAACATGTAGCATACATGATATCTGGTCTACTAGCAGTCAAATACAGTAGGGAGCCAACTATCCCTCTATACAAAGTTTCATCTACAGGTTTCCCTGCATCATCTTTGCTTAGAGACATGCTTGACCCCATAGGAGTTTTCATGGTAGTGGATGATTCCATACCATACTTCTTTATCAACTCTAGGGTGAACTTAGACTGGCATATGGACAAACCATCTTCAGTCTGCCTAACTTGGAGACCCAAGAAGAACTTAAGTTCCCCCATACTGCTCATTTCAAATTGTCCTTGCATAAGTTTTGCAAACTTTCTGCAAAGATTACTTTTTATAGACCCAAATATTATGTCATCTACATATATTTAGACTAAGATAATCTTGCCTTTAAATTCCCTTAGGAATAGAGACTTGTATATTTTCCCCCTTGAGAATTTGTTCTCAATGAGGAAACTAGACATGGTTTCATACCAAGCCCTTGGGGCTTGTTTTAACACATATAAAGCCTTCCTAAGTCTATATACATAATCAGGTTTAAGAGAATCAACAAAACCTGATGGCTGCTCTACACAGACTTCTTCCTTCAGATTTCCATTCAGAAAAGCTGACTTTACATCCATTTGATATACCTTGAACCCTTGATATATTGAATAGGCAAGGAACATCCTTATTGCTTCCAGTCTTGCTACTGGAGCAAAGGTTTGATCAAAATCAATACCTTCTTCCTGCCTATATCTTTTTGCAACCAGTCTAGCTTTATTCTTTATAATGATTCCATTCTCATCGAACCTTTTCCTAAAGATCCACTTAGTTCTAATGATGTTGTGGTCCTTGGGTTTAGGAACTAGCTCCCAGACCTTGCATCTTCTGAACTGGTTCAGCTCCTCTTGCATGGCCTCAATCCAATGAGGGTCTAGAACTGCTTCTTCAAACTTCTTTGGTTCCACTTGTGATAGGAAACTGGAGTAAAGAACTGTACTCAGATTCCTGCTTCTTGTTTGAACTCCTTGTCTGGGATCTCCAATTATTTGATTGGCTGGATGATTCTTTAAGTGCCTATTTGTTGGAGGTAGTCTGTCTTCAGTTGTACACCTCCAGTCTCTTCATTTAGCTGCACCTCTTGGTCTTTTTCTGCATCTAGAGAGTCTTGTACTTCCCCTGGACAGCAGCCACCATTTTCTACTTGCTGACTTGCAGTAGAACCTTCTGCAATGGTAAGCTTATCCATTCTCTCAGCTATACCTGTAGAATTGCAAACACTACTTGGCAATTCACTGTTAATGAGCCTTGCTTCATCAAAAACTACATGTATAGACTCTTTTACAACTTAAGTAATCAAGTTGTAGACCCTATAAGCCTTACTATTATTGTTGTACCCAACAAAGATTCCCTCTTGGGATTTGGCAGCAAACTTGGTTAGATAAGACTTTCCATTGTTAAGTATATAACACTTGCAACCAAAGATCCTGAAATAGGATAAATTTGGTTTTCTGCCCTTCACAATCTCATAGGGGGTCTTCTTATGGCTCTTGGTGATAGTAGCCCTCTTGATCATATGACAAGCAGTATTTACTTCCTCAGCCTAGAAATATTCTAGGAGAGAAGTGTCACTCAATAGGGTTCTACCAGCCTCTATCAATGTTTTATTCTTCCTTTCAGCAATACCATTTTGCTGAGGTGTTCTTGGTGAGGAAAATTCCTGAAAAATCTCAAACTCTTCACATAGTTTTGTCATACTTTCAGACTGAAATTCAGTACCATGGTCACTTCTGATTTTGACCACTGTACTGTCCAATTCATTCTGAATTTGTTTAACAAAGCTATATAAGATACTTGGGGTTTCAGATTTTTGTCTTAGGAATAACACCCAGGAATATCTTGAATAGTCATCAACTATCACAAATGTGTAGACCTTCCTACCTAGGCTGTGAACTGGCATAGGACCAAAAAGATCCATATGCAAGAGGTATAGACACCTCACAGAATCCTTCTTCTCAAGGCTATGAAAGGTGGATTTGGTCTGCTTGCCTTTTTGACAAGCTGAGCAGATCTCATCCTTTATACACTTAACTTGAGGATCATTCCTCACTAACTCTTTGCTAAAGAGTTGGCTAATTATCTTATAGTTAAGATGAGCCAGTCTCTTATGCCATTTAACACAATGTGAGACTCTCTCATCAGCTACAAGTCAAATAGGAGATACATTGTTCTCACATACAAAGTCAAGACAATAGACATTTCTCTTCCTATATCCTGTCAGAATGATCTTTTGATCACTTGACCTTTTGATATGACAACCATTCTTGACAAATGAGATATCATATCCTAAATTACTCAGCTGACTTATGCTAATGAGGTTATGTTTCAAACCCTTTACATAAGCCACTTGAGTAATTGTAATCATGTTACTAGAAATGTTACCAAAGCCTTTGATGATTCCTTTTTCTGAACCACCAAAGGTAACTTTAGGGCCATCCTTGATAGGTGTATAGTCATTCAGCAACCCCCTAGTTCCAGTCATATGCCTGGAACATCCACTATCCAAGTACCATATAGGGGCATGGTCACTTGGACTCACCTGCAAAACAGATTACTTAACCTTAGAACCCAAATAACTCTTGGGTCCTTGATGTAGGTTAGTCTGACTTTTAACAAAACTACCTGTAACTATTCTAGCAGGCAGTTTGCTACTCTCCTTGACACCTGAATTGTGCCAACAATCTATGGCAAAGTGGTCTATCTTGCCACAACACCAGCACTCAAACCTGTTGTACCTTTATTTTGGTACAACCCTGCCTGGATTATCTACTGCAGGCTTCTTGTTTAGTACTGGAGCTTTGCCCTTAGATTTTGACCTAGCTGTCCAGGCAGGTTTTGTAAACCCCAATCCAATCTTACCCTTTTGAGGTACAAACTCATCTATCAAGGGTAAAACAGATTTAGGTTTAGAAAAACTCTCTACAATCTCTCTCTCCTTCTGAAGTCTAACCTCCAGATTTCTAATTTGATCATTCTTAAATGTAATAGTACCCATCTGAATAACAGTAATGTACTTCAATGTGACTATTTCATTCAGTTTCTGATCTAACAACTTGTCTGAATCAGCAGCAGCCAATATAAGACTAGCAATCTCCTTTGCCTGAGTTTTGGCCAAGGTTTTGCTTTTCTTCAAGGCTTGCAACAAGTCCCTATATTCATCAATTAACTGATTAATATCTCCTTCAGATTCATACCCACCCACATCACTTGATGCAGATGTATCTGATTCTGACTCAGTACTATAAATTGAACTAGAAGAACAACTTTGTACCTTACTTGGTCCAGGCTGGTCCTGGTTTTTGTCTCCTTCAGATAAAGCCATCAGCCCCTTACACTGATGGTCCTCATGCTCATAAATTGAGTTCATTAGATGCATGAACTCATCTTCTTCCTCTTCAGCAAATAATCTAATGTAGGCTTCAGCTTCTGATTGTATTTCTGAAGATGACAGATCTGTCAGACTCTTGTCTTTCTTAGCAACAAAGGACTTTTCCTTTTTGCCCTTAAACTGAGTCTTCTTTTTGTTAGCTGACTCCTTCCTCTTTTCAGGACAGTCAACCACTATATGTCTCTATCTATTGCAGCAATAGCACACAATCTTTGAAGATGTAGCTTTGCTTGGCTTGGACCTGCTTCTGTCATTCCTTGATTACTTTCTTTTCTGATAGTAGTCATCTTTTGGCTGAGAAGTGGAAGGCTTAGACCTCCACTGCTTCTTCTTCAAAAACTTTTGAAAATGTCTAGTAAAAGCAGCAAAGTCTTCATCACTTTCACTGCTATTTGAATTCTTGCTATCTGAATTATCTGTCACAGCTTCAACAACTATTTGAGGTGGAGATGGAGATTTGCTTCTATACTTCCTAATGACTTCAGTCTTGAAGGCCACAGTCTTTTCCTTGTGCTCCACTCTAGTATTCTTCTCTTCCTCCTTTCTAACCATTAACTACATTTCATAAGATAGCAGTTTTCCAAACAAAGTTGGAGGAGGTATATCAGCTAGTTTGGCCATTTCCCTAATGACACAAATCTTGGTGTCCCAGTCCTTAGTCAGAGATCTTAAGAACTTGTCATTCAGCTCATAGTTGCTGAATTCTCTTCCATAGGACATCAATTCATTGACTATCCTATAGAACTTCTTGTAACATTCAGTAATGCTATCAGACTTTCCTTGTCTGAAGCTTTCATATTCCTGATTTAACAAGGACTTCCTATCTTGTCTTACTTCCTCTGAGCCCTCCATATAGACTATTAATGTGTCCCACATTTCTTTAGAGGTTTTACACAGAATTAAGTTCTGAAATGTTGCATCATCAATGGCACTAACAATTATATTTTGGGCTCTCTTGTCCATAGTGGCCAGAATGATTTCATCTTTAGTCATTTCAGAGAAGTCCTTGGGAGTTTTCTGATTTGCATCCAGAATGGATATCTTCATTGGCACATATGTGCCTTCTTTGACTGTAATGTATATCCTTGGGTCAGAAGCTTCCATAAAGAGTCTAACCCTCTCTTTACATATGCCAAATATCTCTTTTCTACATATTGGCAATTTCATGGACCCCAGCTCTTTGTGATTCTCACTAGAACCCATTTTCTTGAATCTTGTTTGTTCTGAATCTGCCTACAGGATCTTACTCAGACTGTTAAGTCCCTTTTAGAGTAACCTGGCTCTGATACCAGTTGAAAGAAATAGTGCCTAACCACCTAGAGGGGGGGGGGGGTGAATAGGTGTACTTTTACTTTTTAATTTTAAGGTAGAAATACTGTATAATTAAACCTGTTTTTGCAATTTGGTACAACAATTCAGCACAGCTAGCTCAGCAATCACAGAAATAAACAAACACAGAGTGCACACAGATTTTTATAGTGGTTCCCCAAGGTCTGGGTACATCCACTTTCCCACTTCGCCTATCTAGTAGTGTACTAGATTCGGCCTAACTTCTGCACTACTCCTCAGATCCTCAGATCCTACAGCTCAGAACCCCAAACAGGTTCCTATAACTCAGAGTGTCCCCACTCCTACAACTCAGGCAAAAAGCCCTACCACTCAGTCTTCAACAAGACCTACACTCAGAGAACAGAGTCTCCTACAACTCAGGCACAAAGCCCTACCTCAGTCTTCAACAAGACCTACACTTAGAGCACACAGTCTCCTACACTCAGCCTTTATAAAATAGGCTTACAACTCAGATCTATACAAGATCCTACAGGAATTTGATTATACAAAGTAATTAACCACAACCCTGACAGAGAGAGATGAGTTGACTGGCTTCTTGATGAGTTATTGGAAGAACTTGACAGAGATCAACCTCCCTTAGCTTTCTTCAAAGCTTCATGAATTAGAACTCAGTAGGGTTGAATCTCCTGTGAAGATGATCTTCAATCAACTTCTGTCTTGAGATTCTGATCTCAATTTGAATCTTACTTAGCAGCCTGGTTCAGCAGCTGCTCTTCTTAGAAGGAGCTCTCTCTCTCCAACTTCTTAGATCTTCTGTCGAAGGTCTTCTTCTTTTGTGTTGTTATATCTCTGTGTAGATCTTCAATCTGTTATTGATCTTCAATGAATAATTTGTTAATTTTTCCACCCTGTTGAAAGAAAAAGCCTTTATATAAACTTTTTCCATGGTGACCGGCTGATCTGGTTTCTAATAACCTTCTGGTAGCTTTGACAGTTGCCGTTGACCGGTTGAAATGGCAGCTGTCAAGTCATCCAGTCACTTCTTGAAATCACTGTCACTGTCTGAAAGTATGGAGACAGATAGTCATTATGTGTCGACACAAATAAACTAAGTGTCGACACAAGTAGACTAAGTGTCGACACTAGCCTTGATGGTGTCGACACAACTCCTTGTGTTGTTGTAACAGCTTCTCGACACTACTTCTTCAGAATGTGTCGACACTGATTCTGTGTGTCGACACAAGACTTCTGTAGAATGTGTCGACACAGATTGAGTGTGTCGACACAAGTACTTCTTCTTTAACACTTAGTTGAATTCTGTTGTGTGTCGACACATCTTCTTTGTGTCGACACAACTCCTTGTGTTGAAACTTGCTGAGTATCGACACATCTCCTTTGTATCGACACATGCCTTCATGTGTTGAAACTTGCTGAGTGTCGACACATCTCCTTTGTGTCGACACATGCCTTCATGTGTTGAAACTTGTTGAGTGTCGACACATCTCCTTTGTGTCGACACATGCCTTCATGTGTTGAAACTTGCTAAGTGTCTACACATCTCTTTTGTGTTGACAATTCTTCACAGTGTGTCGACACTGCCTGTATGTGTCGACACTTTTCTTCTGGTGTCGACTCTGCCTTTTCTGGTGTCGACACAATTACTCCAAGTGTCGACACAGCTTCTCTAGGTGTCGACACAAGCCTTCATAAGTGTCGACACTTCACCTCTAGGTGTCGACACATGGACTTTGAAACTTTTCTGCATTTCCTGCAATTACTTAACCTGCACATATAAACTCAAAGCACATCAAATACACCTTGATGTATATCATTGAGTAGGGTGAGGCTTCTTCAAATCTGGTACATATATTCCAATGTACCCAACACTTTGATTATTGTGGAAATTGTGCCTTTAATTCCGTGAGTATTCGATAGTGCTAAGGAGAGAAACTGCGCGCTAAATATTTAAATAGATTATAAACACGTAGTTTAACCTGTCGAGATCATGGGCCTACATCAATTTGGTATCAGAGGGAGGTTCACGTCAATTTCCTAATTAGCACCCTCCCCCTTTTATTATTTCGCCCATACGCACTTGCATGTTTCTATGTCAAAATAATAAAATAAAATTTTTAGTTTTGGTCTGCCAATAGCAACTTAAAATTCTTAGTTTTTCTCAAAATTTTAAAAAATTAAATTCTAAAAATTCTCCATCATTTTATTAGTAAGAAATCAAAAAAATATTTTATTTTTATTAAGTCATTATTTTATTAAGTCATTATAAATTTTTTAATTTTTGTCCGTAAATAGCGGCATATATTTTTATTTTTCTGCAAAACAAATAAAAAAATTATTTAATAATCTTCATAATATTTTCAGCAAGAAAATCAAAACCATTTAATTATTACCCTAGTTGCTAAGAGGGAACAATTCTGTCATTCCTAGAGTTTAGTGAGTCAGGTTCATATTTCATTGCATGAGCACTAGGTTCGAGTAGAATTTTCTGTCCCGTCACCACTAGAAAATGACCTATGACGTGTATGCTAGAAGACAGACACCTACTTATGATGGTTTAGAGTATCCCCAAGTTTTCCTAGACTGGGTTAAGGAGATAGAGTGCTACGTTGAGTGGTACAAATGGAATGGCACGGATAAGGTGCGAGTGACGAGAATAAAGTTGTTCGGTAGAGCTAAGATATTCTGGTTGAATGAGGAACGACGTCTGAGAGCTAAGAACGGTAGATTACGTATTGGTTGGGCAAACATGAAGGCCATGCTGACAGAATAGTACATCCCTATGTACCATCGAACTCAGATGTTAGATGATTTGGCTACCATTATCAAGAGAATAAGTTGTTCTCTTATGTTGATGTATTATCTCTTGATTCTGAGAATGTCCCCATAGGTGAGAGTATTCCAACATGTACATTAGTGTCCGATGATTATGATGAGTCTGAAATTGAGAGTGGATACCCTAGTGATTTAGAAGACGATCTATGTGATGATTACGTTCCGATCTGTGAGAGTATTACATTGCCTATTACATGCTCTACTAGCATTGTGTCTGATCACCCTAGTATTGATTGCCCTCTCTAGGCTACGATCTCCATCATGTTAGAGCCTACGATTATACCTACTGAGACTATATCGGAGTTATCTGAGGAGCCTGAGCGTGAGGATGTTTCTATTATTATTGTGGATGAGTTACGACCTGAGGGAAGGGTAATTTTGAACGATACTGTTGTTGTACACCCGGATGAGAGTTTTTTGATGTCGTCACCGATGGGTGAAATTATTACTGATTCGGATTTTATCCCAGGTTTGATTTTATCGTCCCTTCCCCCTATTTATTTACCCACATCAGTTGACTTTTTAGGACGTGAAACCGGTAGACCTAGTCCGAGTTTTTGTGTCACGCCCACTTTATTAGCTCCTACATTGGCGTTGTATCAGTGTATAGATATTACTATATTGAGCGCACTAGTATTTAGACCTTTCACCGCACCTCATAGACATGACTACGTGTCACTTTTGACAGCTCATTTTTCTACGTGTCCGTCTACGGTTCTGTCCCCTACTACGACTGACTCTGTTTCTTTGTCAATTGTGCCTCTGGATGTGGTGTCCCCTAGATATACTTATATACCACTCCCGGTCGCACGCATCTATCCACCACCATTTTATGACCCTCTTTTCCCTACGTTAGCAACTATAGTTGGGTCTCTTGAGTTGTTTCGCTCGCACACCTTTGCACATTCGGGGGCGTCCAATTCTATTGGTTATGATGTGCGATTCACCTTGGCATATCTTCATGCCAAGAGTGAAAATATTAAACTTGAAAGTAAGCTTACGTTTCTGGAGCCCGTTAAAATCATCCCTGATTATAAGGCTCCCATGCCACCTGACTTAACACCCTTATACTCCGTGTTTGGGTCTAGTCATGTAGCCCATGGATTCTCTCCTCATTTGTCTTGGACGTTAGTATTTCTCCTTGAGTTATGTCACATGCACTTCCACGCCTTTTCGAGACTGTCCGACGCTAGAGCTAGTATCTGGTCAGTCCACGAGCGGATGCCTTCTGGCTCCGTTGCAAATTAATAAGTAGGAACGCCGACCCATCCCTGATTACGAAGAACGTCGGATTTTATGCTTTTATTTTAGATTTTTATATATCACGGGGTGTTTCACTTTATTTCAAGTTTTCGAATTTTTTACTGTACGTCTTTATTCCACCTGAGTGCCTTTCTCCGTCATCTCTTCCTACCACTAAATATTCTCTTGGGATGGGGAGTGTTAGTACTATCGTGTCTATTTTCCATGTTGACTCCTTGGTTCTTGAACCGGTCGGTAAGATTCTTCTTTATTTTCTTTTGCTTGACACCCTTTCGAGTTTTCTCGAAAGTCTTGTTGTTTGTGTGCCAGATAGGTTCTCAGTACTGATGGATGTTCATGCTACTACGACACGGATTGCGGGGCCAGATTTTCCCAATGTTGCTGCTGCTTCCGACTGTTCTCCCCTTACGGGCCACTCATCAGTGATGAGTAATTTTGAGTGGGGGAGGATTGATGGAGACGTTGCTGACACAGCCACCGTTGATCCCCGTCTGAGAGAGTCCGTCGATTGGGACGATCGCTGCTGCAAGCTCGAGGATGGGATCGACGTCCGCCACCATTATATAAAAATATATAATTATAAATTAACTGATAATAATTATATATTTTTAATAATTTTATTATTTTAGCAATTTTTTTTTAAGTATTTATTTCATGTTTTAATTTTCATTTCATGTGTAATGACGGGTGTTTATAACCATCATGCGTTGTTTTAATTATTTTATTTCATGTGCTATGATGGGTGCATGTAACCATCATATTTGCAATTTGAATTTTTAATTTTGAATGGAGGGAGATTGAGTGGTGTAGGATATATATAGCCATGTTATGAAAGATTGATTAGAAATAAGAATAAGAAAATAATCCCCCCTAAAATCTTTTGAGATCTTTCCTTCCCCCTTCGCAAAATTCGGTGTCCTCCCTCCTCTCCCTCTCTTGGCTGCCGACCCTCTCTATCTCCCCCCTCTTAGTGGCTCGGCCACCTTCCCCCTCCTCCTCCTCCCTCTTCTAAAGAGCACCACCCGAGCCCCTCCATACTCACCCCCCCCCCCAAAAAAAATCGAGCCCACTCCCTCCTTGCCAACCATAACCGACCACCAAACACCACCACCAACCCGAGCCTCCTCCTCTCCACCAAACATCACCACCACCTTTGTTTTCCCCTAAACACGAGCCCTCCTACACCCCTTGAAATTTCGGCCAACCTATGGTTTACCCTAGCCGCCACCCTCCACCTCTTGAGAAAGATATTCTCCACCACCTTTTCTCTCTCCTTTATAATAATATTGTATTTTCAAGGAACTCCTTCTCCAAGGGTTTGTCAAAAGGAGAAAACGGCGAGCGTCTTCATCGTCCGGCACGGATCCGAGGATTTCTGCATGGAAATAGAGAATATACCACCGTCATGTGCGCCTCCACCACTCATCTTGTGGACGGATACATATTGGGATTTGGGTAATGCTTTTCTAAACCAACATCATTGAGTGCTTCTTCTATATATTTTGTGAGAATTGGTGGAATAGAAGGCTGGTAATTTATTCTAATTTATATTGAATATTGTGCTGGTTAAAATCTAATTTTCAAAGCATTTATTACCCGAATATTTTTCGTATTAATTGGAACAGGTAGATCTCGTGAACACTAGAAGAAATCGGGTTCATCACCCTTGATTTCCCCTTGAGTTCAAGTGATTTGGTATACCCTCTATTAATTAATTTTGGGATCGATTATGACTTAATTTTTAAATCAGTTATTTAGTCTGGATATTCTCTTATTGGATGTGTGAATTTTTTTGCATAATTTAATTTGAATTGCTAATTGTCCGGATCGGGTGGGTCCATTCGCTTGAGTGAACATTGGCATATAGCCCTTGTTCAATCTAAGATAAGGGATAACGCCCCTTTGCTTTGATTGTTGTGGAAATTGTGCCTTTAATTCCATGAGTATTCGATTGTGCTAAGGAGAGAAACCGCGCGCTAAATATTTAATTAGATTGTCAACGCGTAGTTTAACCTGTCGAGACCATGGGCCTGTATCACTTCACCCACTCATATGAATCATCGTAGGAGAATTGTAATATCAAAGAGCTTTATTAGAAAAAGTACATCACTTACATGGCTCAAGGGTAAAAATGCTTCAAGTCATCACCGCTCCATGTGTGACTTAGGGTCTTGCCCTCCACATTCCGGAGGCGATACCCTCCTGATTTCAATGTTTCTTTTACGATGTATGGACCCTCCCAGTTGGGATTGAGTTTCCCCACGGTAGCTGATCTTCCTGCTGTATTAACCTTTTTTTCAGGACCATGTCCCCTTCTGCGAACTGTTTGACCCTGACATGCTTGTCAAAGTACTTAGCCATTCTTCTTTTCACTTCTTCATGTCAGATGGCGGAGAGGTCACGTAGCTCATCCACTATGTCAAGGGAGAGTCGTAGCTCCTCCTCATTTTCAGCCTGCCATTCTTCCCTTCCTTCCTCTGCCTCGATCACCCGAGGTGTTCAGACCTTGAACTCTATCGGAAACACTACCTCGCACCCATTGGAGAGCTTGAAGGGGGTCTCCCCTGTGGCTGTGTTGGGGGTGGTCCTCAAATCCCAGAGGACCGTGGGAAGCTACTCCACCCAGCTCCCCTTCAAGTTTTCAACTTTCTTCTTCAGGAGGTTCACAATGATCTTATGCAGCGCCTCCACCTGCTCGTTGCTCCCGGGGTGGTGGACTGAGGCAAACCTGAGGTCAGTCCCAAGCTGTCCGCAGAAACTGATGAATTCAGTGCTGGCAAACTGGGGCCCATTGTCCGTGACGATGGCCTGCGGCAACCCATGCCGGCAGATGATCTCCCCCCAAATAAAGTTCCTGATGACCTGGGAGGTCACCTTGGCCAGCACCTTCACCTCCAACCACTTAGAAAAATAATCTATCATGGCAAGCAAGAACCTCCTCTGCCGGTTGGCCTGGGGGAAAGGCCCTACCAAATCCATCCCCCAGATGGCAAAGGGCCAAGGGGCCGTGATACTCTTAAGCCGCTGAGCTGGTTGAAGTTGTAGGGTGGCAAACAGTTGACACTTGTGACATTTCTTTGTCAATTTCGCAGCATTCCGACTTAGGGTCAGCTAGAAGTATCCTTGCTGGACTATCCTTCCCTCTAGGGTTCTACTTCCTGAGTGGCTTCCGCACTCCCCTGAATGGACCTCCTCCAAAATTCTCAGGATCTCCCTCTTGGCCACACTTCGTGTCAGCATCCCCGAGAGGTTCTTTCTGTACAACTGCCCGTCGCGCATGAGATTATACGCCGACTTGTGCTTGAACTTTTTCTTGTTTGTCCCTTCCGAGAACTCCCCTGTGGATATGAATGCTATGAAAGGGTCCATCCACGAGGGGTGTTGGTCCACCTCTATCAGCTCCCCTTATTGGATGGATGGAAGGAATATGTCGGTGATGGTACCCCCCACTCGGGGACCATGCTTTGCCAGTTGATCAACCTGCTCATTCTCCTCCCGCGGCACATGTCGGATGGAGACGGTCTGGAACATGCCGATGACCCCCTACAAATTCATCAAGTATAATTGAAGAGTTGGTTCCCTTGCCTCGAACTCCCTGTTGATCTGGGAGGCTACCACCATGGAGTCAGTGAGGACCTCCACATCTTACACCCCCAGCTCCCTAGCCAGGCACAACCTTACTATCACGGCCTCATACTCGGCCTAGTTGTTAGTGATGGGAAAGTGCACCACCACTGTTTGTTCGTTTCTCATTCCCTAGGGCTCTCCAAGATTACCCCTACCCCCAGGGAATGCCTTCTTAACGCGCCATCTACCATCACCTTCCAGGGAACAAGGTGCGTGAGTTCTGCCTCCACCACCTCGACCACAGAGTCAGCCAGAAAGTCGGTCATCGCTTGGGCCTTGATCGAGAGGCGCGAGACAAAGGAGATATCGAACTCACTCAGCTCTACCGACCATTTGACCAACCTGCCTGAATGCTCCACCCCACTCAAAGATGTTGTGGAGGGGATGGTCAGTCACCACTCGAATGGAGTGTGCTTGGAAATAGGGTCGGAGCTTCCAAGCGGAGATGTCTAGAGTGAAGGCCAGCTTATCCAAGATGGGAAAGTGGAGCTCTGTCTTCCTCAAGACCCGGCTTATGTAGTATATGGGCAGATGCTTCTTTCCCTCTTCCCGAACCAGGATGGAGCTTAAGGACTCTACCCCGACCCCGAGATACAAAAACAAGTCCTCCCCCCTCCTTCGGCCCTTGGTGCAGGTGGGCCTGAGTTAACTGCCTTTACAAGCCCTGAAACACCTCCTAGCATTCCCCAGTCCACACGAACTTCTTATCTCCCCTCAATGCTTTGAAGAAGGGGGGGCACTTCTCCATAGCCCGGGAAAGGAACCTGCTCAGCCCTGCCAACTTTCCTGTCAGTCGTTACACCTCCTTAGCATTCCGAGGCGACCCCAATTCCATGATCGCCTTGACCTTGTCTGGATTCAGCTTAACCCCCGCGGGGGTGAGAAGGTGGCCAAAGAACTTGCCCCTACTGGCCCTGAAGACACACTTCAAAGGGTTCTGCCTCATCTTGTACTTGCGCAAGGTGGTGAAAGTTTCCTCCAGGTCCTTGAGGTGAGAATCCACGTATCAACTCTTGATCATAAGATCATCTACATACACCTCTAGGTTCCTTCCCTTTTGTTTTCAAAAGACCCTGTCCATCATCTTTTGGTACGTCGCCCCTACATTCTTCAGCCCAAAGGGCATCAATTTGTAGCAGTAGCACCCATCCCCCGTGATGAAGCAGATGTATTTTATGTTGGGGGGGGGGGTGCATCATGATTTGGTGGTAACCTGAAAATGCATCTAAAATGCTCATTATAGGAAAAAAGACAGCTGAGTGAACCCGCGCATCGATCCGAGGCAAGGGATAACAGTCCTTAGGGCATGATTTATTAAGTAAAGAAAAATATACACACATATGCCACCAGCCGTCTCCCCCTTTAACCATCACTGCATTGGAGACCCAGTCGAGGTATTGTATTTCGGATACAAAGCCAGCCTTCAGGAGCTTGGACACCTCCTCCCTGATAGGCTCGTCCAGCTTATCCGCGATAGACCTCTTCTTCTACTAGACGGGGCAAGATTCTGGGTCCAGGTTGAGGCGGTGGCAGGCAACGTCTACATCGATCCCTTACATTTCTGCTGCACTCTAGGAGAAGATGTCCACGTTCCTCTGGATGCATGCCAACATCCTCTCCTGGTTCACCGGGGTCAGCCCCTCGCTGATTCGCATCTTCTCCACCCTGCCTCCAAGAGTGAGAACCTCCATCTCCACTACCTCCTTTGCAGCCTCCAAGCGGGACTGCTCCCCCCATTCTCCAACATCCCCCTCCTCCGGGACAAGAACCTCCTCAGTTTCCACTACTTCCTCCACGACCATCGCCTCGACCATCGCCTCGACCAACTCCTCCTGGACTCCTCCTGCCACCTCTACCCAGGTGTAGCTCTCCACCTCCATCTCCTCTCCACCAGCCTCCTGCTCTGCCTCCTCCATTATCCACTCCATATCCTTGGCTCCCTCCTGCCAAGAGATGGAGTTCACGACGGTGACGTAGCATTTCCTAGCCACCTTGGGGTCACCCCGGACCCGGACCTAGATCCCCTCGGCGTTGAACTTCAAGCATTGGTGGAAGGACGAGGGGACGACGTTGAAGGCGCTGATGAGGGGCTGTCCGAAGATGGCGTTGTAGCTATTGGGTGCGTCCACGATGATGAACCTGTAGTTTTGGGACTGCCCCTAGAGTGTCACAGAGCCCCACTCCTCCTTCCACTTCCTCCCTTTCCCCGAAAAATCCGAACAGAGGACCATCCGAGGCCAGCACCCTCTTGGCCTCCACCTTCATCATGTCAAACACCTTCTTAAAGATGACGTTGACCGAACTCCCATTGTCGATGAGGATCCGGGAGACGGTGAAGCTCTCTACCACGGTCTGGATGACCAATATGTAGCAGAAGGGGTCTTCATGATCTGGCATGTCACTTCTGGAGAAGGTGATCCTCTCCTCTAGGGGTGAGGTCTGGGATGTGGAGCCAACACTCCTTCGATATATGGTATGGAGGCTCTCCTTCCGGGAAGCCTCAACCAGCACCCCGCATAGATCACTCTGATCCCTCCTCAGGCCCCAATATCTGCCCGATCTTCGCACCTATCCTCTTCCGCCCGAGGCAGGACCTCCTCGATCCGTACCTCCTAATAGTCCCGTTGTTGTTGTTTCTCCATGTTCCCTCTTACCTCGAGGAACTCTAAGCACATAGTTTTAGCTTGCCCCTCCTCCTTGTGGAAGTCACAGTAGGGTAACTCCAACTTGACTTCCCTTATCCTCCTCTGTTGCCCACCTGGTCAGCTTCCAGGCAAACTCTGGGTTCGATGCCTCCATCAGCTCCTCGTAGGAGAGGGGGACACCCTCTTCAGCTCCATCATGAAGAACCCCTGTTGTATCCCCAAGGTGAAGGCCATCATCAGGGTGTACACTGACATCTCCTGGATCTGGGAGACCTCCTCTTGGAATTGGTCCATGTAACTCCCCAAGGTCTCATTCACCCCCTGCTTTATATGGAACAAAGACTCCCACTCTTTATTCCTCTTCTTGGAGGTGGTGAACCTCATCATGAACCCCCTATGCAGGTCCTCGAAGCAGTAGATAGAGTTGGCCGGCAGCTAGTGGAACCACTCTCTCACCTTCTCCTTGAGGGTGATGGCGAAGAGTCTGCATTTGAAGGCATCTGACATCTGCCTTATCGACACCACATCTTCAAACCACTGGATGTGCTAGAACGGGTCATCCTTCTCAGTGTAGTAAGACATCTCCGGCTCCCTGAACCCCTCTGTAATCGGGGTAGAAGAAACCAACTTGCTGTAGGGGCTCCCTCCCCTTACTGGGCGAGCCAGGGGGTCTCGCACCCCCATCTCGCCAAACCGGATTCGCTCGCCGAGCCCAGGAAAAGTACTCGTCTGGGGAGCTCGTATCCTCTCCCTTCTTCTGCAACCTCCTTCCCAGCTCGCGTGCAAGGAGTGTCCTCGCCCAGAGCCGGGGCGGCAATGACTGGAATCACTGGAGTCGAGCACTCGGCTTGCGCGCCGAGTGCAAACCTGACAAGGCCGAGCACCTCCTGCGTGAACTCCTCGAACATCCGCACAGTGGCGAGAGGGGAGGGGGTGGCGAGTCAGCCCTGTCCGAACCTTGACCTTCTCCTCCAGTCATTGAGCCCGCTGAAGATTTTCTATGCTAACCACTCTCCACGCTCACCGCACCAAAAATGTTGAAACCAAAAATTAGGTCTCCATGGAGTTCACCCTTGGGGAAGGGGTAGTCGCACACTTACTTCTCTCTCACAAGCTAAACGACCAAGGAAAAAATGCAGGGAACATACCCAAGGGCTCGGCGTGGAGGACCCACCACACACCCGGAAGATCTTAGAGCGCTTCCCCTCTCTAGCCAAATGCTGAGCTAAGGATACTTCCGAAAGTGCAAGAAGACTGGGGCACAAGTGAGCATGCCTTCTAAGGTACCCCCTTGGGTTTATTTATAGATTCCTGAAAATAGCCTGCAAATAGCCAAACTCCGCTGTCCAGAGCAGCTATATGTAGCTCTACTGGTCTGCCAACAGCGTAACTCCACTGTTCTACTAGGCTACAGCCAGGCTAATAGGGGTAAGATGGTAAAAATGCATCACAAGAAATTGGGCGAGTAGCCCTCTGGAGCATCCACTCACCGGGGGCGGCGAGCGCTCGGTGGAGCTGTCGCTCGTCGCCACTATTCCCCCTGGGCAAGTGCGGGCCCAGTTTGCCCCACTCTCCTGCTGCATGCTGAGCCTCCTGGGGCGAGTGCGAGTCGGCCTGCTCCACTCGCCCGCATCTCCCTGAGCCCCTAGGGCGAGTGCAAGTCGACCTGCTCCACTCACCCCTCCAACAGTTCGCCCCACCTGGACGAGCCGGACTGCCGATCTTGGCCGATCTGGTTCCTGTCGCCCACTACTCGCCGGATATGGGGTTGTACAGATATCAAGATGCAATGTCTATTGTTCAACATTATGGAAGACCAGATTTATTTATAACAATGACCTGCAATCCATCTTGGGATGAAATCACCTTAGAGCTTCTACCTGGACAGGCTCTGCATGATCGTCCAGATTTGTTGACAAGAATTTTTCGAGCAAAATATGAGGAGCTTAAAGAAGATATTTTTCATAGAGGCATTCTAGGCATGGTTATTGCACATGTTCATGTAATTGAGTTCCAGAATCATGTCCTGTTACATTGTCACATGTTAGTTATTTTTGATACGACTGACAAATTAAACTCACCAGATGATTACGACACAATTATTCGAGTGGAACTCCCAAACCAACAATTAGAGCCTGAGTTATACGTGGTTGTACTACGACACATGATCCATGGCCCTTGTGGGTCCTACAAAACAAATGCTCCATGCATGCGTGATTCCCGCTGCTAGAAGGGATTTCCTAAACCCTATGCTGCTACAATAGTGCAAGGTGTTGACTCTTATCCTCAGTACCGGTATCGCAATGACAACAGATCAGTTAGAATAGACAGACATGAAGAAGCCTTTGTTGATAACGGATGGGTGGTCCCATATAACTCATGGTTACTACAAAAATGCAACTGTCATTTAAACGTTGAAGTATGTTGTAGCATCAAAAGTATAAAATATCTGTACAAATATGTCTACAAAGGCCCAGATCACATAATGTTCGAGATTCGTTCAGCACCGAACTATGATTAGGTCAACAAGTACGTCGAAGGAAGATGGCTATGCGCACCTGAATCGTTATGGAAAATATTTAAATTCTCGATGAATTGAATTTATCCATCCGTAGAAAGGCTGCAAGTGCACTTACCAAAGAAGCATCATGTGTTATTTCACAATGATGAAAACATAATGTCGATATTGGCCAATGACCGTAACTCTCGAACTATGTTGACTAAATTCTTTCAAGTTTACATTAATGGTCAGGAAGAGCACAAGTACCTATACAAGGAATTTCCAAAGTATTATAGATGGCTAAAGCTACAGCAAAAGTGGAAGAAAATGCCAACCAATCAAAAGGTTGTGGGTAGACACTATGTTGTTTCCCCAAATGAAGGTGAGCGATTTTTTCCTTCGCCTTCTTCTAACACACGTACCAGGCCCGAAATCTTTCTATGATCTTCTAACTGTTAACGATGTCCACCATAGCCCTTTCAAACGGCCGACAGAGGCTTATGAGTTGCTTGAACAAGATAATAGTATTTGTGAATGCTTAGCGGAGGCTAGACTATTCTGCATGCCTTCTGCTCTTAGAAGATTATTTGTAACTATTCTTTTGTACCCTAATCTTATAGCAGTACGATCACTATGGGAATAAAATTACATTAGCATGGTCGAAGACTTTGCATCGACAAGCAATCTAGATTACGTAAAGAATAAGGTACTATACAGTATAGCAGGAGTTCTCAATGAGCACAAACACACTCTACAAGAGTTTGACTTACCTACAATCAATATTGATTTCGAAGATTTACAAAATGCCTCCAGCATTCTACAACATGAATTAGCAATAATTACTCCTCTTGAAGATCTCCGCACTACTGAGTCACTAAACAATGACCAATTAAACACAATCAACACGATCAGTGAGGCTATGACGAAAAAATACAGTGCCACTTTCTTTGTTGACGGACCAGGAGGATGTAACACCCCCATCAGTCACATGGGATATAACAGAAGGACCGGCCGGGGCCCCACGCCATATTCTACGCACAGTCAGCGGAGTTACATATTAATACCAAAACACTATGAAACTATATCAGAACTGAACACAGAGCATTCTAGCAGAAGATTTTAAATATATTAGAAGAACCCATCATAGAACATGAATGTCCACTAAAGCCCAAAGTAGGAATGAAAGAATAAATACACATACAGTCTTTACCTTATGGCCTTATAATGTTTTCTTAAACAATAAGTGTTTTACATACTTCAGCACGCAGGCCGGCCATACATGAAAATAGTAAAAGTAAACACTTTGCTTTGGCCTTCAAGGGCCAGCACAACATCAAGGGATTTAGCCCGCTACTTTCCACTGGCTCACCTGTTCCTGCAAGAACAATCCACCAAACAGTGACAAAAAAAGGCAACGGTCAGCTAAAGCTGACCAAATTATAACGACTCTGCCCCTTACTCGGGGCGGCGGAGCTCCTTCCCTGCAAATTATTAGCAAAACCAAACATAGTAATGAAAGTGCAATTTAAGCACACTTCATCATAGGCATAGGTATGAATGGCCACACACCCTGTGCTCTCAGGGCACATTCTCGGTGTCCGGACAATACCCGGGAACCACCACCATTCTCAAAACGACAACAACATGAGCATTTTAGTAGTATTTACAACCTACGCAAGTCCTAAAACCCGTAACTATGTCTGCGATAGGTAACACTACCCACGGACACACCACATAACTACTGGGTAGGTTCGGCCCTTTCCTGTTGCTCACATCGTCTGTCAAAATCTACCACGATGCGGGTTGGCCTCCCCATTCTGAAAGAATTGGTTCCTAAACACCTAGAGGGGGGTGAATAGGTGCAATTCCTTTTTCTTCTATGGCAGAATATTAATTGAAAGATAATAGTTGTCAACCTAAATCACCTAGAGGGGGGTGAATAGGTGAGTTGTGCGTCTTTTTCGGAACAAAAAAAAATCTCAGAACACAGTACACATCTATCTACCAAATTATCACAGACGAGACAAGATTTATAGTGGTTCCCCGATCTTGGGTACATCCACTTTCCCTCACCGATCTAACAATATACTAGACTTGGCTACTCCACTATCTCGGATTGAAAATCAATCCTACCCTCAGAACAAAGTTCCTACAATCTCAATCCAACCAACTGGATCTACAACTCAGAAGGCAAAACTTCTTACAAACTCGGAGTTGAAAACTCCTACACTCGGAGAAAACTTTTACTACAAGAATGAAAATTGTTTAAGAAAATACAAACAATGATTTTTTTTTGTCAGATTTGCAAGCAAGCAACCAGGATCTTCTTCTTGTAAGCTTTGAGGAACTTTCAGAAAGAGGAAAAAAATCTCGGCAACAGATCTGGAATCTTCTTTGTCTTACACGATAGAGAAGAGATAAGCAGTTGAGAAACGATCTCGATCTGTAAAACTTCTTCAGTCTATTTCCTCTAAAAATCGAAACCCTTGCCGGAGAAGAACAGCGGCGGTGGCGGCTTTCATTTCGTGAAGTTAGAGAGAGGAAACAACGGCTTAGAGAGAGAGACAGTTGCAGAAAGTTTTCCAATAATATTTGATCTTGAAAGCTTGTGATTCTTCTTATTAGGGTTTGTCGATTAGACAGGCCTTTATATAAGAATACTAATAATAACGATCATAATTGGTTTTAATGACGTACACGTGGACCAATCATGTCGTGGAATTTGAAAATCTGTCAAATCTGGACTTAGAAGAAATTTCAGAGAAAAAGAGGTGATATACATGAGTGGGTATATAACTACTCGAGTAGGTAGAGGATTACTCGAGTAAGTGAAGAAATGTTACCCGGGTATATAAATCATGACTACTCGAGTAGGTTGAAGACAACTACTCGAGTTCATACAATCAACTTACTCGAGTACTTAGAAGATCTACTCGAGTATACAGAAATGTTTCACGGGAAGGAGTTGAACTTCTCGAGTACAAGTTGTACTACTCGAGTATGCAGAATTGAACTACTCGAGTGGTTAGAAGAACTACTCGAGACAAACACTTAGAAAAATTCTGCACACGGGAAAAACAACTACTCGAGTAGTCAGATTGAACTACTCGAGAGGAAAGAAATCTTCTCGAGTATATGAAAGACTTAATCGAGTATATCTTAACTACTCGACACAGAGAAGAGTTACTCGACACAGTGTCGAGAACTACTCGAGTATACAAAGTACCTACTCGAGTAAATGACTTAGAAAAATTCTGAGAAAGAGGAATCTGGAACAGGAAGAATAAACTACTCGAGTATGAACTACTCGGGACAGAATGAGCTACTCGAGTATATGACTTGGACTACTCGAGTGATTTACATAGAAAAACTTGGAGACTGAATTCTGGGCAACTCGAGTAGGAAGAATGATCTACTCGAGTAGTTAAGTAAGCTACTCGAGTATGTCAGTGAACTACTCGAGTGTTTTACTTAACTTCACGAGAGGAAGAATTTTCTTACTCGAGTATGCAGAAGTTTTACTCGAGTATATCTCAAGCAATCTACTCGAGTAGTTAAAGACCTACTCGAGAGAAACACTTGGAAAAATTTCTGACAGAAATGTTTCTTCTACTTGAGGGGAGTCAGCATCAAGTATTTTCACATAGTCCTAAAACTTGAATATGAAGTGTATCCCAATAGAGAGGCTACACATGAGTTAACACTTTGGAACACACAATGAGGGATTACATTGTATGGTCCTGTGTTTGGTGACCCATTGTAGACTGACATTGGTCTACACTTCCCATTGGAGTCCTGTAAACACATAACTCAAACAAAGCATCAAATACAAACTAATTCATCTTAGTTCCAGGGTGACTTCATCAAATCTAGGTTAATGTGGACATAGTTCCCAACAATCTCCCCCTATTTGTTGAGTTCAGAACTCTTTACACTAAGGTGAATTAAAGACATAAAAAGAAGCTAAGTAGAAAAATTAGTACAAGCAAGCAATAGACTATGAGAAAAGATAATAAGAGCAAAAACTTAGAATTATATAAATAAGAATATCCAAAATTATCAGTTCTACAGTCAATCATTTCACACGCTCAAATATCCTTGAAAATCAGCCTTGATGTTGTTGTCTGTCCAATTTCTCTTATTGTCTCCTCTGGTAACAAAAAGGTTTTGGATAATACTTGGGAGGTCTAGGAGGGGCTGCAGGGTTGTTCCTCCATTATTCTCTGTCATAGATTCTCCTTTTGGTCATGGATTTTTCATAAAATTTTCATTTATATGAGTTGTAATGAATATTCATGCTCTCATGGAATTCCATAACTAATCTGAGAGTTTCCAGAATCAGGGATTTGGAGGTTGGAGACCAAACTTCAGCATGTTCAGGAGCTTTAGCAGGAACAGTCTTGCTAGCAGAAGGACCTTCACCATATTTCCTTTTCTTCTTGTAAGTTTTGATCTCTGGAGGAGCATGAAGGAAAATGTCAGCAGGATCTTCTTCCCAGCCTTGAACATAGGTGTCTGGAGGAGCAACTGAGTCTTCAGGCCTGGGAGAGAAGGTAGGTTGCAGAGGAGCAGCTGGGGCAGATGCATCTGTAGCTAGAGGATTTAAATAATGAGAAATGATGTTGCGGTCAGCAGTAAGGTCTGGCAGAATTTGGTTGTGCATCCAGACAGCAGTGTCATAGGTATGAAATTTGACACTCTGTATCTGGGCTAGCACATCATCATGAATTGTCTTCATATGAGTTTCCCATAAAGTTGACTTCAGAGCAGCTGATTTTTCTAAGTGTTCTTTGACCAAGCTCTCCCCCTTTCAGATTTCAACAGATAACCTTTCTATAGTATCTTCTTTAAAGAGGCCAACTTCTTCACAGATTTTCACTTTGTTGGCTTCATTTCTCTTGTCCAGTTCTATTTGCTTATTTGCAAGGGTAACACCCTGTTCCACAACTTATCCAACACTAGTTATAGTGTGGTCGAGGGCTTTTCCACCAAGTTGAAATAAGGACTTGAGCTTGTCAGTGTTGTGCTGGATTTCAGCAAACCCTCTGCTCATCTCAGGATCGAGAGCAGTTACCTTGGCTGTAATGACAGCTAAAGATTCATCAAAGAATTTTCTCTGGTCTTGTAGCAGGAGAGAGATCTAGGACAACAAATCTGGAGAGGGAGAGGCAGTATCAACAGTTGAAGGAGCAGCAGAAGGAAGAGGAGGAGCTACCCATGGAGCTATTTCTTCAATGAACACAGATCTGTGAGCTCTTGTGGTATGAATGATAGCAACCCCTTCTTCTGTAATATGAGGGAGAGAGAAATCTAGGTTTCTGAGAGGAGCCTCTGCTAGCTCTAGAGAGGGCTCATCAGAGATATAAATTGTGTCTTGCTGGTCTTTTAGGGCATCAGGAGAGTTGTCTGGTGTCCTGGATGGAGAATTGGCTGGAGATTATCCAGGAGTTGAGTCCTTGTGAGTTTCAGAGGATAGAGCTGGAGGAGATAGAGGAGGAGGAGGAATAGGCGGCACTTATTTAGTGAGTTCTACAATCATTGCATCTATAGCAGCATCTGTTGAGAGAAGAGATTCTTGAGGTATCTGATCTGAAGGAGTTGCTGGAGTTTATGGAGTATGAGGCAGGGAAGAAGTTGCTGGCTGAGGAGATGAGGTGGTTTTTGGTGGATAGGGCCTCCTGACTGAGATGGAAGGGGCAGGCTCCCCCTCACTTGGTGCACCAGAGGAGCTGGCCACATGATGAGGAGAGGGAGATGGAGTTCTATTCTTTAATACTGGAACTTCTGAAGTCTTAGCAGCTTGGGCAGCATTTTTCAGTTTGAGCTCTGTTGGGTACATTGGTTTAAATGTACCTGATTTGAAAAAGCCTCACCCAACTCAATGATATACATCAAAATGTATTTGATGTGTTTTTGAGTTACTTGTGCAGGTTAAGTATTTGCAGGACTGAAGCAAAAATTTTTAAGTCCATGTGTCGACACCCAGAGGGAAAGTGTCGACACTTAAGAAGACTTGTGTCGACACCCAGACAAGCAGTGTCGACACTTGCAGTCATTGTGTCGACACCTGGGATGCAGAGTCGACACCAGACACAAAGTGTCGACACAAGGAGCTGTGTCGACACTCAATGAAGAAAAGCCAGTAAAGCTGTGTCGACACTTAACAGTTGTGTCGACACCCAGTGAAGCTGTGTCAACATCAGAAAGTGTCGACACTTGGAGCTGTGTCGACACTCAGCAAAAGTCTGCAGAGACTAAGTACAAGTGTCGACACCCAGCACAATGTGTCGACACTTAGCAGAAGAGTCAGCACTTGAAGTAAGTGTCGACACCAGGAACAATGTGTCGACACTCAACATAAGACTCAACACTTGAAGAAAGTATCGACACAAGGAGCTGTGTCGACACTTAGCAAAGAACAGCAAGATCAACAAAATTTTCTAAGTACAAGTGTCGACACTATGGGAATGTGTCGACACTCAGCTGAAGTCTCAATAAGAAGAAGAAGTGTCGACACCCAAAGCAATGTGTCGACACTCATCAAGTATCAACATGAAGATGTGTCGACACCAAGAAGCAGTGTCGACACTTAACAGACTCAACACAAGAAGTTGTGTCGACACAAAGGAGATGTGTCGACACTTAGAAGAATTCAGCAAAAGATAGAAGATCAAGTACTTGTGTCGACACTCAATTTCAGTGTCGACACTTGAAGAAGAAACTGTGTCGAGACATAGAATCTACAACACAAGGAGTTGTGTCGACACCTTGTAGACTTGTGTCGACACTTACACAACTTGTGTCGACACTTGGTATATAAGTGTCAACACTTAAAGACAGAATGTCTCGACACTTTCAGACAGTTAGAGAATTTTCAAGAACTGACTGGATGACTTGACAGCTGCCGTTCTAGCCGGTCTACAGCACCTGTCAGAGATGTCAGAAGACAGTTAGGAACTGGACCAGCCGGTTACCATGAAGAAGGACTATAAATAGGCCTATGCTGTCTACAGAAAAGGATGATCAACAGTTGTTGAAGAAGTTGCTGAAGCAATTCAAAAAGTGGTTCACAGTGTTGTTTGATCAAGTATCAAATCAAGAAGATCTAGCTGTCTAAGTGCAGATCTAAGAAGTTGGAGAGAGAGGGCTCCATCCAAGAAATCAGCCGTTGGAACTAGGCTGAGAAGAAGGATTCAGATTCATTCTGGGTCTTAAGAAGCAGAGGTCAAGGATCAACTGCAGAAGGAGACAATCTAATTGAGTTCTACTTTCAAGAAGTTTTGAAGAAAGCTAAGTCAGATTGAATCCAGCTGAGTTCTTCCAAGAACTCATCAAGAAACTCACAACCTCCCTCTCTTGTCTTTGGGTTGTTGAGTTAACAATTGTAAATTCATTTTTATCTTGTAGGATCCTTTGGATCTGTGTGATTGTAAGCCTGTAATTATAAAGGCTGAGGGTAGGGCTTGAGAGCCTAAGTGTAGGAGATTGAAATCTCTGAGTGTAGGCCTTGTTGGCTGAGTGTGGGCCTTGTTGGCTGCGTGTAGGCCTTGGTGGCTGAGTGTAGGCCTTTGTGGCTGAGTGTAGGCTTTGTGGAAAAGCTGAGTTGTAAGGCCTTGGGCCTGAGGTGTAGGAACCAATTTGGGTTCTGAGATAGTGGTGAAGTTTGGCCGAATCTAGTACACTGCTAGATAAGCGAAGGGGGAAAGTGGATGTACCCAAATCTTGGGGAACCACTATAAAACTCTGTGTATGCTGTGCTGTGTTTTGCTGTGTGTTTGCTGTGCAAAAATAGAGTAGATTCTGTGATATAACTGTTTGCTGCCTTTAAAGTTTAAAAAGGATTAGGTCACCTATTCACCCCCCTCTAGGTGTTTAGGTACTATATCTTTCAAGTGGTATCAAAGCGAGGTTCCTTAAAAAAATGGACTAACAGTCTAAGGAGATCCTGATTGGCAGATTCAGTGTAAGGTAAATTACAGATTCAAGAAAATCAAGAACCATGGGTTCCTCTGAAAATCACAAGTAATTGGGTTCTATGAAATTGCCCATATGCAGGAAAGAGATCTTTGGGATCTGGAAGGAAAGGGTAAGGCTGTTCATGGAGGCCTCAGACCCTAGAATCTACATCACAGTAAAGGAGGTGCCATATGTGCCCATGAAGATATCAGTTCTAGATGCAAATCAGAGAACTCCAAAGGATTTCTCTGAAATGACTAAATATGAGATTGTCCTAGCCACCATGCACAAGAGGGCACAAAACATTATAGTAAGTGCCATAGATGATGCAACATTTCAGAATCTTATACACTGTAAGACAGCCAAAGAGATGTGGGACACTCTTATTGTGTATATGGAGGGTTCTGAAGAAGTTAGACAAGATAGAAAATCCTTGCTAAATCAGGAGTATGAAAGTTTTAGATAAGAAAAGGGTGATAGCATAACTGAGTGCTACAAGAAGTTCTACAGAATAGTAAATGAACTCATGTCTTATGGAAGAGAGTTCAGCAATTATGAACTAAATGACAAGTTCCTAAGGTCCCTAACTAAAGATTGGGACACAAAGATTTGTGCCATTAGAGAAATGGCTAAGTTGGGAGAAATTCCTCCACCTACACTGTTTGGCAAGTTTTTGTCTTATGAAATGCAATTGACAGTGAGGAAAGAGGACGAGAAATCAACAAGAACTGAACACAAGGAAAGAACAGTAGCTTTCAAGACAGAAGCCTTCAGAAAGTGCAGGAATAAGTCATCAACTCCACCTCCAAAGGTAGTTAAATCAGAGTCAGATGAGTCAGTCAGCACAAAATCTGAAAGCAGTGAAAGTGATGAAGACTTTGCTGCCTTCACTAGACATTTTCAGAAATTCTTGAAGAAGAAACAGTGGAGGTCAAGGCCTTCTACTTCAAAAGGAAAAGAAGATGTTTATCAGGATAAAAAGGCATCAAAGAAGGACAGGAAGAGGACTAAATCTAGCAAGGCAACTGTTTCTAAAATAGTGTGCTATTGCTGCAATAGACAAGGCCATGTTGTTGCAGATTGTCCTGAGAAGAGAAAAGATTCTAGTGACAGGAAGAAGACTCATTTCAAAGGCAAGAAAGAGAAGTCTTTTGTTTCCAAGAAGGAGAAGACTCTATCAGATATCTCTTCTTTAGAAACTGAGTCTGATGCTGAGGCATACATAGGGCTGTTTGCTGAAGAAGAAGAAGAAGAGTTTATGCAGATTTTGGAATCTATATATGAACAAGAAGACAGTCAATGTCAAGGGCTAATGACATTGACAGAAGGAGACAAAATCCTGGAACAGCCAGGACCCAGTAAGGTACATTGTTCAACTCTAAGTTCAGTTTCTTGTTCTAGTACAGAATCAGATTCATCATCATCTAGTGATGAGAGTGTATCTGAGTCTGAGGAAGATATTCATCAGCTTATAGATGAATATAAAGTACTGTTGCAAGCTTACAAGAAAAGCAAGTCCCTAGCCAAAAGTCAGGCAAAGGAAATTGCTGATCTTAAAGCTGCTGCAATAGATTCTGAGAAGCAATTTGATCAAAAACTTAATGAGATAGCCAGGCTGAAACACATAACAGTGATTCAGATGGGGACTATCACCTTTAAGAATGATCAAATCAAGAGTCTGGTGATCAATCTTCAGAAAGAGAGAGAGCTTGTTGCTAGGTTTTCTAAACCTAAGTCAGTGTTACCCATAATTGTTGAATTTGTTCATCACAAGGGTAAAGCTGGACTGGGCTTTACTAGACCTGCAAGGACTGAGCAGTCCAAGTCTAAGTCCAAGGGCAAAGCCTCAACCTTCAACAAGTCTGCTGTAGATAAGACAGCAAGGATAGTACCTAAGCAAAGGTACAACGAGTTTGAATGTTGGTGTTGTGGCAAAGTTGGCCATTTTGCAGTGGACTATTGGCACAATGCTAGTTCTAAAGTGAGTTGCAAATTACCTGTTGGAAAGCTAGTAGGTAGTTTTGTCAAGTTGCAAACTAACAAGTACCAAGGACCCAAGAATTCTTTGGGTTCTAAGGTTCATTAATCTGTTTTGCAGGTGAGTCCAAGTGACCATACCCCAACATGGTACTTGGACAGTGGATGTTCCAGACATATGACTGGAACTAGAAGATTACTAAGGGACTACATTCCAATCAAAGATGGTCCAAAGGTTACCTTTGGTGGTTCTGAAAAAGGAATCATCAAAGGGTTTGGTAACATTTCTAGTAACTTAGTTACCATTACTCAAGTGGCTTATGTTAAAGGGTTGAAACACAACCTAATAAGTATAAGTCAATTAAGTGATGTAGGGTATGACATCTCATTTGTTAAAATGGTTGTCATATCAAGAGGTCAAGTGATCAAGAGATCATTTTGACTGGTTATAGAAAGAGGAATGTCTAATGCCTAGACATTATGTGTGAGACCAATGGTTCTCATGTGTGTCTTGTAGCTGATGAGACAGTCTCTCATTGTGTCAAATGGCACAAGAGGCTAGCTCATCTAAATTACAAGACAATTGGCAAACTCTTTAGCCAAGAGTTAGTGAGAAATGGTCCTCAAGTTAAGTGTGTTAAAGATGGTATTTGCTCAGCTTGTCAAAAGGGCAAGCAGACTAAATCCACCTTTAGAAGCATAGAAAACAAAGATGCTGTGAGGTGTTTATACCTCTTGCATATGGATCTTTTTGGTCCAATGTCAGTTCACAGCTTAGGTAGCAAGGTCTATACCTTTGTAGTTGTAGATGACTACTCAAGGTTTTCCTGGGTGTTCTTCTTAAGACAGAAATCTGAAACACCTAGTGTCTTCCATAGCTTTGTCAAGCAGATTCAGAATGAACTAGGCAGTACAGTGGTCAAAATTAGAAGTGACCATGGTACTGAATTTCAGTCTGAAAGCATGACAAAACTATGTGAAGAATTTGGGATATTTCAAGAATTCTCTTCACCTAGAACACCTCAGCAAAATGACATTGCTGAGAGGAAGAATAGGACCTTGATAGAGGTTGGTAGGACCCTATTAAGTGATACATCACTGCCAGAGTATTTCTGGGCTGAAGCAGTTAACACTGCATGCCATGTTATAAATAGGGCTACCATCAATAATGGGCTCAACAAGACCCCCTATGAAGTTGTGAAAGGCAGGAAACCAAACCTATCCTATTTCAGGATTTTTGGTTGCAAATGCTTCATACTTAACAATGGAAAATCTTACTTGACTAAGTTTGCTGCCAAGTCCCAAGAGGGAATTTTTGTTGGCTACAACAATAACAGTAAGGCTTATAGAGTATACAACTTGACTACATAAGTTGTAGAAGAATCTGTGCATGTAGTTTTTTGATGAGACTAAACTTATTAACAATGAGTTGTCTAGTACTGTATGCAGCCCCACAGGTTTATCAAAGAAAATGGACAAGCTTACTATAGAATAAGTACCTGCTGTAAGACAGCAAGTAGAGGACAGTAGCTGTTGTCCAAGGGGAGAACTACATGTGCCAATTGCAGAAGAAGTACAAGGAGTACAAACAAGGAGCAGAAACCTGAATGCAGCAGTCTACTCCAGCTTTCTATCCCAAGTTGAACCTAAGAAGTTTGAAGAAGCAATACTGGATCCACAATGGACTGAAGCAATGCAAGAAGAGCTTAATCAGTTCAAAAGGTGCAAGGTCTGGGAACTTGTTCCTAAACCTAAAGACCACAATATAATAGGAACCAAGTGGATCTACAGGAATAAGATGGATGAACAAGGGGTCATCATTAAGAATAAAGCAAGACTGGTTGCTAAAGGATATAGACAAGAAGAAGGTATTGACTTTGATCAAACCTTTGCTCCAGTAGCCAGACTGGAAGCCATAAGGATATTCTTGGCCTATGTAACCTATCAAGGATTCAAGGTTTACCAAATGGATGTCAAGTCAGCATTCCTGAATGGTAATCTTAAGGAAGAAGTCTATGTGGAACAACCTTCAGGTTTTGTTGATCCAACTCTACCTCATCATGTCTATAGACTTAGGAAAGCTTTATATGGGTTAAAGCAAGCCCCTAGGGCTTGGTATGAAACCCTATCTAGTTTCCTCATTGAGAACAAGTTTTCAAGGGGGAAAATAGATAAGACTCTATTCCTTAGGGAATCTAGAGGCAAAGTTATACTTGTCCAAATATATGTAGATGACATTATATTTGGGTCTACTGAAAGCAGCCTTTGCAAAAAGTTTGCAATACTTATGCATGGTCAGTTTGAGATGAGTAGTATGGGAGAGCTGAAGTTTTTCTTGGTTTTCCAAGTTAAACAGACTGAAAGTGGTTTATCCATATGTCAGTCCAAGTTCACCCTAGAACTTATAAGGACGTATGGTATGGATTCATCCAGTACCATGAAGACTCCTATGGGGTCAAGTATGTCTCTTAGCAAGGATGATGCAGGGAAACCTGTAGATGAAACCTTGTATAGAGGGATAGTTGGCTCCCTATTATACTTGACTGCTAGTAGACCAGACATCATGTATGCTACATGTTTTTGTGCAAGGTATCAAGCCTGCCCTAAAGAGTCTCATTTGACTGCAGTCAAGAGAATATTGAGATATCTAAAGGGCACTCCCTATCTAGGCCTCTGGTACCCTAGGAATGGAGATTTTGATCTAACAGGTTATTCAGATGCAGACTTTGCAGGATGCAAAGAAGATAGAAAAAGCACTACTGGAACCTGTCAATTCCTAGGTGGGAGACTAATTTCATGGAGTTGCAAAAAGCAAACTAGTGTGGCTATCTCCACAGCAGAGTCAGAGTATGTGGCTGCAGGAAGTTGCTGTGCTCAACTTCTGTGGACACAACATCAGCTAGAGGACTATGGATTTTAGGTGAGTAGAACTCCACTCTTCTGTGATTCTACAAGTGCTATTTCAACAGCTAATAATCCTGTATCCCATAGTAGAACAAAACATATTGAAATTAAATATCATTTTCTTAGAGAGCATGTAGAAAGAGAAGATATTTTATTAGAATATGTTAAAACTGATAATCAAATAGCTGATATGTATACTAAGCCCCTAGAAGAAGCTAAGTTCAATAGATTTAAGATTGAACTAGGAATAATAAACTTAGAGTAAGTTTACAGAATTGAAATTGGCTAAGTAAAAAGGTGTCGACACATAGACAAGTCTATGTCGACACAGAATAGTGGTGTCGACACTTCAGGAAATAGGTGTCGACACATCTAGGAAGTTGGTGTCAACACTTCAGAATATTAGTGTCGACACATGCCAAGTAGGTGTCGACACATCCAAAGTGGTGTCGACACTTAGTATTTACTCAGAATTTTCTAAGTAAAGTCTCGACAATGTGTCGAGTTATGTTGTGTCGACACATAACCAAGTGTCGACACATAAAATCTGTTGACTAAACTTGTGTCGACACATATGTGTCGAGACATTTTAAGTCAGTGTCGACACTTATTGCCAGTGTCGACACATTTTAAGTTAGCTGTCCCGCCTGTTCATCTTCAAAATCAGAAAGGTATAAATAGGGCTTTGTCTTTGTTTGTCGACACGCTTTCAAAGTTTCGAGACCAAACTTCTGTGTCGATACCTCTTTTCTCTCAAGACAAATTCTACAAACCCTAATGGCACCTAAGCTAGAGGAGAACATCAACGAAGGATATGAGCTGGTGCGCGGCGCTTTCGAAGATGCTGATCAAGAAATCAAGTCTGTCGTAACCCTAGTAACCGATTCTGGGTTAGAATATTTAGTTTCTGAATCTACAAAGGTATGGAAGAAAGAGGTACTCGAATTCCTCAATGGAGCCAAGGTGGATGAATCTGGATACAAAATCAAATCCATAGTTCATGGAGCAAAGGTTAAGGTATCCCCTAAAAGTCTGAGGAAGATTCTCCAGCTACCAAGAACTCAAGAAGAAGATGAGGTTACAGCTTTAAAGACAAGGGAAGCTCTAACCTGGTGTGGATTGGATCCTAAGATGAAGCTGGGATCTGTTTTTAATAGGAAAGGCATGAACAATCAAGGCAAATTCTTGTCTGAGATTGTTGGAAAAGTTATTCTCAGCAAACCAGGAGGGCATGACAGAGTATCTGCCTCTATGTTTAGTATAATGACAAGGATTATCTTCTCTCCAAACACTGACTGTTCTATGATAGTCTTTGAGAAAATTAAGGAAAACTTGAAGAAGCCCAACCTGGGCAGAATTATAAGTCTATACCTAGCTGGTGCCATACCAGAGGTAATGCAACAGGCTGCAGGAAGCAAGATAAATCATATGAGAAGGATGGATCTGAGGATCTTTTCTAGATGGGACAGGGTGTTGTCAAAGGAACTGCCAACCCCTGAGAAGACAGTTTCTGAGAAAGAGATTCCTCCCAAAAAGAAAAGGAAGACTGCTCTAGTGGCACAGGAGTCCACTAGTAGTTCTGACAGTGAAGAACAGGTTGTCTTCACTCCAGATGAGCATGAGGAAGAGCCTGCAGTGAAGTCTCCTGCTCCTCAGGATGATGCTGAGATCCAGGGGGAGCTACCTCAAGCTAGCCCCATCCACAAGGATCACAGCCAGGGGGAGCTTCCAGTTATAGATGAACCCTCTACATTGGAAAGTGAGCAAGCTACCACAATTATACTAGAGGTACTCACTGACCTAAATACTTTGGAATTTCTTATAGAAGATACTGATTTGTCTGATGATCATCAGCAAACTCAGCTGAATAGTCAAGTTCCAGATGCTGTTAGAGAAGACACATCTGTTGTACTAGAAGTGGTTCATGATTTAGTGGTTGAAGAACCTAGAATTTCTCCTGCACAGTCTCCACAAGACTACACCATGGAAGATTTGTTCCTAAATCTGGATCAAGCAGATTTTGACAAGGAAACTGATGCTGCTGAAGGAGAGAATGCTGCTGCTGAGGGGGAGCAAGTGCAAGTTCATGAAGAGCCTGTAAGGCAAGAAACTGAGAAAGTTCCAGCTGTGCAACCTGAGAAGCCTCCAAGCCCTAAGGATAGGGTGGATATAGCCAGCTCCTCAGCATCTGAAGATGAGGAGCCTGCAAGGGCTAGGAAAAAGAAAATTTATGTCTTCAAAAGAAGGAGCCAGAGTTACAAAAAGGCTCTCCAAACTGTTGCTCCACAGTCTATAGTCCAGCCAGCCCCAGCTTTTTATCATAATGCATTGATGGTTGCAATGCAGATCAAGCTGGATGAACATAGAAAAGCAATAGAGAAGTATGTGGATGAAGGGCAAAAATCTTTGCAATTTGATATGGCCCAAGATATCAAGTCTATAAGGTTTGAAATGAACCTTAACAAGAAAGAAATGACAGACTCCTTTCACAAGGGTGGAAATGCAGTGGTGTACTTGGCAACACACCAGAAAAAGATCAAAGCACAAGTAGATGACTTAGCATTGAAGCAAGGGTATGTTCTTGAAAATCAGCTAAGGATGAATGACAATCTTACTGCTTCCCATAATGCTATTGTCACAGAATTAAAGAATCAGGCTGCTGGACCTTCTACCTCTACAGCTACTGTTAAAGCTGAATTTGACAAGGTATTTCAAGAAGAAATCAATGCTGTTAAGACTGCCATTGAAGACTCCCAGAAGGCCATATCTGAACAACTTAAAAAGCTCAAACCTTTCTTTAAAGATGGAGTCAGATACTTGGATAATCAAATAAGATTTCAGAAGGATGATGTCAGAGATCACATGGCTAGAGAAGTCATAAAGGGGGAGAGAGTGTTAGTCAAGGCAAGCTCTGACCATGCTAAGTGGATATCAAATTCTATCAGAGCTACACTTGGATATCCTCCTCTGTGTGATGACAATGATGTTGCTGAATCTGGAATTAACCCTGCATATCTAGGAGGTGAGCAACCAGAAGTAGCTCATGTCATTTATCCTCCTCCAGATTTTGAAATGGTGCATGCTGATGTACAGACCATGTATAGCCCACCTGGGGGCAAGGACAATGTGATTATTGAAAAGGTTGTTCAGCCTATATCTGAAGCCATGCAAGAGGCATTGCAGAAAGAAGAAGAGACAAGACTGTCAAAGAAGAGGTTTAGGGAACAAGCTGAACAAAGGCCAGACTTTGAATAGTGGAGCCCTACCTCTAGAAACATTATATTAACTGCCTGGAAAGCTGCCAAGGATAACATTCATGACAGGAACAAATGTTTCTCTGAAGCTGAATGGAGAAAACATGAATCTAGACAGGAAGCCATAGTTCAACATAGAAGGAAGGCAAAGATGGGAAAGCTACCTCCTACTGCTCTGGAGCCTAGCAAGTACTTTCCTAAGCCATACCTTTATTTTGAGAGGCAAAAGATCAAAGCTGAAGAGCTTACGAAGAAAGATCTGAAAGGCAAGAAGCCTGCTGATGCTGAAGCTGCTGATGCTCCTGTCCAAGCTAAAGTTCAAGCTGGCAAAGGCATAGTGATTAAGGAGCCAGAACAAAAATAGATTTAGAATTTTCTTGAAGTTTATTTTGTAATCTTTTGGATGTAAAACATTTAGTGAACTTCTGAAAATGTATAAGACAGATATTAGAACAATATATGATTAATATATTTCATGTTTGTTCTATGAATATGTCTATGTCTAATTCTTATTTGTTCTGTAATGATGTATTTGTATACATGTGAAATTGATACATGTTTATGTTTACCCTGCTGTACATTATCCTGCTTTACATCATTTTGTAATTTTAATTATTAATGGTGTATATCATTGACTAAGGGTTATGACTTCTCCAAATAGGGGGAGATTGTTGGGTACATTGGTTTAAATGTACCTGATTTGAAGAAGCCTCACCCAACTCAATGATATACATCAAAATGTATTTGATGTGTTTTTGAGTTATTTGTGCAGGTTAAGTATTTGCAGGACTGAAGCAAAAATTTCTAAGTCCATGTGTCGACACCCAGAGGGAAAGTATCGACACTTAAGAAGACTTGTGTCGATACCCAGACAAGGAGTGTTGACACTTGGAGTCATTGTGTCGACACCTGGGATGCATAGTCGACACCAGACACAAAGTGTCGACACAAGGAGCTGTGTCGACACTCAATGAAGAAAAGCCATTAAAGCTGTGTCGACACTTAACAGTTGTGTCGACACCCAGTGAAGCTGTGTCTACATCAGAAAGTGTCGACACTTGGAGCTGTGTCGACACTCAGCAAAAGTCTGTAGAGACTAAGTACAAGTGTCGACACCCAGCACAATGTGTCGACACTTAGCAGAAGAGTCAGCACTTGAAGTAAGTGTCGACACCAGGAATAATGTGTCGACACTCAACAGAAGACTCAACACTTGAAGAAAGTGTCGACACAAGGAGCTGTGTCGACACTTAGCAAAGAATAACAAGATCAACAAAATTTTCTAAGTACAAGTGTCGACACTATTGGAATGTGTCGACACTCAGCTGAAGTCTCAACAAGAAGAAGAAGTGTCGACACCCAAAGCAATGTGTCGACACTCATCAAGTATCAACATGAAGATGTCTCGACACCAAGAAGCAGTGTCGACACTTAACAGACTCAACACAAGAAGTTGTGTCGACACAAAGGAGATGTGTCGACACTTAGAAGAATTCAGCAAAAGATAGAAGATCAAGTACTTGTGTCGACACTCAATTTCAGTGTCGACACTTGAAGAAGAAACTGTGTCGAGACATAGAATCTACAACACAAGGAGTTGTGTCGACACCTTGTAGACTTGTGTCGACACTTACACAACTTGTGTCGACACTTGGTCTATAAGTGTCGACACTTAAAGACAGAAAGTCTCGACACTTTCAGACAGTTAGAGAATTTTCAAGAACTGACTGGATGACTTGACAGCTGCCGTTCCAGCCGGTCTACAACACCTGTCAGAGATGTCAGAAGACAGTTAGGAACCGGACCAGCCGGTTACCATGAATAAGGCCTATAAATAGACCTATGCTGTCTACAGAAAAGGATGATCAACAGTTGTTGAAGAAGTTGCTGAAGCAATTCAAAAAGTGGTTCACAGTGTTGTTTGATCAAGTATCAAATCAAGAAGATCTAGCTGTCTAAGTGCAGATCTAAGAAGTTGGAGAGAGAGGGATCCATCCAAGAAATCAGCCGTTGGAACTAGGCTGAGAAGAAGGATTCAGATTCATTCTGGGTCTTAAGAAGCAAAGGTCAAGGATCAACTGCAGAAGGAGACAATCTAATTGAGTTCTACTTTCAAGAATCTTTGAAGAAAGCTAAGTCAGATTGAATCCAGCTGAGTTCTTCCAAGAACTCATCAAGAAACTCACAACCTCCCTCTCTTGTCTTTGGGTTGTTGAGTTAACAATTGTAAATTCTTTTTTATCTTGTAGGATCCTTTGGATCTGAGTGATTGTAAGCCTGTAATTATAAAGGCTGAGGGTAGGGCTTGAGAGCCTGAGTGTAGGAGATTGAAATCTCTGAGTGTAGGCATTGTTGGCTGAGTGTAGGCCTTGTTGGCTGGGTGTAGGCCTTGGTGGCTGAGTGTAGGCCTTTGTGGCTGAGTGTAGGCTCTGTGGAAAAGCTGAGTTGTAAGGCCTTGGGCCTGAGGTTTAGGAACCAATTTGGGTTCTGAGACAGTGGTGAAGTTTGGCCGAATCTAGTACACTGCTAGATAGGCGAAGGGGGAAAGTGGATGTACCCAAATCTTGGGGAACCACTATAAAACTCTGTGTATGCTGTGCTGTGTTTTGCTGTGTATTTGCTGTGCAAAAATAGAGTAGATTCTGTGATATAACTGTTTGCTGCCATTAAAGTTTAAAAAGGATTAGGTCACCTATTCACCCCCCTCTAGGTGTTTAGGTACTATATCTTTCAAGCTCCCATCTATGAATAGAAGAAATGGAGACCTTCTTCATGTGGTGAAGAGGGGTCCCTTTGGAGAAGTTAAATACCTGAGGATTTGTTTCATGGAGGAGCAGAGAGACTATTCTAGCGAAGTTGGGGGATTTTAAGCTGTCCTTGATTTTGTCCAGAATCAGCATGCCAAACTGGAATTTCTTGCGGCAGACAATGGCTTGCATTATGTCGAAGAAATACAGTGGAATGTCTCTTATGGAGTTGGTCTTGCACAGCAAAATCTTTCCAATAACATCAACTAGAAACTTTCCCTCTGCATTCATGTCTGATCGTTTGATATACTGAGCATCAGCCGAAATACCACAGAATAAGCTTGTTCGGTCAGAATCTTCGTCATCTAGGTCATCGTCTTCATCCACTATCTGTAATCGGAGAAGTTGATAGACAATGGTCTTGGTGAGTTTGATCTTCATACCTCTCACTGTGGATTTCAGAACTTGTCCATGTCATTTGACCGTCAAATTGGTGAAGAATTCTGCTACCTCAGGGAAGAGGATCCGGCAGGGTTCTTGCAGGATGAAGGAGAGCCCTGCGGTGTCTAGAAGAATTAGCAAGTTGCGGAAATCATCTGAAAGCTTGACAATCCCGGCGGTAACAAGTTCCGAACCTACACCAATCTTGGAGACGGCGACCATGATCTAGAAACTGAGAAAAGCTCTGTCTGGGGGGGGGGGGGGGAAGAGGAAAAGTCGCGGCTCTGCAACTTCTCGAAGGAAGATGAAGCGGTAGACAGGTACTCGAGAGATTGGAAATGATTTCGTGTAGAATTAATTTGGAATTTCGAATTTATAAACCGTAGGTTTATGTCTAATCATCTAGGAGGAAATAACTTAAAAAGGAGAAGGCGGCATAAGCCTTGGTTGGCTTATAATAAGATTTGAAAATCAAAAGAGATACATACACGAGAGATGAAGGAGGTACTCAAGTAGATGGGGAGTTACTCGAGTAGGTGAATCGACTTACTCGAGTAGATGAAGTATACTACACGAGTACATGAATTGCCTTACTCGAGTAAGTCAAATGGACTACTCGAGTAGGTCCTTTGATTTCTCGAGTAGGTCAAGTTCATTTTGAGTCAGACAGAGAGAAAGAAATTGAAATACCAAAATTGACTAACCTTTTAACTTTCTTTGCTTTCTTGAGATCCAAACTTCTCTAATCTTCTTTGTTGAGCATCCCAAGTTCCGTTTTGAAGAATGAGAACTTGGTCTCGTCCAGCGGCTTCGTGAAAATATCTGCAACTTGCATGTCTGTGGAGACATATTGGAGATCTATGTCCCCATTGTAACGCCCCGAAACTCAAAGGAGCGACAGGGGACGTTTTGGGCCAGATTTGGAATCTGGCAGGAGGCACACGGCCTGGGACACGGGTGTGTCCCAGGGCGTGTCAGACTGGAGTCGACGACTTGTCTACGAAGTCGACGAATTTCGGTCGACACTGTGTTGAGACAGGGCACACGGCCTGAGACACGGGCGTGTCTCAGGGCGTGTCGAGCCCATGTCGACGATCGGCCCAGGGTGTCGACGATTTTCGCTCGACGAAGTGTCGAGACGAGGCACACGGCCTGAGACACGGGCGTGTCTCAGGGCATGTCAAGCCCGTATCGACAAATGACCCGCGGTGTCGACACTTTCGGTCGACACTGTTGGAACACCCTATTACTGATTTGGGCAAGGATCAATATGTCTCTTAGGAAACCCGTCTTGACCTCATTGTATAGATCTAAAGGTCAATTAGAATTGAGTCTAAGGGTTAGTGTTTAGGTTCGGAAGCTGCCCTCAATACCAGGTTTTTCAGTTTTGGAGACTAAGTCATTTCGTCGAGCTCAGTACGATGAATCGTCGAACTCCATTCGACGATCATTGAGCTCACTTCGACGGATCGTCGAACTCCATTCGACGATCTCTGAGCTCAACTTCAACGAGTCGTCGAACTCCATTCGACGATCTTCGAGCTCAGATCGATGTTCTTGACTCCAGTTTGATTCTCTAACTCTGAGCTCAGTTCGACGATAGTTGAGCTCAGGTCGACGATCTCTGTTTCTGTCTAAGTCCAATCTCTGAGCTCAGTTCAATGATAGTGGAGCTCAGTTCGACGTTTCTCTGAAGAGTTCAACGTTTTTCAAGATTCAAATTTAGACAGCTGTGGAATTATTGTCAGCCTTTAATTCAGAGATCTTGTAGCCGTTTTTAATTAATCTGGAGCAAGTTTCAAGGAATTTCAAAGAAATGTTTTATTGGACTTTCCTCCAGAAGACAAATTGCAATTAAGGAAGTCATTTATTGATAGGATAACGACTATCTTGGACAGTGGATCAATTCTATTCAGATCAAAGGAATAAAAGAATTATTATTATTCAACAACAATATCTTCAAGAATAACAATTCTCTGCAACAACAAGAATTATAGCTCTTACAACAACAATTATACAAGAGAAAGAAAGAGAGTTGCAGACATTCTCAGTCTCAAGAATTCAGACAAGAACACATCACCAAACGAGATCAACTAACTGAAATTTTCAGATCTCTCTTGATTCATGTGTTCAAAGGCCATCATCATTCAAGACTCCAGACACCTCACATTTTAGCTGTTACTGAAATCATCTTTTGCTGGAGATCAAACCATATGAAGGCCTATCACCCTACTGCAAAGCTTCACTTCCTGAACAACTCAAGATCTCAGGGGGAGCTTTAACAACATCCAATATCTTCTCTCTGATTGTTGACAGAGAAGATCATCTCATCCCTCTCTATCTTGCTCTCTGCTGTAAAAGGTTTTTCAAACTCTCTTCAAAAGTTTGTGATTGGTTTCTAAGACCTTATGAAAACTCAGTGGTGGCAAGACACCTGATCAAAAAATATGGTTTGGTTTTTGAGCATCTTATCAAAAGCTCATTGGTTCCCAGGACACCTGATCAACTCATCCTGTAGTGGATTCCTACCTAGGGTGGTACAAGAGTGGATGTACCCATATTGATTGGGGAACCACTATAGCTCCTTGTGTCATCTGGTTGCTTGTATTTCTTTTGTTCCTGGCTGTGGTTTGTGATTGCTTTGTGTTTGATCTGTGATTGCTCTGTGTTTAGATTTACTTTATATTATTTGCTTCCCTGTTCACTTAGGAATACAACAACTGTTGTAAAACGTTTTTAGCAAGCACCATACTCTATTCACCCCCCCTCTAGAGTATATCAGATCTAACTTGCACTTTCAATTGGTATCAGAGCCAGGTTGGTTAAAAATACCACATCTTCCAGGTTGGTTAAAAATACCACACCTTGGTGGTTGCACAGGCTAACACCTGAACCCAAAGATCCCTATAGTTAGATCTGCTTGTTTTGATTTTGTTATTAGGATTATTCCTTCACAAAACATGTCCCAAAACAAAGATTATGCCAGCACCAGACCTCTAGTGTGCAATCTATCTAAGTTTGCACTTTGGAAGGCAAGGATTAGACTGTACATGGATTCTATTGATGAGGACATTTTTAATTCTGTTTTGACAGTGTGTCCAAGAACTCCAGAGAGTACAAGTACAAATGTTGTTCCACCTCCCTCAGGAATAGATGCAGAAATAAAGAAATGGAAAGTTGCAGATGCAAAAGCTATGAACTTTCTAGCCCAGACTATGTCTGATGAGATATTCCAAAAAGTAGCTGAATGCAACTCAACAAAGGACATCTGGGACAAGCTATCTAAAATAGTCTCAGGATCAGCTGATGAGAGAAAAGACAGAAGATCTCACCTCATAACCCAATATGAGAATTTCAAGAAAGGAGAAGCTGAGTCAGTAGCAGACATGTATAATAGACTCAGCCTGATAGTCAATGAACTGAAGACTTTAGACAAAGAGATCTCATTGACTGAGCTAAATGATAAAATCCTAATGTGCTTCCCAAGCACTTGGGACTCAAGGATCTGGCCAATCAAGGATGGCAGAAGTCTCAATGAGATCACAACAGAAGCTCTCTTGGGCAAGCTCAAGTCTTATGAGTTGCTCATCAAAAATAGAGAAGAAGAGCAGAAGGCTGCCTCACCAGCCACAAGAAAGGAAAAGTCAATAGCTTTCAAAGCCACTGAAGATCAGCCTGAAGACAAGGTCACAGGCAATGATGAGCTGCTTAGTCTACTGGCCAAAAGATTTTACAAAATGGCTAGAAAGGACTTCAGGAAAAGATCATACAAAGAGCATGATAAGCCAAGGTATGATAAATCAAGTAACAAAGAAATTATCTGTTTTTGTTACAGGAAACCAGGCCATACTGTGCCTGACTGTCCAGAAAACAAAAACAAGGATAGAAAGGACAAGAAGAAAGAAGAAAAGACAAGGATTTTAAGAAGAATAGCAATGGCAAACCCTCCTCCAGCAAGAGCAAACATACAAGGAAGGGATTTGTTGCTGAAACTTGGAGTGAGACAGAAGAAAAATCAGAAGCTTCATCCAGCTCAAGTGATGATGAGGATGATGCTGAAGAAAAGGAATTCTGCATGATGGCTATCAATATCTCACAACACAATTCTGATGTAGAAGAGTCTGAATCTGAATCAGAGACTCAACCTGAAGAAGATCAGGTAATAGACTCATTTGATTTCAACTCTGAGGACTTCAAGTATGAATTTAAAGCACTATGTTTAGACTTATTAAAATCTGAGAAGGAAATCATCTCTCTCAGAAATCAACTGTCTGAACACAGTACCTTAAAATCAGATAACCTCAAACTCTCTAAGGAGTTGGAGTGTTGTAGGGAGCAGATAGCTTCACTGAAAAGTGAGCTATCAGAGGCCAAAAAGCTTGAAGAATCCCTTAATGAGAGAAGTATCAAGCTAATGGACATCACAAGAACAGTGAACTCAAGATTCAACAACACACTGGGCTTGGGTGCTTCATCTAGCCAACCTATAGTACTAACAACCCCAATTAAATTTATCTCTGATAAAGGCAGGGGAGTTGTAGAGGTAGCTAGGAAAAATTCTGACTTACCTAAGAAAACCAAGGTTCAACAGAAATCGTCGAATGGAGCTAGATGATCGTCGAACGCAGATCAACGATCTCAGGAAAAATCATCGAACTCAGGTCAACGATCTCTAAACCCTGAACTCTGCCACAGTAGATCGTCGAATGGAGCTCGACGATCTGACCCAAGATCGTCGAACTCAGCTCCACGATCGTCGAGCAGAGATCAGAGCTTTGAAAACCTTTTCAAGGGTAAATCAAAATCCAAACCTAGGGGTCCTTCATCCCAAATCTTTAACCCTTATACTGAATGGATAATACCTCCAAGGAGATATCATCTTGAAGGTTATAAGAGTCAACCAGGGATGTCATTTATTTATGAATTTAAAGATTATCAACCTAGGCCCAAGGTAAACTGGGTCAAAAATAAATAAATTGTTTTATGTGCAGGTGAAGACCTATCCAACATCAAACAAGCAATGGTATCTGGATAGTGGGTGCTCAAAGCACATGACAAGAAACAAGGACAACTTCACATCCTTTAAAGCCAAGCTTGGACCCAAAGTTATATTTGGTGATTCAAACTTTGGACTAACAAAAGGATATCGTGCAGTCCAGATTGGCACAGTCACATTCAAGAAAGTAGCCTATGTGGAAGGACTGAAACGCAACGTGATCAGCATCAATCAGCTATGTGATGAAGGCTACCAAGTGACTTTCAGCAAATCCTTATGCAAGATCAAATCAGAGGACAACACAATTGTGTTGACAGGTAAAAGGAAAGGTAACATCTATTTTGTAGACTTTCTTTCAACTGAAGTAGATATTTGCTTGTTTAATTCTATTAGTAGACCTAATGAGCTATGACATAAGAGATTAGGATATATAAACCTTAGAACCATTGCTAGGCTATCCAAGGACAATTTTGATAGAGGACTACCTTCTGGCCCCTATAAGAAGGAAGGACTCTGCAGGGCTTATCAATTAGGCAAGCAAACCAAAAATAGTTTCAAGTCACTTAATAAGAGTGATTCACCTAGGATTTTGTATCTGTTACACATGGATCTTTTTGGACCCATTACAGTACAAAGCTTAGGAGGGAAATCTTACACTTTAGTGGTTGTAGATGACTTCTCTAGATTCACATGGGTGATCTTTCTGAGGAAGAAGTCTGATATCTTTAAGTGTTTGACAGAGTTTCTTAAATGCATACAGACTGAGTTCAATACTCACATTGCCCTGATCAAAAGTGATCATGAGACAGAGTTTGATTCTCTTCTTATGCAAGAGTTCTGTCAGAGTGATGGGATCAGGCACACTTTCTCAGCTCCTAGAACTCATCAATAATATGGGGTAGCTGAAAGGAAAAATAGAACCCTTATTGAATCTGCCACTACATTGTTGTCAGATGCTCACCTTCCTCTATCATTTTGGGCAGAGGTAGTGAACACATTCAACTATGTGCTGAATAGAAGTTTAATACATAAACTGAAGGGCAAGACTCCCTATGAAATACTCAAAGGGAAGAAACCTAAAGTAGATTATTTTAGAATTTTTGGTTGTATCTGTTACATTCACAATAATGATAAGAAATACTTAGCAAAATTTCAAGTTAAAGCTGATGAAGGAGTGTTTCTGGGATACTCCATGATCAGTAAGGCTTATAGGGTATATAATAAAACAACTCATAAAATTGAAGAATCTGTTGATATATCCTTTGATGAAACTAACATGTATTTCAAGGAGAAGAATACTTCTACTATTGAACCTTTGCAGGTACACTCTCTTGCAGAAGACTTGGACAGGTTACAAATCATTCAAAAAGAGGAAAACAGTGAAGATAAAGAAGACATTCAACATCATGAAGAGAAACTTCTTGAAGAGCCAGCTGTTGTACCACCAGAGGAAACAACAACACAGGTTGGTGAACAATCAACACCTCCTATTGATTTAGTAACATCAAGAGACCATCCAATTTCCCAAGTGATTGGAGACATCTCAGCTGGTGTGCAAACTAGAAATCAGGTAAACCAAAATCTGATGCACACTTGCTTCCTTTCTCAAATTGAACCTCAATCCATTCAAGATGCAGAGCAAGATCCATACTAGATCATTGCAATGCAAGAAGAGTTGCATCAATTTGAAAGGAACAAAGTTTGAGAACTAGTACCAAGGCCTAAGGATCACTCCATTGTTAGAACAAAGTGGGTGTTCAGAAACAAATTGGATGATCAAGGAGTCATTGTAAGGAACAAGGCAAGGCTAGTTGCTCAAGGGTACTCTCAAGAAGAAGGGATAGATTATGGCCATACTTTTGCACCAGTTGCAAGGTTAAAGGCCATAAGAATCTTCTTAGCATATGCAGCACACAAAGGTTTCAAAGTATACCAGATGAATGTAAAGAGTGCTTTTCTCAATGGGGATATCAAAGAAGAAGTCTATGTCAGATAATCCCCAGGTTTTATCTCTTCAACTCATCCTGATTATGTTTTCAAATTGCATAAAACATTATATGGTCTAAAGCAAGCTCCTAGAGCATGGTATGAGACCCTAACATGCTTTCTTCTAAAAAATGAGTTTATAAGGGGTAGAGTAGACCAAACTCTTTTTATTAGAACCCATAAGTCCCATACCCTACTAGTATAAATCTATGTAGATGATATTATCTTTGGTTCTACTGATTCAAATTTGTGCAGAAGGTTCTCCAATCTAATGCATTCTAAATTTGAAATGAGTAGCATGGGTGAGATTTCCTTCTTTCTAGGATTGCAAATCAAGCAACATGCTGAAGGCATATTTATTTCTCAAACCAAGTATGCAAAAGAATTGGTTAAGAAATTTGGTATGTCTGAAGCATCATGCATGAAAACACCTATGCCTACTAATGCTGTATTAGATGCTGATGAACATGGGAAACCTGTTGATCAGACAACATACATAGCAATTATTGGCTCTTTATTGTACCTTACAGCTAGTAGATCTGACATAATGTTTGCTACATGTATATGTGCTAGATTCCAAGTGAGCCCTAGAGAGTCACACCTAACCTTAGTAAAAAGGATTCTCAGGTATGTAAAAATTTGTCCAAATCTAGGTCTCTGGTATCCAAAAGATTCAGCATTTGACTTAACTGGATTTTCTGATGTTGATTATGTTGGATGCAGAATTGACAGGAAAAGCACAAGTGGAACTTGTCAGTTTCTTGGTGACAGACTTGTCTCCTGGTTTTGCAAGAAACAAACATTTGTGTCAACTTCAACTGCTGAAGCTGAATATATGGCTGCAGGTAGTTGTTGTTCACAAATATTGTGGATTCAAAACCAACTCCTAGACTATGGATACAACTTAGAGAAGTCAAAAATATTTTGTGATAATACCAGTGCTATTTCCATAGCACAAAATCCAGTCCTCCATAGTAGGACAAAACACATAGAAATTAGGCATCACTTTCTAAGGGATAATGTTGAGAAAAATAAAATTGAACTTCAATATATCCCAACTGATTTGCAAAGGGGAGATATTTTCACCAACCTTGGATGAAAAGGAACACACCTTCTTCCTGAATCAGTTAGTAATGTTAGATGGAGGAAGTCTAAAATAATATCCAAGATTTTCATAAATCTAAAATTGACCAAGACTAGGCAAACTTCTTGATTTTTCTAGTGTATAAGAGTGTTTCTGATCTTTGAACTGCGCTCGACGATTTTCCCACAGATCGTCGAACGGAGATCGACGCTTTCCGAAATCATCGACCAGAGTTCAGCGCTTCTCAGATAGTGCTCAACTATCTCTTTCAGGTCAGCGATCGTCGTGCTGAGTTCGACGATTTTGTTTTCTGAACTATCATGAACGGAGCTCGACGCTCTCCATATCGTCGAATGGAGATCGACGCTATTGATGACCTTTCAGTTTCCTTTAGAAGCCCAGATCGTCGAACTGAGTTCAACGATCTTTCCTTTTCTGCGTCGAACCCTAATATAAAATTCATTTTTCGGCCGTCGTTCTCCTTTGCGCTTTCATACTTTCTGCAAAACTCTCTTTCCCTCCAAACTCTCTACACTTGGTCGTTGTTTGTTATTTTTGCAGGAATCAATGGCCGTCTCAGTTGCAACCTGGCCGCGATGAAATTTGATGAGAGATTTGACATCGACATGGATTCGTTCAACAACAGTGATCAAATTTTCAGACATTCTGAACCTTTTCAAGGAACAACAGCTAGTTACATAATGAATACCAGGATAAAATTAGCTGCAGATGAGATTAAGGAATGGGTATATACTGCCATAATCAGGATCAGAATACAGTGGTTGGCACAATCTCAGGAACCCAGGTATTTCTAACACCCTACTGCTCCTGACAGAGATTTTCAATTGAAATCTGAAGAAGAGTCTGTTGAACTTTCTGGAAAGGAATTTTCTGCTATGCTTGAAAGGATGGATCATTCAGATGCAAACTCTAGCAAGTTGCTGAAGAAAAATCTGTCTGTTGAGTAGAGATTCCTAGCTGATGTTGTTGGGAAGGTTTGTTGGCCAAACACTCAGCCATGATACCATATCCGGGTATCAGCTCTGCTTGATGGGTGCCCTAGTGGATAAGAACAATTGAATTGGGGAGAAGTCTTCTTTGATTTGATTAAGAAGAAATCAACAAAAAACTTTGTTAATTTTGGGAGAATATTAGGGCTGTTTCTTCAGAACAGATGCCCTGCTCTGCTAGTTTCAAATGGAATGCACATCAATGCCTCTAAGAGGCTCACTTGTGCCCTGTTTGGAAAATGGGACAGGCCAATTTTGAAGCCCAGCAGGCCTTCTGCATCTACTACTTCAGGCACAAGGACTGCTGCAGTCACTTCCCCTCAAGTTTTGCCCCTATAGAAGACTTGCCTGTTTCTTCTCTCCTCCTCCCCACCTCTTGTTCATCACACCAGTCACATCCACCATCATTATTTCCACCCCATCTCCAACTTCACTTCCCTCTCCTACTTCAATTCCATCTCCAATTCCTCCAATAACAGAAGAATCTTCCATCCCTACATCAATACCCAATCTAGAAATTGAATTCATCCTCTCATATTCCCTCTTTCAACATTATAGATGATTCCTTTATGGATGATTCTCCCTCATGCCCTACTGAGCCACCCCTTCATCCACTCCTACAACAACTACTTCAAGACATTATTGCTCACCTTCCTTTAACCCTCTATTTCTATTCTATTATCTTCCATTTCCACAATCCCATCTCTCAACCTTCATTTCCACCATCCACAAGTTCTCCACCAACATCTCCTGTTGCTCCACCTTCAATTCCTACCTCTGCTCAAGCACCTCTTGAGCATGTAGATCTTCCAGCTCTAGCAGACAGGCTCTATGAGCTGATAGCTCCCAGTCTATCACTCTTGATGGAGACCTCCTTGGCTCCTCTTCTAAAAATAGTCCAAGAACTGTCTGCCAGGCTCTCCTCTCTCCTTCCTCCTCAGGCAATCCCTTCATCTGGGTGCCTTGATCCAGTTACCACTGAATCTAGGCAGGGGGAGATGCCTCATGAAGAATTGCCTGCTTCTGCTGCTGCTTCTCTTGCTACTGTATCTTCAGTCCAAGATAAAGCTCCAGTATCTCCAGTTGTTGTTATCACAGTGGACCTCAGGTCACTGTTATCAATTTTTGATTCTGTTTATTTCAACTGCCTGCCAGACCAGAAATCTGAAGATCTGTCTAAGGCCATTGTGTCCATATCCAGCTGTGATACCAGCTTAATAAGCTCCTATATAAATTCCCCATATACTGCTGAGCCTTCTGTTTCTGTTGATCTTACTGCTGCTGCTCCTACTGATAATGTTGTTGTTTCTGTTAGTTCTAATGTTGCTGCTGTTTAGTATCTGAGGACATGCATATAACAGAGGCACTTATTCTTGAACTTGCTGTTACTGCTGCTGTACCTTATATTTCTGATAGTGTTGTTGCTGCAAGTGTTATATCTGAATCTAATGTTGTATCTGAATCTGCTGTCACAACTTCTTCTGCCAGTGCTACTTCTACTCCTCTTCTTGCTGTTGCTGCTACTACTGTTGCTATTTCTGATGTTTCTCTGCTCAATCATAACAACAAAAAGAATACCTCAAAGGATTGATGCATTATATGATGATCAAAGCTCAGAAAGTGATCAGTATAGGACTGACTCAGATGATTCCTCTGCTACAATTGCAAGGAAAAGGAAGGCCAGAAGCAAAGCAATGAAGAGAGTTCCTCCAGCAAAAGTGAAAGACAAAAATGATATTCCTTACTACATTCTGCATAACTGTCCTATCACAGAACATTGGATGCAATACTCCAAAAATCAAATGAAAGCTATGAAGGAAAAGAGAAAGTATGATAAAGGATCATCCCAGTTCAATCATCCTCCTCCTCCTCCTTCAAGGTGCAGGTGCAAGTGGTAGTTCTGCATCACAACCTTCTGCCAGAAGCCAAACTCTTATCAACCTCAAGGTAGATCCCAATATAGAGGAAGCCAATCTAGAGGCTATCAGTCAAGGAGAGAAATTATAGAGGAAATCAAAGAGAATTTCAAGTTTATCCAAAGGACATTCCAGGAACATCCATATTCAAGGGAAGGACAAATTTTCACTGATATACTTCAGGTCCCTTTACTTACAAGCTGAAAGAACTTAGTCTCCTCCAGAGCTCCTCCAGACAATCCTTCAAATAGATATGAGCCTCCAGTTCCTTTTGAGGATCCAGAAAACAATCCTACTTCATGGACAGCTATGATGAAAGAATTGGCTGCTTTGGATCAGATCAAGAAAGCTAGAGAACAAGGCAAAGACACTTCCAGTATAACTACCTTATCAGATCAAAGAAAGAAGGAACTTGAAAGATATTTATTCAGTAAATTCTTTGATTCATAAAGCTACATGAAGCTGCACCCTGAAGCTGTAGTGCCCAGGCCAAAGCAACAAACTTCTTTAGGTGCAGCTGATGATAGAAGATCTAATAAGGAAGCTCTAAATCCAAACAGAGAAATAGTCCTTATAAAAAGCAAGGAAAGAGAGTAACTCTGTAAGGTGACAGTTATTTTGATTTCTGAACTATCTGTGACAATATCTGTGATTCTACAATGTTTTGTTTGTTGCATTTCTGCTTTGAATGCTTTTAATTCTCCAATATCTGTAAATAGTAATCCTAACCCAAATATGTGGAGATTGTTGGAACACCCTATTACTGATTTGGGCAAGGATCACTATGTCTCTTAGGAAACCTATCTTGACCTCATTGTATAGATCTAAAGGTCAATTAGAATTGAGTCTAAGGGTTAGTGTTTAGGTTTGGAAGCTGCCCTCAAGACCAGGTTTTTCAGTTTTGGAGACTAAGTCATTTCGTCGAGCTCAGTACGATGAATCGTCGAACTCCATTCGACGATCGTTGAGCTCACTTCGACGGATCGTCGAACTCCATTCGAAGATCTCTGAGCTCAACTTCAACGAGTCATCGAACTCCATTCGACGATCTTCGAGCTCAGATCGACGTTCTTGACTCCAGTTTGATTCGCTATCTCTAAGCTCAGTTCGACGATAGTTGAGCTCAGGTCGAAGATCTCTGTTTCTGTCTAAGTCCAATCTCTGAGCTCAGTTCAACGATAGTGGAGCTCAGTTCGACGTTTCTCTGAAGAGTTCAAATTTTTCAAGATTCAAATTTAGACAGCTGTGGAAATATTGTCAGCATTTAATTCAGAGGATCGTGTAGACGTTTTTTAATTAATATGGAGCAAGTTTCAAGGAATTTCCAAGGAATGTTTTATTGGACTTTCCTCCAGAAGAAAAACTGCAATTAAGGAAGTCATTTATTGATAGTCTAACGACTATCTTGGACAGTGGATCAATTCTATTCAGATCAAAGGAATAAAAGAATTATTATTATTCAACAACAATATCTTCAATAATAACAATTCTCTACAACAACAAGAATTACAGCTCTTACAACAACAATTACACAAGAGAAAGAAAGAGAGTTACAGACATTCTCAGTCTCAAGAATTCAGACAAGAACACATCACCAAAGGAGATCAACTAACTGAAATTTTCAGATCTCTCTTGATTCAAGTGTTCAAAGGCCATCATCATTCAAGACTCCAGACACCTCACATTTCAGCTGTTGCGGAAATCATCTTTTGCTGGAGATGAAACCATCTGAAGGCCTATCACCCTACTGCAAAGCTTCACTTCCTGAACAACTCTAGATCTCAGGGGGAGCTTTGACAACATCCACCATCTTCTCTCTGATTGTTGACAGAGAAGTTCATCTCATCCCCCTCTCTCTCTCTCTCTCTGCTGTAAAGGGTTTTTCAAACTCCCTTCAAAAGTTTGTGATTGGTTTCTGAGACCATATCAAAACCTAGTGGTGGTAAGACACCTGATCAAAAAATCTGGTTGGTTTTTGAGCACCTTATCAAAAGCTCATTGGTGCCCAGGACACCTGATCAACTCATCCTGTAGTGGATTCCTGCCTAGGGTGGTAGAAGAGTGGATGTACCCAGATTGACTGGTGAACCACTATAGCTCCTTGTGACATCTGGTTGCTTGTCTTTCTTTTGTTCCTGGCTGTGGTTTGTGATTGCTTTGTGTTTGATCTGTGATTGCTCTATGTTTAGATTTACTTTATATTATTTGCTTCCCTGTTCACTTAGGAATACAACAACTGTTGTAAAAAGTTTTTAGCAAGCACCATACTCTATTCACCCCCCTCTAGAGTATATCAGATCTAACTTGCACTTTCAGACACTGTGTCGAGACAAGGCACACGGCTTCAGACACGGGCGTGTCCAAGGCCGTGTCGTGAGGTCGACGAACTTCTCTCGACGAAGTGTCGAGACTGTGAACACAGCCTGGAGCCCAGGCGTGTTCGAGTGAACACGGGTTAGGTCATGGGAGTGTCCAAGAACCCGTGTTGTTCTCGGGTTATTTTCGAGATAAAACGATGGGGGCACACGGCCGACCACATGGCCGTGTCAGTTGGAACACGGGCGTGTCAGGTCGAACACGGGCGTGTCAGGTCGAACACGGGCATGTTCGATGCCCATGTGTTGTTCCAGGCACATCGATTTTGACGGCGAATGAGGGACACGGCCCTGGACACGGGCGTGTGTCAGGCCGTGTTCGGTCCAGATTGTACTTTTCAGGCCCGAATCAAGCCGTTTGTTTCTTTATTTTGGGATCCAACGTCTGGGGATTGTTCCTGATGGGTTATACACGGGATTGGACCCTTGAAACCCTCATTTCTTTTGAGTGGTTATCTTTCTAGAGTATAGAGAGAGAGGAGAGCCAAGGGAGGAAGAAGAAGCTAGATCCGGCCATTGGAGGAGCTTCGAAGCTCCAAATCACGAGCCGACTTCGGATTTACGGAGGCAAGGAGAGTGCGGTGCTTTTCATCCGCTTACTTTTCCATGGCGCCAAAGAGGAGCTCTAGGGTAATGATTCTCTTCTTGAGCATGTGCAGCTCTCCTTCTTTGCATAGGAAGCCCGCTCTCGCGAGTTTGCGGTGAGTTGGAGGCGTTCCTTCGGGTAGATATGTAAAGTCCCCGTTGTGTAGAGTCCGTAAGCGAGAAAGGACATAGGCATGATGTGTGAAGCCTACCCGGACATGTTGGTCTGGATCGGTGATGTTGCATTGCATAAATTCCAGAGAAGACTCAGTGCGATTGGTTGTTTTTCGGGTTTTCTACGTGGTAAATTGAAACAGGGAACTTTGGGGATTAACCCTAATGTGCACCCGAAAAACTGGGCGGATACGTGATCTTGCCAACTTGGTGGCCTGGGAGCCAACTAGAACATAACCGGGTTATGTGAAGTTTGTGATGGAAATGGGACTCGGGAGAAGTTTGACCCGCGCATATGGCTTAAACTATCGTTGCGATGTGAGTACGGGTTAGATAGAACCGTACCCGTTCTATGTCATTCGGTTAGAGACGTTGGCATAGATGAGGGTCTTCGGCGATCTATGGCTTAAATTGTCGTGACCCGGGCCAAGAAGACAAAATTGCTCATATGTTTGGCTCTCAAAGTGGCGGTGGTGAGTCCGGAATGTCTATGGCTTCAATTGACGTGACATTGGCTGGTTCGCCGAAAATGTGCCCTGAGTGCATAGGGTGTGTGGCCGTGCGAGCCTACACCTGTGATGTTGTGTCAATACTATATTGCTCGCTTATGCTAATGAAATGCAGGGAAGGAGCATCGCCGCCCCGAGTTGGGGGCGGGATTGTTATAATTTGGTCAGCATTGCTAACCGTTGCCTTGTTTGCCACCATGCGGTGGTTTTGTTGTTGCTTGCAGGTGCAGCTGGACCAAGCCATCAATAGCGGGCTAAAGCCCAAATTGCGAAGCCAGCCCTCAAAGGCCTAATTGGAGTGTTTACTGCTTTTATTCATGTATGACCAGTCTGCGTGCCGTGGTTTGTAAATCATGTAATATTAAGTGAACAATTTTTGTAAGGCCTTAAGGCCCGTACTTGTGTATGTACAACATTCCTATTTGGTATATTAGTGGACATTTGTGCTCTTTGTGCTGGGTTCTTTATTGCAACTTATTAAACTGCTTCCGCTAGAATGCTATGTGTAGGACGTTATGATTGGTTGGGTGGTTTCCATGAGTAACCACCCGGTCTGTCTGTGGTATATAATGTCGGTCCCCAGCCGGACCTACTGTTATATGCTATACAACGGATAGGGGGTGTTACAATTTGGTATCAGACAACTGGTTTTGGTCAGGCTTAAAATGAATTCGTGGCCGAATTCTTTTTAAGCGGTGGTGAGAACATGTGTGTGCGTCATTGTTATAACAGTAAAAGAACCCATGAATGCCCACTTAGGAATGAAAATACATGTGTTTGAGGAACCTGCGTGTTCCTATAATTGCTGTTTGCAATTTTATTTGGTCGCTTAATGGTGTTTTGTACCATTCTAGGTGACCAGGAATGGTGATGTGCCGTCTAAACGTCGAGTTTCTGAGGCTAGCAGCGCACCTAATGAAGCTCCTGCAACACCTTTATCGGCGGAGACCATAAGATTGGTGGCCGAAGCAGTGTTGGCCATGATTAATGCACAGCCTGCAAGGCAAACGCAGCAGCCCGCTCTTGTGATGGAGCAGGTACCACTACAAGCGGCTGAGCCGAGGAGAGTGGAACAGGTGGTAGAGGAACCGGTGGTGCCAAGGAGGGCAACCAAGAGACAGCTTAAGCATGTTATGAGCTTTAATCCTACTGTATTCTCGGGGTTGGGAACCCCATCTCAAGCTGAAGACTGGCTCTCCAGTGTGAAGAGAGTCATGACAACAATGGAGATGGAGGAGTGGCAGATGACCACCATTGCTACGTTCCTTCTGGACGGTGAAGCGAGGATGTGGTGGGAAGGATTGGAGCTGCATTTATTGAGAGGTAGGCAACTTGTGGATGTCTCGATGGAGGAGTTCTCGAGACTGTTATTGGCAAGGTACCTCCCTTCGGCGCAGAGGATAGCGTTGGAGAACGTGTTCCTGAAGTTGGTTCAAGGAGACAGTAGCGTGGATGAATATCTCCACGAGTTTACTCGTTTGAGTCGATATTCTAGCTCCACTATTGCGGATGAGGAGCGCAAGACGAATCGATTCTACGAAGGATTGAGAGATGAGTTGAGGCTACTGCTCTCGGGGCCGATGAAGCAGGGTTTCTTAACCTTGGTCAACACTGCCCGGTCCTTGGAGAAGGACATGAAGAACGTCCAAGCGATGAAGAGCGTTGGTGACAAGAAATCTGAGTTCAAAGTGCCGACTACTTCAAAGTCCGGCTATCGAAGGTCCTTCAAGAAGCATAGGGCTTCGGGTCCAGCTCCTTCTGGTGCTTCTGGGGCAACTACGGGTCGGACCCCGGGCACATGTTTTAGTTGCGGAAAGTTGGGGCACTTTGCCCGCGATTGTTGGAGCGGACGTCCCAAGTCCGAGAGAAGGCCGGGAGCGACCTATGAAGAGAAGGGCAAGGCGGTGGAGTCAACCGCGTCCCACTATGCTCCGGCCCAACCAATGGTGTATAATCTTGGCCAACAGGAGGCCATTAAACAGGCGGATGTGGTGACAAGTACGGTTTAATTCATAGCAAGTTAATTTCTTTAAATACTTGTTATGCACATGTTACCTTACCACTGCTTGTTTAGGATTTGTTTTGATTTATGAAAATCCGGCAAGAGCACTCTTCGATACGGGAGCTTCACACTCCTTCTTGTCCGTAGGATTTATATCACGCATCAGAGTCCCTTCTTCGATGGCGAAGGATAAGTTGGACGTGTTTTGTTGCCCAATGGGTTTTGATGCCAGCGGATAGGATCTACGGTGTGAAAATTTGCATTGGGAATTAGGAGTTCGATCTGCAAGCGTCGTTACTTCCATTGGTGCAGTTCGACGTTATATTTGGCATGGACTGGCTCTCGTAGAAGCATGCCTATATTGACTGCGGTCGCAAGGAGAAGTGAAGTTGGGG
>JBBWWR010000046.1:0-129295 GCA_039583875.1 Platanthera guangdongensis
GGAATCATTCAAAATCTGGAGGTGGATAAATGACTTGAGCTACCTTGGTTGCTCACCTCCAAGATATGCAGTTGAATCCCTGATTCAGCAACATTATCATCATCACAGAGTGGAGGATAGCCCAGTGTAGCTCTGATGGAGTTAGATATCCATTTGGCATGGTCAGAGCTAGCTTTGACTAATACTCTCTCCCCCTTTATGACTTCTTGGCAACATGATCTCTTACATCATCCTTCTGGAATCTGATTTGACTATCCAAGTACCTGATTCCATCTTTAAAGTAAGGTTTGAGCTTAGTAAGTTGTTCAGAGATGACTTTCTGGGAATCTTGAATTGGCAGTCTTAACAGCAGTAATTCTTCTTGAAATACTTTATCAAAGTCAGCCTTAACTGCAGCAGCAGATGTAGAAGGTTCAGCAGTCTTATTCTTCAATCAGTGACTATAGCATTGTGAAGAAGTGTAGATTGTCATTCATTCTGATTTGTTTTCCAGCACATATCCTTGCTTCAATGCTATATCATCTACTTGTGCTTTTATCTTCTCTTGGTGTGTTGCCAGATACACCACTGCATTGCCACCCTTGTGGAAGCAGTCTGTCATCTCTTTCTTGTTAAGGTTCATTTCAAACCTTATAGACTTTATATCTTTGCCAAGATCAAACTGTAGGGTCTTGTGCCCTTCATCACATAAGTCTCATTGCCTTTCTTTGCTCATCCCATTTTATCTGCAGTGCAACCATTAAAGCACTATAATCAACAGTTGGAGCTTGTTGAACTATAGGCTGTGGGCAATGGATTGCAAGGCTTTCTTATAACTCTGACTTCTCCTCTTGAAGACAAAGAGTTTCTTCTTCTTAGCCTTGCAGCCTCATCTTCTTCAGATTCTGAAGTGCTGGCTATTTCAACCCTTTCCTTAGGGCTTTGGAGGTTTGTCAGCTTGCACATCAGGTGCTTTCTCACTTTCTGGCCTTAAAGGCTCTTCCAGAACTGTCAGTTGCTCCCCTCAGCAGCAGCACTCTTATCTTCAGCAGCAGCATCCTTGTCCATCAAAATCTTCTTGATCTAGATTTAGAAACAAATCTTCCATTGTATATTCAGGTGGAGACTGTGCAGGAGAAGTTCTTGGTTCTTCAACCACTGAGAAGTATCATCTTGAACACAGCAGATGTGTCTTCTAAAACAACATCTGGAACTTGACTGTCAGCTGAGTTTGCTGATGTACATCAGACAAATCAGAATCTCTATAGAAAAATTCAAAAAGTATTTTTAGGTCAATGAGTACCTTGGTATGATGTTGGCTTGCTCACTCTCCAGTGTAGAGGGTTCTTCTACACCTGGAAGCTCCCCCTGGCTTTGATCCCTGTGGATGGGGCTAGCCTGTGTAGCTCCCCCTGGATCTCAGCAATATCAGAGCAGCAGGGGTCTTCTCTGCAGCCACTTCCTCTTGGTCATCAGGAGTGAAAACAACTTGTTCTTCACTCCCTGAACTGCTGGAGGACTCTTGTGCCACAGGAGCTGTCTTCTTTCTTCTTAGGAGGAGAATCTTCTTAGTAACTGTCTTCTCTGGGTAGGCATTTCTTGGACAACACCCTGTCCCATCTGGAAAATATCCTTTGATCCATCTTCCTCATGTGGTTGATCTTACTTCCTGCAGCTGTATTCATTACCTCTGGTATGGTACCAGCTAGGTAGAGACTAATGATTCTGCCCAGATTGGGCTTCTTCAGACTCTCCTTGATTTTCTCATAACACCACTTGAGACCAATCTGTTTTCAGAGTGAAGATTATTCTTGTCATGATTTCAAACATGTAGGCAGACACTCTGTCATGCCCTCCAGGCTTACTGAGTAAGACTTTCCCACAATCTCAGACATGAATTTCCTTGGTTATTCATGCCTTTCCTGTTAAAGACAGATCCTATCTTCATCTTAGGATCAAGACCACACCAGGTAAGCTTCCCTGGTCTTTGATGCAGTAACTTCTTCTTCATCTTGAATTTGGGTAGCTGGAGTACCTTCCTCAGTTTTGGTGAAACCTTGACCTTAGATCCATGAACTCTGGATTTGATTCTGTATCCAGATTCATCTACAGCAGCTCCATTAAGGAATTCAAGAACTTCCTTCTTCCAAATCTTGTTGGTTTGAAACCAAGTATTCTAGTCCAGAATTGGCGACTAGGGTTACCACCGACTTGATTTCTTGATCAGCATCATCGAACGCGCCGCGCACTAGCTCATAGCCCTCGTTAACGTTCTCCTCAAGCTTAGGAGCCATTAGGGTTTGTAGAATTGTCTTTAGAAAAGAGAGGTGTCGACACAGTAGTTTTGGTCTCGAAACTTTGAAAGCGTGTCGACAAACAAAGACAGAACCCTATTTATACCTTTCTGATTTTGAAGATGAACAGGCGGACACTATACTTAAAATGTGTCGACACTGGCAATAAGTGTCGACACTGACTTATAATGTCTCGACACATATGTGTCGACACAAGTTTAGTCAACAGATTTTATGTGTCGACACTTGGTTATGTGTCGACACAACATAACTCGACACATTGTCGAGACTTTACTTAGAAAATTCTGAGTAAAACTTAAGTGTCGACACCATATTGGATGTGTCGACACCTACTTGACATGTGTCGACACTAACATTCTGAAGTGTCGACACAACATTCCTAGATGTGTCGACAACACCTTTTCCTGAAGTGTCGACACCACTATTCTGTGTCGACATAGACTTGTCTATGTGTCGACACCTTTTTTACTTTAGTCTTTTAAATCTGTAAAACTTACTCTAAGTTTATCATTCCTAGTTCAATTTTGAATCTATTGAACTTAGCTTCTTCTAGTGGCTTAGTAAACATATCAGCTATTTGTTTATCTGTTTTAACATATTCAAGTAAAATATCTTCTCTTTCTACATGCTCCCTAAGAAAATGATATTTAATCTCAATATGTTTTGTCCTACTATGAGATACAGGGTTATTAGCTATTGAAATAGCACTTGTAGAATCACAGAAAAGTGGAGTTCTACTTACCTGAAATCCATAGTCCTCTAGCTGATGTTGAATCCACAGAAGTTGAGCACAGCAACTTCCTGCAGCCACATACTCTGACTCAGCTGTGGAGATAGCCACACTGGTTTGCTCTTGCTACTCCATGAAATTAGTCTCCCACCTAGGAATTGACAGGTTCCAGTAGTGCTCTTTCTATCCTCTTTGCATCCTGCAAAGTCTGCATCTGAATAACCTGTTAGATCAAAATCTCCATTCCTAGGGTACCAGAGGCCTAGATAGGGAGTGCCCTTTAGATATCTCAATATTCTTTTGACTGCAGTCAAATGAGACTCTTTAGGGCAGGCTTGATACCTGCACAAACACATGTAGCATACATGATGTCTGGTCTACTAGCAGTCAAGTATAATAGGGAGCCAACTATCCCTCTATACAAGGTTTCATCTACAGGTTTCCCTGCATCATCCTTGCTAAGAGACATACTTGACCCCATAGGAGTCTTCATGGTACTGGATGAATCCATACCATACTTCCTTATGAGTTCTAGGGTGAACTTTGACTGACAAATGGATAAACCACTTTCAGTCTGTTTAACTTGGAGACCCAAGAAAAACTTCAGCTCTCCCATACTACTCATCTCAAACTGACCTTGCATAAGTTTTGCAAACTTTTTGCAAAGGCTGCTTTCAGTAGACCCAAATATAATGTCATCTACATATATTTGGACTAGTATGACTTTGCCTCTAGATTCCCTAAGGAATAGAGTCTTATCTATTTTCCCCCTTGAGAACTTGTTCTCAATGAGGAAACTAGATAGGGTTTCATACCAAGCCCTAGGGGCTTGCTTTAACCCATATAAAGCTTTCCTAAGTCTATAGACATAATGAGGTAGAGTTGGATCAACAAAACCTGAAGGCTGCTCCACATAGACTTCTTCTTTCAAATTACCATTTAGGAATGCTGACTTGACATCCATTTGGTATACCTTGAATCCTTGATAGGTTGCATAGGCCAAGAACATTCTTATGGCTTCCAGTCTGGCTACTGGAGCAAAGGTTTGATCAAAATCAATACCTTCTTCTTGCCTATATCCTTTAGCAACCAGTCTAGCTTTATTCTTAATGATGACCCCTTGTTCATCCATCTTATTCCTGTAGATCCACTTAGTTCCTATTACATTGTGGTCTTTAGGTTTAGGAACCAAGTTCCCAGACCTTGCACCTCTTGAACTGATTAAGCTCTTCTTGCATTGCTTCAGTCCATTGTGGATCTTGTATTGCTTCTTCAAATTCTTAGGTTCAACTTGACAGAAAGCTGGAATAGATTGCAGCATTCTGATTTCTGCTCCTGGTTTGAACTCCTTGTCTTGGATCTCCAATAATCAGCTCTACTGGATGATCTCTAAGATGCCTGTGGGCTGGAGGCATCCTCACTTCTGGTTGAACCACTTCAGCATCTGCATCATGCTGTATTCCTTGTATTTCTTCAGCAATTGGCACATGTAGTTCTCCCCCTGGACAACAGCTACTCTCTTCTACTTGCTGTCTTGCAGCAGGCACTTCTTCTATAGTAAGCTTGTCCATTTTCTTTGTCAAACCTGTGGGGCTGCATACATTGCTAGACAACTCATTATTAATAAGTTTAGTCTCATCAAAAACTACATGCACAGATTCTTCTACAACTTGTGTAGTCAAGTTGTAGACTCTATAAGCCTTACTATTATTGCTGTACCCAACAAAAATTCCCTCTTGGGACTTGGCAGCAAACTTAGTTAAGTAAGACTTCCCATTGTTAAGTATGAAGCATTTGCAACCAAATCCTAAAATCCTGAAATAGGATAGGTTTGGTTTCCTGCCTTTCACAACTTCATAGGGGGTCTTGTTTAGCCTTTTAGTGATGGTAGCCCTATTTATAACATGGCATGCAGTGTTAACTGCTTCAGCCCAGAAATACTCTGGCAGTGATGTATCACTTAATAGGGTTCTACCAGCCTCTATCAAGGTCCTATTCTTCCTCTCAGCAATGCCATTTTGCTGAGGTGTTCTAGGTGAAGAGAATTCTTGAAATATCCCAAAGTCTTCACATAGTTTTGTCATGCTTTCAGACTGAAATCAGTACCATGGTCACTTCTAATTTTGACCACAGTACTATTTAGTTCATTCTGAATTTGCTTGACAAAGCTGTAGAAGACACTAGGTGTTTCAGATTTCTGTCTTAAGAAGAACACCCAGGAAAACCTTGAGTAGTCATCTACAACTACAAGGTATAGACCTTCCTACCTAAGCTGTGAACTGGCATTGGACCAAAGAGATCCAAATGCAAGAGGTATAAACACCTCACAGCATCTTTGTTTTCTATGCTTCTAAAGGTGGATTTAGTCTGCTTGCCCTTTTGACAAGCTGAGCAAATACCATCTTTAACACACTTAACTTGAGGACCATTCCTCACTAACTCTTTGCTAAAGAGTTTGCTAATAGTCTTGTAGTTAAGATGGGCTAGCCTCTTGTGCCATTTGACACAATGAGAGACTGTCTCATCAGCTACAAGACAAACTGGAGAACCATTGTTCTCAATCATAATGTCTAGGCAGTAGACATTCCTCTTCCTATATCCTGTCAAAATGATCTCTTGATCACTTGACCTCTTGATATGACAACCATTTTTAACAAATGAGATGTCATACCCTACATCACTTAATTGACTTATACTTATTAGGTTGTGTTTCAACCCTTTAACATAAGCCACTTGAGTAATGGTAACTAAGTTTGAAGAAATGTTACCAAACCCTTTGATGATTCCTTTTTCAGAACCACCAAAGGTCACTTTAGGACCATTTTTGATTGGAATGTAGTCCTTCAGTAGTCCCCTAGTTCCAGTCATATGTCTGGAACATCCACTGTCCAAGTACCATGTAGGGGTATGGCCACTTGGACTCACCTGCAAAACAAATTAATGAACCTTAGAACCCAAAGTATTCTTGGGTCCTTGGTGATTGTTAGTTTGCAATTGACAACCTACCTACTGGCTTTCCAACAGGTAGTTTGGAACTCACTTTGGCACTCACATTGTGCCAACAGTCCACTGCAAAATGGCCAACTTTGCCACAGCACCAACATTCAAACTTATTGTACCTTTGCTTAGGTACTGCCTTGGCTGTCTTGACTACAGCAGGCTTGTTGAATGTTGGGGCTTTGCCCTTGGACTTATACTTGGACTGCTCAGTCCCTGCAGGTCTAATAAAGCCCAGTCCAGCCTTGCCTTTATGATGAACAAATTCATCAATTAAGGTAGCACTGACTTAGGTTTAGAAAACCTAGCAACAAGCTCTCTTCTCTTCTGAAGATTGATCTCCAGACTCTTAATTTGATCATTCTTAAAGGTGATAGTTCCCATCTGAATCACTGTTATGTGTTTCAGCCTGGCTATCTCATTCAGTTTTTGATCAAATTGCTTCTCAAAATCTGTTGCAGCAGCTTTAAGATCAGCAATTCCTTTGCCTGACTTTTGGCTAGGGACTTGCTTTTCTTGTAAGCTTGCAACAGTACCTATATTCATCTATAAGCTGATGAATATCATCCTCAGACTCAGATACATTCTCATCACTTGATGAAGAAGAATCTGAATCTGAACTAGAACAAGAAACTGAATTTAAACTTGAACTTTGTACCTGACTGGGTCCTGGCTGCTCCAGGATTTTGGCACTTTCTGTCAAAGCCATTAGCCCTTGGCATTGACTGTCTTCTTGTTCATAAATTGACTCCATGATCTGCATGAATTCTTCCTCTTCTTCTTCAGCAAACAGCCCTATGTAGGCTTCAGCCTCAGACTCAGTTTCTGAAGAGAGATATCTGATAGAGTCTTCTCCTTCTTAGCAACAAAAGACTTCTCTTTCTTCCTTTGAAGTGAGTCTTTTTCCTGTCACCAGATTCCTTTCTCTTCTCTGGACAATCTGCAATAACATGGCCCTGTCTATTGCAGCAATAGCACACAATCTTTGAACCAGTTGCCTTGCTTGATTTGTCCTTTCTTGTCATTCTTTGAAGACCTCTTTTCCTGATAAGAGTCTTCCTTTCCTTGTGATGTAGAAGGCCTTGACCTCCACTGTTTCTTTTTCAAAAACTTCTGAAAGTGTCTAGTGAAAGCAGCAAAGTCTTCATCACTTTCACTGCTCTAGACTTTGTGCTGACTGACTCATCAGACTCTGATTCAACTACCTCTGGAGGTGGAGTTGATGACTTATTCCTGCACTTTCTGGGAACTTCTGTCTTGAAAGCAACAGTCTTTCTTTGTGCTCAGTCCTTGTTGATTTCTCCTCCTCTTTTCTCACTGTCAACTGCATTTCATAAGACAATAACTTGCCAAACAGTGTGGGAGGAGGAATTTCCCCCAACTTAGCCATTTCTCTTATGGCACAGATCTTGGTGTCCCAATCTTTGGTTAGGGACCTTAAGAACTTGTCATTTAGTTCATAGTTACTGAACTCTCTTCCATAAGACATGAGTTCATTAACTATTCTGTAAAATTTCTTATAGCACTCAGTGATGCTATCACCCTTTCCTTGCCTAACTTTCATACTCCTGATTTAGCAAGGACTTCCTATCTTGCCTAACTTCTTCAGAATCCTATAGATTGTTCATTCTTTTTGTATATTATTCAGTGAATTATTTAATTTTGCTGTACAGTGAATAAGTTCTGAAAAGTGCATCATCATGGCACTCACTATTATGTTTTGTGCCCTCTTGTCCATGGTGGCTAGGACAATCTCATCCTTAGTCATCTCAGAGAAATCCTTTGGAGTTCTCTGATTGCATCCAAAACTGAAATCTTCATTGGCACATAAGGCCCTTCCTTTACTGTGATGTAGATTCTAGGGTCTGAGGCCTCCATAAATAGCCTTACCCTTTCTTTCCAGATCCCAAAGATCTCCTTCCTGCATATGGTAATTTCATGGAACCCAATTCCTTGTGATTCTCATAGAACCCATGTTTCTTGATTTTCTTGAATTTCTTGAATCTGTGTTTTGCCTTACACTGAATCTGCCAAACAGGATCTCCTCAGACTGTTAGTCCTTGTTTTGAGGAACCTCCCTCTGATACCACTTGAAAGATATGGTACCTAAACACCTAGAGGGGGGGGGGGTGAATAGGTGACCTAATCCTTTTTAACTTTGTTGGCAGCAAACAGTTATATCACAGATTTCTAACTACTTTTGCACAGCAAACAGCATAAACAAACATACACAGCTAATCCACACAATCACAGCCAGCACACAGTGTTTTATAGTGGTTCCCCAGATATGGGTACATCCACTTTCCCCCTTCGCCTATCTAGCAGTGTACTAGATTCGGCCAAACTTCTCCACTGTCTCAGAACCCAAATTGGTTCCTACACCTCAGGCCCAAAGCCTTACAACTCAGCTTTATCCCAAAGCCTACACTCAGCCAATCAAGGCCTACACTCAGCCAACCAAGGCCTACACTCAGCCAACAAGGCCTACACTCAGAGATCTCAATCTCCTACACTCAGGCTCTCAAGCCCTACCCTCAGCCTTTATAAATTAGGCTTACAATTCACTCAGATCCAAAGGATCCTACAAGTTAAAATGTATTACAAATAATAACTCTACAACTCAGAAATAAAGAGGGAGTTGAGAGTTTCTTGATGAGTTCTTGGAAGAACTCAGCTGGATTCACCTGACTTAGCTTTCTTCAAAGCTTCTTGAGTAGAACTGAATAAGACTGAATCCTCTGCAGTTGTTCCTTGACCTCTGCCACTTAAGATCCAGAATGAATCTGAATCCTTCTTCTCAGCCTAGTTCCAGAGGCTGATTTCTTGGATGGAGCCCTCTCTCTCCAACTTCTTAGATCTGCACTTGAACTGCTAGATCTTCTTGTGTTGATACTTTGAGTACCACTTTAAAGATTAACTTTTCTCAACAATGTGATCAACCTTTACAACAATCTGATCAACAACTTCCACACGTTTCTGTAAACTGTGGGTGCCTATTTATAGGCCTTCTTCATGGTAACCGGCTGGTCCGGTTCATAACTGACTTCTGACATCTCTGACAGTTGCTGTAGACCGGCTGGAACGGCAGCTGTCAAGTCATCCAGTCACTTCTTGAAAATCTCTAACTGTCTGAAAGTGTCGAGACTTTCTGTCTTTAAGTGTCGACACTTATAGTCCAAGTGTCGACACATGTTGTGTAAGTGTCGACACAAGTCTACAAGGTGTCGACACAACTCCTTGTATGTCTCGACACAGATTCTTCTGCATGTGTCGACACTGAAATTGAGTGTCGACACAAGTACTTGTTCTTCTAGCTTTTGCTGAATTCTTCTAAGTGTCGACACATCTCCTTTGTGTCGACACAACTTCTTGTGTTGATCTGTTAAGTGTCGACACTGCTTCTGGTGTCGACACATAGTCTTCTATGTTGATTCTTGCTGAGTGTCGACACAGCTCCTTGTGTCGACACTTGATTCTTGTTGAGACTTCAGCTGAGTGTCGACACATTCCTTTAGTGTCGACACTTGTACTTAGAATATTTTGTTGATAATTCTGTTCTTTGCTAAGTGTCGACACAGCTCCTTGTGTCGACACTTTCTTCAAGTGTAGAGTCTTAGCTGAGTGTCGACACATTGTGCTGGGTGTCGACACTTACTTCAATGTTGACTCTTCTGTTGTGTGTCGACACATTGTGCTGGGTGTCGACACATTCTTCAAGTGCTGACTCTTCTGTTGAGTGTCGACACATTGTGTTGAGTGTCGACACTTTAACTTAGTCTCTGCGACTTTTGCTGAGTGTCGACACAGCTCCAAGTGTCGACACTTTCTGGTGTAGACACAGCTTCACTGGGTGTCGACACAGCTCCTTTGTCGACACTTTCTGTCTGCACTTTTCTTCATCACTGAGTGTCGACACAGCTCCAAGTGTCGACACTTTTGTCTGCACTTTTCTTCACTGAGTGTCGACACAGCTCCAAGTGTCGACACTTTCGTCTGGTGTCGACTCTGCATCCCAGGTGTCGACACAATGACTCCAAGTGTCGACACTGCTTGTCTGGGTGTCGACACAAGCTTTCTTAAGTGTCGACACTTTCCCTCTGGGTGTCGACACATGGACTTAGAAACTTTTTGCTTCAGTCCAGTATTACTTAACCTGCACAAGTAACTCAACATACATCAAATACATTATGATGTATATCATTGAGTTGGGTGAGGCTTCTTCAAATCAGGTACATTTGACCAATGTACCCAACACATAGTGGCCCACCTTGCACAGCCCATCACTCATGCACATTATACCTTCTTTTAAGAACTGGCTTTTGCTACAATGTTGATTGCAGCTCTCAATCCTAAGGGTATGTCAGCTCTTGTCTTAGGTCTTTTAGCCACAACTTGCTAGGGACATGTTGGCAGCAGAAGTACTTGGGATATCTTGAAGCCTATCTGCAGCTGCCTTCTTTTCAGAAAGTATAATCTTGATAGCTTCAGATATACCCAAGTCTGTTTGCTAACAGACTTTTCTTAGCCTGCCATTTGGCTGGCAGACCTTATAAATTAGCTGACACCTTGTTCTTGAGTGTTGGGGCTGGTACACCCACACAAATGGTTCATTTTGAGCCATTTGGGTTTTCTCATGGGCTGCCCAATAGGCACTTGCACCCTTGCCATTTCTTCTGCCTTGCTCACAGTGACCATAGATACTATCATGATCATACATGTTAGAAGGTTGTACCATCTTTTTAAAAGAAATTTGAGGCCTGAAGCAAGTGGCTGAGTTGGAACATTGCCTTTCCTTTTGGAATTGAAGCTCTTGTTCTTCCTTTGAAACCTAAACCCTTCTTACCTTTTTGGGAAGAAAAAGGAATCTATCAAAGGTAACACAAACTAGGTTTAGAAAACTTGGCCACTAGCTCCCTCTCCTTTTGGAGTTTACTTTCAAGATTCTTAATATGATTGTTCTTGAAAGTAATGGTATCCATCTGAATAACAATTATGTTCTTTAGTTTGCTAATTTCTTTTAGCTTTAGATCCAACACTTTTGCTGAGTTTGAGGCAGCCAACTTCAGACTGGCATTTTCCTTTGTCAGCTGTTTGGCTAAAAGCTTGCTTTCCTTAAAGGCTTGCAGGAGCTCACCATAGTCATCAATCAGTTGGGTGATGTCTCCTTCTGATTTAAAGCCATCTTTATCTCGTGAAGAAGATGCTTCTGAATCTGGGCTAGTAATATAATCTGACACTGAAGATGAAGACTGTACCTTACTAGGACCAAACAGCGCCTAGCTATGTCCATCCTCAGCTATAGCCATCAGCCCTATACATTTACTGTCTTCTATTTTATTGATATCATCCAGCATCTCCAAAAATTCTGTTTCTATAGAATCTTCGTCAACAGAGAACAACCCAATATAGGCCTCAACATCTCTTCATTTCTGACTCTGTTGAAGAAGAGTCAGTCCATCTTTTCTCCTTCTTGGACACAAAGGATTTTTCCTTTTTTCCTTTATACTAGAGCTCCTTTTTCTCACCAGACTCCTTTATTTTGACAGAATAGTCTACTATGACATGTCCTGGCTTGCTGCAGCAATAACAGATGATTTTAGTAGATGTTTGTTTACTAGTTTTAGAGCCATACCTTTCCTCCTTAGAGGTTTTCTTCTTTCCCATGTAGCTGTCATCCTTAGAGTGAGAGGAAGAGGAAGGCCTTATTCTCAAGTTATTTTTTCTTCAGAAACTTCTAGAATTGCCTAGAAAAGACAACAAGCTCCTCATTAGAGTTATGGTCATCTATTGTGCTAGTATCTGAACTTTCTATCTCAGTATCAATAACTTTTCTGGGAGGAGAAGGAGTCTTTCTCCTGCCCTTCTTTGTAGCTTCAAATTTGAAGGCCATAGACTTATCTTTGCCATAAAGCCTAATGGACTTTTCCTCTTCCTTTTCTGGCAATCAACTGCATCTCATAGGATGCAATTTTCCAAACAAAGTTGATGGAGGAGTATCTGCAAGTTTGGTCACTTCTCTGATGACATAGACTTTGGTATCCCAATCCTTGGTTAAGGATCTGAGAAACTTGTCATTGAGTTCATAAGTGTTGAAGACTCTTCATAGGTCGTCAGCTCATTGATAATTCTAAAGACTTTTCATAGCATATATTTATGCTATCTCTCTTGACTTGTCAGAAACTTTCATACTCTTGATTGAGCATGGATTTCCTATCCTCTCTTACTTCTTCAGTCCCCTCCATGTAGACAATTAAGGTGTCCCCACATCTCCTTGAAGTTTTGCAGTTGACTAAATTCTGAAATATAGAATCATCTATAGCACTCACAATTATGTTTTGTGCTCTCTTGTCCAAAGTGGCTAAGATGATCTCATCTTTGGTCATCTCAGAATAATTCTTTGGAGTCCTCAGATTTGCATCAAAAACAAATGTCTTCATGGGGATGAATGACCCTTCTTGAACTGCGATGTAGATTCTTGGATCAGATGCCTCCATGAATAATCTGACCCTTTCTTTCCATATGCCAAATGTTTCTTTTTTGTAAATAGGAAGTTTCATGGATCCAAGTTTTTTGTGATTTTCACCTGAACCCATTTTGGCTATCTTATTACTGTCTTAAAGATATACTCAGACTGTTAAGTCTTATTTTGAGTACCTCGCTTCGATACCACTTGAAAGAATTGGTTTCAAGATTGTCTAAATACCTAGAGGGGGGGGGGGTGAATAGGTTCAATTCTTTTTCTACTTATACAGTAATTAATTTGAACACAACAAAGATAAAATCTACAGTTACCACAGCACACAAACAACCAATCATAGCATACACACAGGTTTTATATTGGTTCCCCAAATGATGGGTACATCCACTTTCCCCCTTCACCTATCTAGCAGTATACTAGATTCGACCTAAATTCCTTCCACCTTATCAGATCCTCAGATTTTACAACTCAGAACCCAAATTGGTTCTTACAGCTCACACTTCAACAAGTGCTATAACTCAGGCTCTTCCCAAGAACCCTACCTCAGAGTGAATCTCCACTCCTACCACTCAGGCAATCAAGCCCTACCTCAGCTTTTTCAACAGGCCTACAGCTCAGAGAATTCAATCTCCTACCTCAGGCAAACAACATTATCTCAGCCTTTATAGTTACAGGCTTACAACTCAGAAAACTGAATCTCTTACACTCAGATCTAGAATAGATCATACAGGAATTTGATTAAGAAGATGTTTCTTCCTTTACTCTGAAAGAGATGAAGGAATCATGAATAGATCTTATTGGATCTGCTTTCAACTGTTCTTTGCAGTAATGAATATGATTCAACCTAAATTAGCTTATTCAAAGCTTCTTAAAAGAGAGAACTTATGTTGAATCTTCTTGAGAAGTTTAAGTAGATCTAGCTTCTCCCACCTTGCTGAATTAATTCTGCAATCTTCCAAAAGATCTGCTGTGAAGCAATCTCCTTCTCTGATTTTGAATCAGAATCTTCTGCTGTACTGGAATCCGTGAATTCTTCTTGGAGAATTCCTCTTTTAATTTCTCTCCGTCTTTAGTTGTTGTATATCTCTGATAGCCCGGCCCTATTTATAGTTTACATCAGTGGCAACCGGCTGATCCGATAGTTGACTGGCATCTAACAGTTCTGTCAAGTCTAATAGGTCGTGACAATTCTGGCAGCTATCGAGTCTTCAGTCTTGAGATTTGATACTTAGAGATATTTAACTCAGCTGAATGTGTCGAGACACAAGGAAAATATGTGTCGGCACAGATGGAGTATGTGTCGACACAATTACCTGGGTGTCGACACACTTCCTTTGACGTTGTCGAGAAATATCAGCAACTGTCAACATAGCTCTTCACTTGGTCTCAACACTTTCTTTGTAGACTGTGTCGACATACTTCATAAAACAGTCGACACAGCTCCTTCAAAAAGTTCTCGACATGCAGCCTTTGTAGAATGTGTCGACACAAGTCCTGCATGTCGACACAGCCTCTTTATCAAGTTCTTGACACATCTTTTGTAGAATGTGTCGACACAAGTACTGTGTGTCGACACAGCCTATTTATTAAGTTAACGAAACAACTTTTGTAGAATGTGTCGACACAAGTCATGTGTGTCGACACAACCTCTTTATTAAGTTCACGACACAACTTTTGTAGAATGTGTAGACACAAGTCCTGTATGTCGACATAGCCTCTCTAAGTGTCGACCCAAGTCTTAGATGTCGACAGAGTTGCCTCTTTACACTTGTCAGCTCAACAGTCTAAGTATGTCGACACAAGTTATATGTGTCGACACAGTTGATGTCGACTTAGCTTCTGAGTGTCAACACAACTCCTGTATGTCGACACAGACTTGCTTCTTGTCTCGACACAGCTCCTTCAAAGGTGTCGACAGAAAAATAATTGTCTCAACACTTTTGTACTTAGAATAGTTTCTCCATTCTTCTGCCTGCACAAACTAACTCAATGCACCATCAAACATAACCTGATGTATAACATTGAGTTAGGTGAGGTTTCTCCAAATTAGGTACACAAATTCGAATGTACCCAACAAATTTCATTACCTGGAGTGCACCTTACTGTTTAGACGAACCAGAGAGCTCCAGATTCTAGATTTACTGCATATTCTCAAGAAGGCCGAAGAGCAAAATATTGACGACAGTATGCAGCATTCAAAGCAACACTGGCTAGGATTCATTGTCATCATCAACACTTTGTTTGTAGGGTGTTTTTATTCAGAAGTTTTGAATTTGCTCTGTTTTTATTCCTATTGTAAACCTATTGTAATCGAGAGGGGAAATCGCCGCCTTATGCGTGGTGTCTAAGTCCTTGCGTGGCTTAGGGGAAATCGCCGCCTTGTGCGTGGTGTCTAAGTCCTTTTGTGGCTTAGGGAAAATCGCCACCTTGTGCGTTGTAACGCCCCGAAACTCAAAAGAGCGATGGGGGACGTTTTGGGCCAATTTTGGGTTCTAGCAGGAGGCACACGGCCTGGGACATGGGTGTGTCCCAGGGCGTGTCAGGCTTGTGTCGACACTTAGCCGGCGAAGTCGACATTTTGCTCTCGACAGTGTGTCAAGACAGGGCACACGGCCTGAGACACGGGCGTGTCTCAGGGCGTGTCGACCCGTGTCGACACTCAGCCCGCGAAGTCGACACTCTGCGCTTGACGAAGTGTCGAGACATGGCACACGGCCTGCGACACGGGCGTGTCACAGGGCGTGTCGACCCGTATCGACACTCGTCTCGGGAAGTTGACATTTTGCTCTCGACATTGTGTCGAGACAAGGCACACGACCTAGGACACGGGCGTGTCCAATGCCGTGTCGTGTGGTCGATGAACTTCGCTCGACGAAGTGTCGAGACCGTGTACACGGCCTGGAGCCCAGGCGTGTTTGAGTAGACACGGGTAAGGACACGGGCGTGTCCAGTACCCGTGTAGTGCTCGGGTTGTTTTCGGGATAAAAGATGGGGGTACACGACTGACCACACGACCGTGTCAGCTGGAACACGGGCGTGTTAGGTTGAGCACGGGCGTGTCGGATGCCCGTGTGTTGTTCCAGGCACGTCGATTTTGACGGCAAATGAGGCACACGGCCCTGGACACGGGCGTGTGCCAGGCCGTGTTCGGTCCAGATTGGACATTTCAGTCCCGAATCAAAGCCATTCGTTTCTTTATTTGGTGATCCAACGGCTGAGGGTTGTTCCTGATGGGATATACCCGGGATTGGGCCTTAGAAACCCTCACCTTTTCATGAGTTGTTATCTTTCTAAAGCTTAGAGAGAGAGGAGAGCCAAGGAAGGAAGAAGGAGCTAGATCCGGCCATTGGAGGAGCTTCGAAGCTCCAAATCTCGAGCCGACTCCGGATCCACGGAGGCAAAGCTAGTGCAGTGCTTTTCATCCGCTTACTTTTCCATGGCGCCAAAGAAGAACACTAGGGTAACGATCCTCTTCTTGAGCATGTTAAGCTCTACCTCTTTTGCAAAAGGGAAGCCCGCTCTCGCGAGTTTACGGTGAGTTGGAGGCGTTCCTTCGGGTAGACATGAATAGTCCCCGTTGTTAGAGTCCGTAAGCGAGAACGGACATAGGCATGTTGTGTGAAGCCTACCCGGATATGTTGGTCTGGATCGGTGATGTTGCATTGCATAAATGCCGGAGAAGACTCCGTGCGATTGGTTGTTTTTCGGGTTTTTTACACGGTAGATTGCAACAGGGAGCCTTGAGGACTAACCCTAAGGTGCACCCGGAAAACTGGGCGGATGCGTGATCTTGCCAACATGGAGGCCTGAGAGCCAACTTGAACATAACCGAGTTATGTGAAATGTGTGACTAAAATGGGACTCGGGAGAAGTTTGACCTGCGCATATGGCTTAAATTGTCGTTGCGACGTGTGCACGGGTTAGATGGAACCGTACCCATTTCTATGTCGTTCGGTTAAAGAGACCTAAGGTTACGTGGCACTTGCCGTTGGCATAGATGAGGGTCTTCGGCGGTCTATGGCTTAAATTGACGTGACCCATGCCGGGAAGACAAATTGCTCATATGTTTGGCCGTCAAAGTGGCAGTGGTGGGTCCAGAATGTCTATGGCTTTAACTGACGTGACATCGACCGGTTCACCGAGAATGTGCCCTGAGTGCACGGGGTGTGCGACCGTGTGAGCCTACGCCTGTGATGAAATGAAAATAATTATATTGCTCGCTTGTGCTAATAAAATTGCAGGGAAGGAGCATCGCTGCCCCGAGTTGGGGGCGGGATCGTTATAATTTGGTCAGCATTTCTGACCGTTGCCTTTTTGTTTGCCACCGTGCGGTGGTTATGTTGCTTGCAGGTGCTGCTGGACCAAGCGGTCAATAGCTGGCTAAAGCCCAAATTGCGAAGCCGGCCCTTGAAGGCCTATTTGGAGTGTTTACTGCTTTATTCATGTATGACCGGCCTGCGTGCCGTGGTTTATAAATCATGTAACATTAAGTAAACCATTTTGTAAGGCCTTAAGGCCAGTACTGGTGTATGTACTTCATTCCTGGTTGGCTATTTTAGTGGACATTCATGCTTTAGTGCTGGGTTCTTTATTGCAACTTATATTAACTGCTTCCGCTAGAATGCTCTGTGTAGGACGTTATGATTAGTTGGATGGTTTCCATTAAGTAACCACACAGTCTGTCTGTGGTATATGGCGTCGGGCCCCGGCCGGACCTACTGCTATATGCTATACGACGGATAAGGGGTGTTGCAATTTGGTATCAGACTACTAGTTTTGGTCGCGCTTAAAATGAATTCGTGGATGAATTCGTTTTAAGGGGTGGTGAGCACATGTGTGTGTGTCATCATTATAACAGTAAAAGAACCCATGAATGTCCACTTAGGAATGAAATACACGTGTTTGAGGTGTAACGCCCCGAAAGTTGTGTGCGAGTCGGTCGCGAAAAAAGGGTTTTTGGTGCCTGTAGGGGTACACGGCCTAGGACACGGGCGTGTCCAAGGCCGTGTCTGGCTGGTGATTTGTTTTGGCCGTTTTCAACCCGAGAAGGACACGTCCAGAAACACGGCCGGATGACACGGGCGTGTCATCCGACACGGGCGTGTGCCAACCCGTGTCCCTACCCGTATCCTGATGGGTCGTGTCCGTTGCCGTGGCGGTTATGCGTGACACGCCCACAAACACGGGCGTGTCGAGGAACCCGACACGGGCGTGTCAGGTCAGACACGGGCGTGTCTTGGCCCGTGTGCGTTTCTCAGTTCGACGATCGTGCCTAGATCGAGGCACACGGCCTGGGACACGGTCGTGTGCCAAGCCGTGTTCGGCCAAGGTCTGGAGAATTTTGTGCAGATCTGAGCCGTTCGTTTTCTTTAATTAGGATCCGACGGCCCAGATGAAATCCTGCTCTGTTAAGGCCGGGAATAGGGGGTTAATTCCTCATTTTCTCTCCAAAGTTCTCCCCTTCCAAAGTGAGAGAGAAGAGGAAGAAGAAGAAGGTTTTCTGTCGCCGGCGGAGCATCGGAGCACCGTTTCGTAATCGGAGAGCGAATCCGTGGAGGGAAGGTCATTGTGAAGAGTTCTAACCGCGTAGTTTTTCCATGGCGCCAAAATGGACTACAAGGGTAACGATTCTCAACTTGAGCGTTTGAAGCTCTTTCTTTTGCATAGGGAACCCCGCTCCCGCGAGTATGCGGTGAGTGCGTGGTGTTCCTTGTGGTTGACGAGAAAAGTCCCCCTTGTGTTGCATATAGATCCCGGAATCGTAAGTACGGGCATATGCATTGTGTGTGAAGCCTACCCGGACGTGTTTTGTCTGGATCGGTGATGTTGCATTTAATGTGGTTTTGCCGGAGAAGACTCCGTGCTTTGGGTTTTTCGGGTTTCTACACGGTAGATTGCAGCAGGGATCCTTGGAGGTTAGCTTCAAGGCGCACCCGGAAAATTGAGCGGAAACGTGTTCTGCTAACTTGGAGGTCTGGGAACCGGCCTTGATCATAACTGGGTTATGAGATTGTTTTGGAAAATTTGGGATCCATGAGAAGCTTGGCCCGCGCAAAGGACTTAAATTGGACATACGACATGAGCAACGGGCAAGTGGAATTGGACCTAGGCTATGTGGTTCGGTGCGAGAGACCCGAAGACGGGGACTGGCCGTTGGCATAGTCGGAGCCTTAGACGGTGGTCAGAAAGGCTAATTGCTCACATGTTGTTGCCATCCTGGGGGTGGTGGTGAATGCACTGATGGGTCAGGGTTCACCATAAATGTGCCCTGAGTGCACGGGGTGTATGGCCGTGCGAGCCTACATCTGTGGCGAATTATAATTGCGCTATATATATTGTTGGGCTAATATTATGCAGGGAAAGAGCACCGCCGTCCCGAGTAAGGGGCAGGGTCGTTATAATTTGGTCGTCTTTTAGCTGACCGTTGCTTTATTTGCCACCGTGCGGTGGTATGTGCTTGCAGGTGCTGCGGAGCCGAGCGCCAAATAGCGGGCTGGAGCCCATGTTGCTGTGCTGGCCCTAGAAGGCCGTAGAATAACTGTTTTTTTTTATATTTTTCATGTGTGGCCGGCCTGCGAGCCGATGTATGTAAAACACTCTTGTTTATGTGAACATTTGTAAGGCCATAAGGCCATATACCCGTTTCTGTGTATTTGGGGTTTCATTCCTGCTGTTGTAGCTGTGGACATTCATATAGTTGGATTTAAATTTTGGGTTCTTTCAACTTTAAAATCTTCGTCTAGAATGCTCTGTGATTAGGACGAGTAGTCTTAATTGGTTGGTTTGATTATTCATTTAGTATCCCTTCCGACTGTCTGTGGTATATGGCGTCGGGTTCCAGCTGGACCTTCTGTTATATGTCATGCGACAGATGGGGGTGTTACAATTTGGTATCAGACTTCAGGTTACGGTCAAGCTTAAATGAATTCGTGGGCGAATTCTTTTAAGGGGTGGTGAGCACATGTGTGCGTCATCGTTATAACATCAAAAGAACCCATGAATGTGCACTTAGGAATGGAAAATACACTTGTTTTGTGGAACCTGAGTGTTCCAATGATTGCTTTTAGCAATTTGTGTGTTGCCTAATCGTGTGTCTTTGCTAATTTAGGCATCTAGGAGCGGTGCTGGTCAGTCAGAGTGTCCGCAATCAGCGGAAAGTAGTGCACCAAGGGACGTACCTGCTACACCTCATTCAGCGGAAACCATCAGGATGGTGGCTGAAGCAGTGTTCGCAATGATAAATGCCCAACCTGCAGGGCAAATGCATCGCGCACCTCCTGCGAATGAGCAAGAACCGGTTAGGGCGGCAGAGCCGAGAGTGGTGGAACGCGCAGCAGTTGAGTTAGTAGAGCCGAGGAGAACTACGGAGCGGCAGCTAAAGCATGTGATGGGCTTTAATCCTCCGAGGTTTAATGGGGTTGGAACGCCAACTCAAGCTGAGGACTGGCTCTCTTCCATAAAGAGGGTCTTGATGGCCACAATGACTGAGGAGTGGCAGAAGACCACCATAGCGACTTTTCTTTTGGAAGGAGAAGCGAGGCTGTGGTGGGACGAGATGGAGTTTCATCTTCTAGTGGGAAGACAACTTGCGGATGTGCCGATGGAAGAATTTTCAAGATTGTTCCTAGCCAGATTTGTACCTTCTGCTCAGAAGTTGGAGATGGAGAATCAATTTCTTGGGTTGTCTCAGGGATCCAGAAGCGTGGACGAATATCTGCATGAGTTCACACGGTTGGGTCGTTATGCTGGTGCTATGTTTTCAGAAGAAGAGAGGAAGACCAACCGATTTTATGAGGGCCTTCGAGGCGATTTACAGTTACTCCTTGCTGGGCCTAAGGCGCAGGCTTCCTAGCCTTGGTCAATTCGACCCGATCGTTGGAAAAGGTTGCGAAGAAAGTTCAAGAGAAGAAGGACCCAGGAGAAAGGAAGACCGAGTTCAAAGTTCCAAGCAACAAGACATGTTTCCGCAGATGGAATAAGAAGCGGAGGACTTCGAACTCAGCCCCTTCGGCTGATGCATCGGGGGCAACTACAAGTCGAGTCCCCGGAGCTTGCTACAACTGCGGGAAGACGGGGCATTTTGCTCGGGAGTGTTGGCGCGGACGTTCAAAGTCCGAGAGGAGACCTTGAGCGACTTTTGAGGAGAAAGGGAAGGCGGTGGAGTCAACCGCATCCCATCATGCTCCAGCCCAGCCTAGAGTCTACAACCTTGGTCTGCAGGAGGCCATTAAGCAAGCAGACGTGGTGATAGGTATGAGTTAAATTACAGTGATTTAACTTTTATAGTTGTTGCCTTTGTATTTGTAAGCTTACGTTTGTTAGTGCTAGGCTTTGTGTTAATCTTTGGGTTTCCGGCGAGAGCCCTTTTTGATACGGGAGCATCTCATTCCTTCTTGTCTGAAAAGCTTATATCGCGCATCGGAGTTCCATTCTCGATGGCAGAAGACAAGTTGGATGTGTTGTTGCCTAATGGGTGCTCAATGCGTGCGGATAGGGTTTGTGTTGTGAAGATTCGGATTGGAGACCGGGAGTTTGATTTGCGGGCGTTGGTTCTACCGTTGGTGGAGTTCGACGTAATTTTCGGTATGGATTGGCTCTCGGAGCAAAGTGCATGTATTGATTGCAGCCGTAAAGAAGTTAAGTTGGGTCTGGACACTGATCAAGAGACTACTTTTGCGGGCATGAAGGGGTCAGGGAAAGTTCTGATGTCGGCCCTTCAGATGTTCAAGGCAGTTCGGTCTGGGGAAGAACTATATGTCACGCTAGTGCAGACTTCGACGCCTAAGACTAGTTTGGACAGCATCCCAGTTGTGTCTGAGTATCCTGATGTGTTTCCAGATGATCTCCCAGGAGCCCCTCCTCAGCGGGAGATAGACTTTACTATAGAGCTGGTACCGGGTGCCAAACCGGTGTCACGCTCCCCCTATCAGATAGCCCCAAGAGAAATGGTAGAGTTGAAGGTGCAACTGCAGGAATTGCTAGAGCAAGGTTATGTGCGTCCAAGTTCATTGCCTTGGAGCGCACCAGTTCTCTTTGTTAAGAAGAAAGATGGGAGCTTGCGGCTTTGTATCGATTATCGGGAATTGAACAAACTTACGGAGAAGAACAAATATCCAATCCCGAGAATTGACGATCTATTTGATCAGCTGGTTGGATCAACTGTATATTCAAAGTTAGATTTGAAGTCCGGTTACTATCAGTTGAGGATAAGGGAGAGCGACATCCCAAAGACAGCATTCAGTACGCGGTTTGGGCATTACGAGTTCACGGTTATGCCGTTTGGGTTGACGAATGCGCCATCCGTGTTTATGGATCTGATGAATAGGACGTTCAGAGAATACTTGGATCAGTTTGTGATAGTATTCATCGATGATATTCTGGTGTATTCGCGGTGCGAGGAGGATCATTACAAGCATTTACACATGGTGTTGGAGACATTGAGGAGAAGTCAGTTGTATGCAAAGTTCTCCAAGTGTGAATTCTGGTTATCCTCGATAGCGTTTCTTGGTCATGTTGTCAGTGGAGAAGGGATAGCTGTGGATCCGGCGAAGATAGTGGCGATACGAGAGTGGCCTACTTTGACTACAGTGGCAGAGGTCCAGAGTTTTCTGGGGCTTGCTGGCTACTACAGGCACTTCGTAGAGAACTTCTCGCGGATAGCACTACCACTCACGACGTTGACAAGAAAGGATCAGAAGTTTGTGTGGTCTTCGGAGTGCGAACAGGCTTTTGAAGAATTGAAGAGGCGGTTGACCACGACGCCCATTTTATGTTCGCCAAGTGGAACCGAAGGGTTCGAGATCTATAGTGATACTTCAGGCAGTGGTTTGGGCTGTGTCCTGCTACAGCATGGGAGAGTGATAGCTTATGGTTCACGACAACTGAAGATTCACGAGAGGAATTATCCGGTCCATGATTTAGAGTTAGCGGCCGTGATATTTTCTCTAAAGCTTTGGAGGCACTATCTGTACGGTGTGAAGGTCGATATTTACACCGATCATAAGAGCTTGAAGTACCTATTGGACCAAAAGGATCTGAACATGAGGCAGCGGAGATGGATGGAGTTCTTAGGGGACTACACCTTCAAGATACACTATGTGCCTGGAAAGGGAAATACAGTGGCGGATGTGTTTAGTCGTAAGATTCCCACACAAGCCAATTGGTTATCAGTACATGATGAGAGATTGGTCCAAGAGTTGGAGGCATTGGAGATATCTTGCGTCGATAAGCAGTCTAGTGCCGAGGCGAAACTGTTTTGGACAGAGGTGCAGTGTGACCTAGCGGATAGAGTTCGGCGGGCTTTGGTTCAGGATAGCAGCATGAAGCAAATCTTGGATGAAGCTTTGGATGGGTCAAATTCCCAGTTTGTGGTTGAAGATGGGTTGCTAAGGAAGGACAGTCGTCTATGCGTTCCTAGTGCGGATAGTATTCGGGAGGAATTGATGTATGAGGCTCATCATACCAAGTACTCAATCCACCCGGGAAGCATAAAGATGTATAGAGACATGAAAAAATTATTCTGGTGGCCGGGTTTGAAGAAGGATGTGGCACTTTATGTGGCCAAGTGTCGTACTTGTGCATTAGTGAAGGCGGAATGCCAGAAGCCCGGAGGTTTCTTGAAATTCCTTCCTATCCCAGAATGGAAGTTTGACGACATATCTATGGATTTTGTGCACGGTTTGCCGAAATCGCAGAAGGGAAACGACGCCATTTGGGTGGTGGTATATAGATTGACAAAGATGTCGCACTTTATCCCAGTGAGGAAGGAGGATCCAGTGGAAAAGTTAGCCAAACTCTACGTGGATAACATTGTACGATTGCATGGTGTGCCTCGCAGTATCGTTAGTGATCGTGATGGACGCTTCACGTCAAATGACTGGAGGTTGGTGCATGGTCTGTTGGGTACTAAGCTAAAGTTCAGCACAACCTTTCACCCGCAGACAGATGGCCAAACCGAGAGAGTCAACAGGACTATGGAGGACATGCTTCGCATGTGCGTCCTAGATTTCGGGAAGAATTGGGAGGATCAGTTGTACATGGTGGAGTTTGCGTACAACAACAGTTTTCAGGCAAGTATTGGAATGACACCTTTCGAAGCCTTGTACGGGAGGAAGTGTCGTACGCCGTTGTCTTGGTTGGAGGCAGGCGAATCAAAGCTATATAAACGTCAAGCGGTGGAAGATGCCACTTCAGTGATACAGACAATTCAGGAAAGGCTGAAGATTGCTCAGGATAGACAGTCAAAGTACTACAACGCCAAACATAGAAAAGTGGAGTTCAACGTTGGCGACATGGTATATTTAAAGATCAAGCCGTTCAAGGGTGTATCGAGGGTTCGACGCTTGAAGAAGCTGAGTCCGAGATACCTTGGACCATTTGAAATCCTGGAGCGTGTTGGCGAGGAGGCGTATAGGTTGAAGCTGTCGACGGAGTTGAGTGGGCTGCATGACGTATTCCACATATCGGTGTTGCGTAAGGCAGTGCAAGAGTCTTCGCAGATCGTTATGGACAATTAGGTACCGGTTGATTATGAGTTAACAACAAGGGTCAAGCCAGTACGAATTGAAGATGTTGCAGTCAAACGACTCCGCAATAAGGAGGTCCGAATGGTTAAAGTCCGTTGGGATAATTGCGGACGTGAGGAGCTTTCTTGGGAGCGAGAGCAGGCTATGTTTGAGGAATACCCCGAGTTATTCCACTCAGGTATCATTTAGCTTTTGTGTACCTTTGCTTAATTTCAGGACGAAATTCCTTAAGTGGGGGAGATTTGTAACGCCCCGAAAGTTGTGTGCGAGTCAGTCGCGAAAAAAGGGTTTTTGGTGCCTGTAGGGGTACACGGCCTAGAACACGGGCGTGTCCAAGGCCGTGTCTGGCTGGTGAGTTTTTTTGGCCGTTTTCAACCCGAGAAGGACACGGCCAGAAACACGGCCGGATGACACGGGCGTGTCATCCGACACGGGCTTGTGCCAACCCGTGTCCCTACCCGTATCCTGATGGGTCATGTCCGTTGCCGTGGCGGTTATGCGTGACACGCCCACGAACACGGGCATGTCGAGGAACCCGACACGGGCGTGTCAGGTCAGACACGGGCGTGTCTTGGCCCGTGTGCGTTTCTCAGTTCGACGATCGTGCCTGGATCGAGGCACACGGCCTGGGACACGACCGTGTGCCAAGCCGTGTTCGGCCAAGGTCTGGAGAATTTTGTGCAGATCTGAGCCGTTCGTTTTCTTTAATTAGGATCCGACGGCCCAGATGAAATCCTGCTCTGTTAAGGCCGGGAATAGGGGGTTAATTCCTCATTTTCTCTCCAAAGTTGTCCCCTTCCAAAGTGAGAGAGAAGAGGAAGAAGAAGGAGGTTTCCGGTCGCCGGCGGAGCATCGGAGCACCGTTTCGTAATCGGAGAGCGGATCCGTGGAGGGAAGGTCATTGTGAAGAGTTCTAACCGCGTAGTTTTTCCATGACGCCAAAATGGACTACAAGGGTAACAATTCTCAACTTGAGCGTTTGAAGCTCTTTCTTTTGCATAGGGAACCCCGCTCCCGCGAGTATGCGGTGAGTGCGTGGTGTTCCTTGGGGTTGACGAGAAAAGTCCCCCTTGTGTTGCATATAGAGCCCGGAATCGTAAGTACGGGCATAGGCATTGTGTGTGAAGCCTACCCGGACATGTTTTGTCTGGATCGGTGATGTTGCATTTGATGTGGTTTTGCCGGCGAATACTCCGTGCTTTGGGTTTTTCGGGTTTCTACGCGGTAGATTGCAGCAGGGATCCTTGGAGGTTAGCTTCAAGGCGCACCCGGAAAACTGAGCGGAAACGTGTTCTGCTAACTTGGAGGTCTGGGAATCGGCCTTGATCATAACTGGGTTATGAGATTGTTTTGGAAAATTTGGGATCCGAGAGAAGCTTGGCCCGCGCAAAGGACTTAAATTGGACATGCGGCGTGAGCAACGGGCAGGTGGAATTGGACCTAGGCTATGTGGTTCGGTGCGAGAGACCCGAAGACGGGGACTGGCCGTTGGCATAGTCGGAGCCTTAGACGGTGGTCAGAAAGGCTAATTGCTCACATGTTGTTGCCATCCTGGGGGTGGTGGTGAATGCACTGATGGGTCAGGGTTCACCATGAATGTGCCCTGAGTGCACGGGGTGTATGGCCGTGCGAGCCTACATCTGTGGCGAATTATAATTGCGCTATATATATATTGTTGGGCTAATATTATGCAGGGAAAGAGCACCGCCATCCCGAGTAAGGGGCGGGGTCGTTATAATTTGGTCGGCTTTTAGCTGACCGTTGCTTTATTTGCCACCGTGCGGTGGTATGTGCTTGCAGGTGCTGCGGAGCCGAGCGCCAAATAGCGGGCTGGAGCCCATGTTGTTGTGCTGGCCCTAGAAGGCCGTAGAATAGCTGTTTTTTTTATATTTTTCATGTGTGGCCGGCCTGCGAGCCGATGTATGTAAAACACTCTTGTTTATGTGAACATTTGTAAGGCCATAAGGCCATGTACCCGTTTCTGTGTATTTGGGGTTTCATTCCGGCTGTTGTAGCTGTGGACATTCATATAGTTGGATTTAAATTTTGGGTTCTTTCAACTTTAAAATCTTCCGCTAGAATGCTCTGTGATTAGGACGAGTAGTCTTAATTGGTTGGTTTGATTATTCATTTAGTATCCCTTCCGACTGTCTGTGGTATATGGCGTCGGGTTCCAGCTGGACCTTCTGTTATATGTCATGCGACATATGAGGGTGTTACATGAGGAACTTGCGTGTTCCTATAATTGTTGTTTGCAATTTTATTTGGTCGCTTAACGGTGTTTTGTACCACTATATGTGACCAGAAGCGGTGCTGGACCGCTAGAATGTCCGGTTTCTGAGGAGTATAGTGCACCCATTGAGGTTTTTGAGACTCCTCCTTCGTATGAAACTGTTAGAAGGATCGTTGAAGCGGTGTTCGCTGTGACGGGTGCACATCTTGGAGGAAATGTACAACCCTGCGCCCCTGTTGTGGCTTCAACGTCGGTGGGTGTGATGCAGCAGATGACCTTTGGTAGACCATCAGGACAGCAGCTGAATATGCATTTAGTGCAGGGAGCGCACACAATTGAGGAATATTTGCAAGCATTTCTTATGATAAGTCGCTACCGTTGCTTCGAGTTGGATAATGAGCAAGCTACAGTCGATAGATTTTATAATGGCCTGCGCGCCGAGTTACGAGTTCTACTGCTAGGACCAAAGTTATTGGGATTCCGAGCCTTGGTGGAATCAGCTAGATCTTTGGAGGCAGATTTGAGGAAGACCCTCCCGATGCCAGCGACCATGGTATCGAACCATGCAAGCCCCATAAGAGTTGCATCCTTTGGAATGCTGGAAAAAAGGGCTATGACATCGACTAGCAAAGCTACTTACACATGTTTTACTTGTGGAAAGAAAGGGCACTTTGCCCGAGACTGTTGGAAAGGTGCTCAGAAGGCCAAGAAAGCTATGTCAGGAGCAGTCAAGGACTTTAGTGCAAAGGAGACGACATTCAAAGTGCCGAACACCTCAAAGTCTGTATATCGAAAATGATATAAGAAGCATAGGACTTCGGGTCCAGCTCCTTCTGGTGCTTCTGGGGCGACTACGGGTCGGACCCCGGGCACATGTTTCAACTGTGGGGAGCCGGGGCATTATGCCCGTGAGTGCCTAAAGCCCTGGAGGAAGCACGCCGTCGTAAGGGCAGGTATGGTTTAAATATAGTTTTGCCTTAAATACTTGTCGCCCTTGTGCATGTTAGCTTAGAACTACTGGTGCTAAGCTTTGTTATGACTTTACTTTATCTGTGAGAGCACCGTTCGTTTAGGGAGCTTCGCATTCCTTTATTAGGAATTTAATTGTGCGTCGGAGTACCTCCTTCGATGGTAAGAGATAAATTGGATGCGTTATAGTCCAATGGTGCTCATTGTGCGCGAGTAGAATTTGTTGCGCTTAGTTTTGGATTGGGAATCAGGAGTTCGATCTGCAAGCGTCGTTACTTCCGTTGGTGGAGTTCGACGTTATATTTAGCATGGACTAGCTCTCGGAGCAGCAAGCCTATATAGATTGCTGTAGCAAGGAAGTCAAGCTGGGAGCAAGTCGTGAGACGACCTTTACGGGCTCGAAGAGGTCGAGCAAGACGTTGGTGTCTGCTCTTTAGGTGGTGAAGGCGGTTCGTGCTGGTGCAGAGCTGTTCTGTACGCTTGTGGCGATTGCAAAGCCGAAGCCCGCGTTGGTTAATATTTCAGTGGTATCGGAGTACCCTGATGTGTTCCCTAGAGATCTTCCTGGAGCCCCGCCTCAACGGGAGATAGATTTCATGATTGAGCTAGTACCAGGTGCAAATCCTGTGTCATGCTCTCCATGTCGGCTAGCGCCTAAGGAAATGGAGGAGCTGAAGGTGCAACTACTAAACGTTGTTGGAGCAAGGGTATGTGCGTCCAAGTCCTTCGCCTTGGAGCGCACCGACCCTCTTTATTAAGAAGAAGGACGGAAGCTTGAGGCTATGTATGGATTATCAGGAGCTCAACAAGTTAACGGAAAAGAACAAGTACCCAATCCCAAGGATCGATGATCTATGTGATCAGTTGGTCGGGTCAACATTGTACTCTAAACTAGATAAGGGAGAGTGATATCCCTAAGATAACGTTCAGTACAGGATACGGGCATTACGAGTTTACGGTTATGCCGTTTGGGCTGACTAATGCGCCGTCAGTGTTTATGGATTTGATGAACATGACTTTCCGGGAGTACTTGTACCATTTTGTGATCGTCTTCATCGATGATATTTTGGTGTACTCGCAGAGTAAGGAAGTTCACTTCAAGCATCTTCTTTTGGTTTTGGAGACACTAAGGAAGAATCAGTTGTATGCCAAGTTCTCGAAGTGCGATTTTTGGTCATCCTCAGTGGCGTCCTCGGTCTTATAGTGAGTGAGGAAGGTATTGCAGTGGAACCGGCGAAGAGTGTTGCGATGCGGGAGTGGCCTGAGCTTTCTACGGTAGCAGGAGTCCGGAGCTTTCTGGGGATTGCCGGCTATTACAGGCGCTTCGTAGAGAACTTCTCGCGGATGGCGTTACCCCTCACTCCTTTGATGAGGAAGGATCAGAAGTTCTTTTGGACGCCGGAGTGCGCGCGAGCTTTTGAGGAGTTGAAATGTCGGTTGACCACGGCGCCTGTGCTGACTTCGCCGAGTGGGACCGAAGGCTATGAGATTTAATAGCGATGCTTCGGGCAGCGGTTTGGGTTGCGTGCTACTGCAACACGGAAGTGTAATAGCTTATGGCGTGAGACAGCCAAAAGTGCATGAAAGGAATTATCCGGTCCATGACTTGGAATTAGCGGCCGTGATTTTTGCCTTAAAGCTGTGGAGACACTATTTGTACGGTGTGAAGATTGATATCTACACCGATCATAAGAGCCTGAAGTTTCTGATTGATCAGAAAGATCTGAATATGCGGCAACGTAGATGGATGGAGTTCTTGGGAGACTATACATTCAAGATCCACTACGTACATGGTAAAGGGAATGCGGTTGCGGACACGTCGAGTCGCCGAGCCCCAACTCAACGCAATTGGCTATCGGTGCATGATGAGCGGTTAGTGCGGGAGTTGGAGGCGTTGGAGATTGTTTGTGTGGATAGGCAATCAAGTGCTGAAGCAGTTCTAAATTGGACTGAATTCCAATATGACTTGGCTGATCGGATTCGGCAGGCTTTGGATATGGATGTCCATATGAAGCAGTTCATGGTAGAGGCTCTGGATGGGTCAAATTACCAATTCGTTGTGGAGGACGGATTGCTTTGGAAAGACGGTCGTCTGTGCGTCCCAAGTGTGGGCGATTTGCGGGTGGAATTGTTGTACGAGGCACACCATACTAAGTACTCGATTCACCCGGGGAGCATAAAGATGTACCGCGATGTAAAGAAACGGTTTTGGTGGCCGGGTTTGAAGAAAGATGTGGTGCTCTACGTAGCGAAGTGCCAAACTTGCGCCGTGGTGAAGACGAAGTGCCAAAAGTCGGGAAGATTTCTTAAGTCCTTGCCTATTCCGGAGTCGAAATTCGACGACATCTCTATGGACTTTGTGCACGGGTTGCCAAGGTCGCAAAAGGGGAACGACGCCATTTGGGTGGTCGTGGATCGGTTAACGAAGGTGTCGGATTTTATTCCGCATAGGACGGATGATCCGGTGGAGAAGTTGACAAAACTGTATATGGATAACATAGTACGGCTTCACGGTGTGCCCTGCAGTATCGTGAGTGACCGCAATGGGCGGTTTACGTCCAATGATTGGAGGCTTGTGCAGCAAATGTTGGGAACAAAGTTGAAATTCAGCACAGCCTTCCATACACAAACAGATGGGCAGACCGAGAGGGTCAATAGAACCATGGAAGACATGCTCCGCATGTGTGTCTTGGATTTTGGAAAGTAATGGGAAGACCACCTTTATTTGGCGGAGTTCACATACAACAATAGCTACCAAGCGAGTATTCAAATGGCGCCCTTCGAGGCCCTATATGATAGAAAATGTCGCACGTCGTTGTCTTGGCTAGAAACGGGTGAGTCAAAGTTGTATAAGCGATTAGAAGTGGAGGATGCTACTTCTTTGGTGAGAACCATTCGGGAGAGGTTGCTTATCGCTCAGGACCGGCAAGCGAAGTACTATAATGCCAAGCACAGGAACATGGAGTTCGCTGTGGGCGACTATGTGTACTTAAAGATCAAGCCGTTCAAGGGTGTCTCGCGGGTGCGGCGATTGAAAAAGCTAAGCCCGAGGTACCTTGGGCTATTTGAGGTTCTGGAGCGAGTTGGTGAAGCAGCCTATCGATTTAAGCTTTCAATGGAGCTTGGTGGATTACATGATGTATTCTATATTTCGGTGCTTCGGAAGGCGGTGCAAGAGCTTACGCAAGTGATCGCGATTGATCAAGTGCCGGTGGATAGTGGGCTGAAGACAAAAGTCAAGCCCGTGCGGATTGAAGACTCGGAGGTCAAGCGGCTACGCAATAAAGAGATCAGGATGGTTAAGGTCTGATGGGACAATTGCGGTCGTGAGGAGCTCTCTTGGGAGCGAGAGCAGACTATGCTTGACATGTATCCGGAGTTGTTCCGCTCAGGTACAAATTTTGGTTTTGTACATGTCTTTCCTTTATATAATTTCGTGGACGGAATTTTTTTTAAGAGGGGGAGAATTGTAACGCCCCGAAACTCAAAAGAGCGACGAGGGACGTTTTGGGCCAGTTTTGGGTTCTGGCAGGAGGCACACGGCCTGGGACACGGGCGTGTCCCAGGGCGTGTCAGGCTTGTGTCGACACTCAGCCGGCGAAGTCGACATTTTGTTCTCGCCATTTTGTCGAGACAGGGCACACGACCTGAGACACGGGCGTGTCTCAGGGCGTGTCGACCCGTGTCGACACTCAGCCCGCGAAGTCGACACTCTGCGCTCGACGAAGTGTCGAGACATGACACACGGCCTACGACACGGGCGTGTCGCAGGGCGTGTCCACCCGTGTCGACACTCGTCCCGGGAAGTCGACATTTTGCTCTCGACATTGTGTCGAGACAAGGCACACGGCCTAGGACACGGGCGTGTCCAAGGCCGTGTCGTGTGGTCGACGAACTTCGCTCGACGAAGTGTCGAGACCGTCTACATAGCCTGGAGCCCAGGCGTGTTTGAGTAGACACGGGTAAGGACACGGGCGTGTCCAGTACCCGTGTAGTGCTTGGGTTGTTTTTGGGATAAAAGATGGGGGTACACGGCTGACCACACGGCCGTGTCAGCTGGAACACAGGCGTGTCAGGTGGAACATGGGCGTGTTGGATGCCCGTATGTTGTTCCAAGCACGTCGATTTTGACGGCGAATGAGGCACACTGCCCTGGACACGGGCGTGTGCCAGGCCGTGTTCGGTCCAGATTGGACATTTCAGTCCCGAATCAAAGCCGTTCGTTTCTTTATTTGGTGATCCAACGGCTGGGGGTTGTTCCTGATGGGATATACCCGGGATTGGGCCTTAGAAACCCTCACTTTTTCATGAGTTGTTATCTTTCTAAAGCTTAGAGAGAGAGGAGAGCCAAGGAAGGAAGAAGGAGCTAGATACGACCATTGGAGGAGCTTCGAAGCTCCGAATCTCGAGCTGACTCCGGATCCACGGAGGCAAAGCTAGTGCGATGCTTTTCATCCGCTTACTTTTCCATTGTGCCAAAGAAGAACACTAGGGTAACGATCCTCTTCTTGAGCATATTAAGCTCTACTTCTTTTGCAAAAGGGAAGCCCGCTCTCGTGAGTTTGCGGTGAGTTGGAGGCGTTCCTTCGGGTAGACATGAATAGTCCCCGTTGTTTGAGTCCGTAAGAGAGAACGGACATAGGCATGTTGTGTGAAGTCTACCCGGACATGTTGGTCTCGATCGGTGATGTTACATTGCATAAATGCCGGAGAAGACTCCGTGCGATTGGTTGTTTTTCGGGTTTTCTACACGGTAGATTGCAACAGGGAGCCTTGGGGACTAACCCTAAGGTGCACCCGGAAAACTGGGCGGATGCGTGATCTTGCCAACATGGAGGCCTGAGAGCCAACTTGAACGTAACCGAGTTATGTGAAATTTGTGACGAAAATGGGACTCGAGAGAAGTTTGACCTGCGCATATGGCTTAAATTATCGTTGCGACGTGAGCATGGGTTAGATGGAACCGTACCCATTTCTATGTCGTTCGGTTAAAGAGACCTAAGGTGACATGGCACTTGCCGTTGGCATAGATGAGGGTCTTCGGCGGTCTATTGCTTAAATTGACGTGACCCATGCCGGGAAGACAAATTGCTCATATGTTTACCCGTCAAAGTGGCGGTGGTGGGTTCAGAATGTCTATGGCTTTAACTGACGTGACATCGACCGGTTCACCGAGAATGTGCCCTGAGTGCACGGGGTGTGTGGCCATGTGAGCCTACGCCTGTGAAGAAATGAATATTATTATATTGCTCGCTTATGCTAATAAAATTGCAGGGAAGGAGCATCGCCGCCCCGAGTTGGGGGCGGGATCGTTATAATTTGGTCAGCATTGCTGACCGTTGCCTTTTTGTTTGCCACCGTGCGGTGGTTATGTTGCTTCCAGGTGCTGCTGGACCAAGCGGTCAATAGCGGGCTAAAGCCCAAATTGTGAAGTCGGCCCTTGAAGGCCTATTTGGAGTGTTTACTGCTTTATTCATGTATGACCGGCCTGCGTGCCGTGGTTTGTAAATCATGTAACATTAAGTAAACCATTTTGTAAGGCCTTAAGGCTAGTACTAGTGTATGTACTTCGTTCCTGGTTGGCTATTTTAGTGGACATTCATGCTTTAGTGCTGGGTTCTTTATTGCAACTTATATTAACTGCTTCCGCTAGAATGCTCTGTGTAGGACGTTATGATTAGTTGGATGGTTTCCATTAAGTAACCACCCGGTCTATCTGTGGTATATGGCATCGGGCCCCGGCCGGACCTACTGCTATATGCTATGCGACGGATAGGGGGTGTTGTATGCGTGGCGTCCAAGTCCTTGTGTAGCTTAGGGAGAAAGCATTGGCTTGTGTGCAGCATCTAGGTCGAGGTAGATCTAGGGGACGCTAGTAGCAAGATCTAGGAAGTGAAATGCTTTAGCCTGCCAGTTCTTGGTAGAATGACTGGTGAAAACAAAAGTGTATTGTATTTTTCATAAGCCTAGGTCTCTAGCTCTATAGAGACACCTTGTATTCACTTTAGTACTTTTGAAATAAATTGTTATATTTTAGCTTTTCTATATTTCAAGGTGTTTAAGTTTGCTTATGAAAAATTAGACTCCATTCCATAATTTCTACTAGCATTGTTTCATTCACCAAGTAAAGTTTGTTTAGCTTGAGAAAAATTTATTAACCCTTATTCACCCCCTCCCCCCCGCCCCCGTCTAAGGGCACCGTAAGATCCAACAGAAGATACATGACCTTTCCAATGCTGAACTCACCATCCCCATCGCCCACTTCGATGCGGGCCTCCGGCTTCCCTTGAGGGCCGAGGTTCGGCAGATATTGAAGTGCTTCGGGGTCATTCTGGGCCAGTTCACCCTGAATTCTGTCACGGTGGTGGTTGTGTTCGCCTGCTTCTTGCAAGAGGAGCGGCTTGAGTTCAGTATTGCGGTCTTCCGCAAGATGTTCTCCTTCCGAGCGAACAACGATGACACAACCTACTTCTCCAGCAACCATGACATGGTGCGAGAGACAGTGAATAGGAGCCACAATTGGCTCAGGAAGTTTGTGTTCGTCATGGGGGACGTCAGCAATATCCTGTTCTTGCTCATCCAGCACAACGAGCCGAGCTACCGCCCCCCCGAGCCTGGGGGTCCATGAAGCCGATCTCTTCGGGTTCTTCACAGGGAAGAACTTCAAGGTTGCATTCCTTCGAAGGAATGTTGACTCCCTTGTTCTCGTCCCATTTGGGGAAGGTAAGGCTACCCGTGCTCAACCCTCTTTTTTCCTTATCATTTTGTTTATTCTAATGTTGTCGTCGCGGGTGAGTGAGACCTCCCCATGCACCCTGCATATGAGAGTGCACAAGTCGCCTCCGGCGAGCTCACCATTGCTGAGGCGGCGGCTACCGTGCATCGCGAGATTCCGACCCCCTTGCTTCTCAAAAGCGGGTCACCTGCGGAGCATCCCTGCCACCGTCGTCGTCCAAGAAGTCAAAGACCAAGGGAGGCAAACCTCCCGCATATGACATCATGAGCTGTACTTAGAGCTTTCTAAATCAGCTGGCCTCCTTGGGGGTGAGGCAATCCTCTCCTTACTCTTCTTAGAGATCTATGCCTTAAAGGCCACTATCCTCTCCTTGGCATGGGACCTAATGATGCGAACTGAAGATCAATCCCAAGATGGTCACAGAAACTGATGAATTTCGTGCTGGAAAATTGTGGCTCATTGTCCGTGATAATAGCTTGAGGCAACCCATGTCGGCAAACGATCTCTTCACATACAAAGTTTTGTATCAACTAGAGGTCACCTTGGCCAGCTCCTTGACCTCCAACCACTTAGAAAAATAGTTGATCATGACCAACAAGTCTTGAAATTTGTGAAGTGAAAGTGGGTGATGGGCAGGCCGGGCGGTCTGAGTGGCCTGTGCGGTCTAAGTCCGCGGCCTGGGTGGACTGCTGGTTGCGGCCTGGGTGACCTTGGCTATCTTGGTGGCTTGGCTATTAAGGAGCATCCTGTGCGGCCTGAGTAGCCTGGTGTGCGGCCTGGTGTGCGGCCTGGTTGGCCTATGGCCAAGGAAATCGGGATTCTAGTGAAGCGGACTGCGGTTTGCGGGCTGTAGGCAGTGCTTAGTTGATCTGTGGCCTTATAGATTTACAAGCTTGTGTTAACCGACGGATTGGGAGTTCTATCCGTGGGAGGCTTTGCGGACTCTTTTAGTCCGCGGTGTTCGCCGTTGCGGACTGGCCTTGGAGTTCGGTTGTGGCCATTATCGTGCTCTTGTGGTGCAGTGGGCGTTAGCTGCTGTGGAGGACTACGCGGACTGGTGTCGGAGTCCGGCAGTTGGCCGTTGTCTTGACAGCTGTGCGAGTAGGGCTTGCGGGCTCTGTCTTCTTGATGGAATGTTGGCGATCTGCCTTGGGGACAGGCGGACTGGGCCTTGTCCGCCGAGCTCTCACTTGTCCTTGGTGGTTTTCTGGACTTGGTCACATTTCGTGACAAGTACGGTGTGTCAGCGGTATCCGCCGAGTTCGCTGTTGACTGGGTGGACTGTCTGTTGGTTGTGGACTCGTGGCGGATGATGGCTTTATTCTCGAGCTGTGTGGACTGCCTCCTTGTCCGCATATTGTGTGCGGATTGTCGCAGTAAAGATGGCTGTCCTTGTGCGGTGTTTTGCAGGCTATGCGGGCTGGTGCCTTATTCGCATAGTGCGGGCGGACTGGTGCGAGTTTGCCTAATGGTGAACATCGTTATTGCTCCTGACGGTTTCTCTTGGAATCCGGCTAAGTCCTTGCGGACTCAGCGGACGGGTTTTTTGATAGTGCGCGTTATGGGGTGGTGATTCTATTCACTAGGGTGATGACCACACTACTCACCTTGCCTATAAATAGACCCCCCGACACGTCTACAGTAACTGAGTGAACAGTAAGTGGGGCTTGATCAATTGTTGTTGTCTGGATTTTCTTATCCGCGCGGGTTGAGTAGAGTTAACAGTTTGCTGTATGCAGGTCGCGTGACTAGCTTCAAGGAGCCAAGAGGTTGGCTTTAACTTCAGTCAAGTTCTGTGAAGTGTACGGTCTATGCGGTCTCAGCAGGTCGCTTCTACGACTTGTCAGTTCTCTGCTTCAGCGTTTCCAAGTTCCAATTACCTGTCTGCCGGTCTCAGACGGGTAGGTGGTCTATTCTTCAGTTCATCAGCAGTCAGCGAATAACGGTCTGCCCGCGCGACCTCGCAGTCTCGGCGGACTCTGTGCTCTATTCGGCGTGTAGCATCTTTAGCTCGGGCGGCTTCGATGACCTTGGCGGACTGGGAGGTCTCGGCGGTCTCCAGTGCTGTCTGCCCGGCTTGTTTTGTGTTTTCTATTTTAGCTTGTGTACTGGTGAAATCATGTCTCGCTATGTATACCTCGCCCTGTAAAGAAGTGTTAATAAAAATTAGATCTGCTTTTTCTTCCATTTGCATTTGGTGTTAGCTTGCTCTTTGGGCTTCCGCTTGATCAAGGTGTGAACTGGATAGTTCTGAGAATATTAATTTGGCTTTAGGCTATCTTGCTGACCACTTTGAGAAAATTCAACAACAAGAACGTCCCTGCCCACTATCCTGGGGGAAGGATCCCACAAGATCCATTCCCCATATAGCGAAGGGCCAGGGTGTGTGATGCTTCTAAGCCTATGGGTTGGTAGCAATTGGAGAGGGGCGAACAGCTGGCACTTCTGACACTTCTTTGCAAACTCAGTGGCATTATGGCCAAGGTCGGCCCAGAAATTCCATTATCTTACTATCCTCCCCTCTAGAGTCCTACTCCTTGAGTGGCTCCCACACTCCCCGGAGTGGACTTATTACATAATTCTCGGGACCTCCTCCTTGGCCGCACAACGTGCTAGTAATTTCGAGAGGTTCTTTCTGTATAGCTTCCCATCACACATTAGATAATATGATGACTTATGTTTGAAGCTCTTTTTGTTCATGCCTTCCGGGAACCCCCCTGTGGATAAGAAGGTTATTAAGGGATCCATCCAGGAAGGGCGCCGATCCACCTCCATCAGCTACAGATTGGTCATGTTTCATCGTGTACGGGGTCTGAACTTGGCCAGTTGATCCACTTGTTCATTCTTTTTCTACGGCATGTGCTGAACGTCAAATGTTTGGAACGTGTCGATGACTCCCTTAGCCTTTTCCAGGTACGACTGGAGGGTAGGCTCCCTTGCTTCAAAATCGCTGTTAATTTGAGAGGACACCACCATGGAGTCCGTTAGCACCTCAACGTCATGCACCCCCAGCTCCCTGGCCAGCCGCAGCCCCGCTATCACTGCCTCGTACTCTGCTTGATTGTTGGTAATGGGGAAGTGGATGACCACTTATGTTCCAGCAGGCTAATGTGCCATGCGGGCCTCACCGATGTGGTCGTCGGTGACAATGGCCAGTACTGCCACTTCTGGGGTGGTCATACTTGAAAGTCTTGTTTTCAAAGCTACCTAAACACCTAGAGGTGGTGGGGGGTGAATAGGTTTTTGCCTCTATTTGAATTTTCTTTCTTGTTATCAGATTTCTGTACATGGTGATTCAGTTAGTTATCAGGTTTCAAGAACAATCACAAACGACACAATAATTTTATAGTGGTTCCCCAATCTTGCGTAGATCCACTGTCTCTTTGTGCCTATCTAACAGTGTGTTAGATTCGGAACTCCCTCCAGAACTCAGCTCCTCAAGAGCTTACAACACAGATCCCGCATGACCACACAGGTCACACAGACCTAACGCTTAGGCACTAAGCCAAACCCAGGTCACAAAGACCTTCCACCCGACACAAAGCCAAACACAGGTCATAAAGACCTTAGCCTTTATAGTACAGGCTTACAACTCCAGACTCACAAAGAATCTAAATAGAAGAATAAGAAGGTGAAATGATTTGACACCAAAGCAAGATCTCTGTGTCAACTTTTTCATGGACTGAGCAGATATCAGTCCATGCTTTTGCTGTCGAAGATTATGAAGTAGGCAGTAGAAACTTTCTTCAAACAGTTTTCTCTTCCTCTACAGAACTTGTAGATCTGCTTCCTTAGAATCTCTTCTGAACCTGCTGTTGCAGATGGTAATTGCTTCAGCTATCTCTTTTCTCAGCAAGGTTCTCTGTATAGAACAACATCTTCAGGCTCGACGAAAATGGCGAGAAGAAGATGAAGTTCAGTTGCACTTTTTATTTTCATAAAACCTAGACAAAGAATCGATTAATTTGCTCTGGCCGATTTGCTTCTTTTTATTCTCTGAAGGCCGATTGAGCAGAGGGCCCCACCACCAGGATTGATGGCTGAAATTGAGCCATTCAACGCATGCTTTCCAATTAATCTTGATTCAACGGCTCTTTGTTGTGTGTGGGCCCCAACACTTAATGGTGAAAATATTTCTTGGAAAGTGTAGAAGATGATAATAGCTGGCTGCCAACGTCTCTGGCAGCATTTCCGTAATATTTGATATTGGTTGACTTTTTGACTTTACTGACATCAGCATGACTTAGCATCTGTGGACTTGGACAAAATTCAATCATTAGAAGCAAATGCGTTAAGTGAGCAGGCATCACTCAACGCCACAATACTTAGACAAAATTTTGTCTGTCTAGGTATTGAGCTCGACGAATGCTGAGCTCCGTTTGACGAACGACAAGCTCAGCTAGATGGAAGCATAAATTTAGTTAGACAAACTTTAGATTTAGTTCGACGAAAGCTAAACTCAGTTCGACGAAAGAGTGAATTTAGTTCAACGAACTCCAGACTCAGTTCGATGAAAGCTGAGCTCAGTTTGATGAAGCTGAGCTCGACGAAAGCCAAGCTATCCACATATTTTGGACTTGCCCAAATTTTCTACGTCAAGGTGTTGAGAGCGTCGAGAGCGTTGAGTGAGCTTGCCTCACTCAACGCTATTTGTCTTAACAAATATTTCTGCACCTTGGCATTGAGAGAGTAAGCTCCACTCAACGCCAAACTACTTAACAAAATTTTTCTATTATCTGGCGTTGAGTAAGTAAGCTACACTCAACTCCTGTGGACTTAGTCAAATTTTTGCTCAACTTTTCAGTGGAGTTGACATCCACATCATCACTCAACGCTAAAAGTTGTATAACATTGAGTGAGTAGACCACACTCAACGCCTGTGGACTTAGCCATATTTTCAGCCAATATCTCAAGGTTTAGACTGATTCAGCCTTACTCACAGCCTTTTTGTTGTATTGCGTTGAGTGAGTAGACTATACTCAACGCTTTTGTACTTAGCCAAATTTCTGGCTATCTAACAGTTAGGCTAAGATAGACCCAACATTATTTGTTATATGGCGTTGAGTGAGCTGTCCTCACTCAACACCTGTGGAGTTAGGTAAATTTCAACTAGGCAATATTGAATCCATACCTCTGGCGTTGAGTGAGCTTGCTCCACTCAACGCCTGTGGACTTAGTCGAGTTTTGCTATGTACAACAACCATTTATTGTGTCCACAAGCCCAATCAATGTGATATGGACTAACCTGCACTCAAGACCTCAAATGCACATCAAATACAGTTGATGTGTGTGACATTGACTTGTTTGACTTCTCATAAATCAGGGACATCGAGAACAATAGACCCAACAATATTCCCCTATTTGAAGAAGTCAAAACCCTTATCAAAAATTTAAAAAAATTCTTTCCTTGGTCAATGACACACACAACCTATACAACAAAATAAATATTGAAATTCTGATAAGCTATAAGTAAGTGTACCTCATTTCCTGCATCACTTACTCCCTTATTTTACTGCAAGGTGTTTGTCCTTACTTGAGTGCCACATGTCCTTCTTTCTTTGGATGACAGGATATGTCCTTCTTTCCCGTTTGCCATCTCCCCCCTTGCTTGTCTCCCCCTTGCTAAGACCTCTCTCCTCTCCCCCTTTTTGACTTCTGCAGAATAGGCAGATAGGGCCTGAACCTTCAACTGGCTGACCTTCTCTCTTTTCTCCAGACGAACTTACTCCCACTCAGTAGAAGCATCGGTGAATTGATACTATTGGGGAGTCTGTATGTCCAGCAAGAGGAACAATATCTGCAACAAAAAAATGCAAAAGGGAGTGCCTGAAGCTATGCCAAGTTCAACATACCCAGCTCAAATTTGAGGGTGTTGAACTCTGCTTCATCTAATGGCTTAGTGAAGATATCATCCACTTGCATGTCTATGGGGACAAACTCAAGACTGATGTCTTCCTTCTCCACATGTTCCCTAATAAAATGATATCTAATTTCTATGTGCTTAGTCCTGCTATGTGAGACAGGATTCCTAGCAATAGAAATAACACTTGTAGAATCATAGTAGAGTGGAGTTCTTCTTACCTGAAAGTTGTAATCCTGGAGCAGATGTTGGATCCACAGCAGCTGAGCACAGCAGCTGCTTGTTGATATATACTCTGACTTAGCAAAAGATATTGCCACACTAGTTTGCTTCTTGCTGCTCCAACAATACAAGATATATGCTCTACAATGATGTTTTTACTGTGACGTTTTCGAAAGCGTCACCATTAGTTTTATATTTAGTGACATTTTTTTTTAAAAAATGTTGGCAATACAAAAATAAGCATTAACCACGCTTTCCATTAAAAATGTCAACTTACATGTTTAGTTTTTGTGACGATTATTTTTAAAACGTCATCAAAATATTAGATTTTCTGTCAAAGTTCTGATAGTGATGTTTTTGATGGTAGTGAAGTTATATTAATGCTAGCGCTAATCTCGATCTTAAGCTTGATAAAAATAATATTTAAATATATTTAATATGAATCTGTTCACCATGGATATGAAGTCTCTACAAGCATAAGCAACTATTAGAGTCAGCGCATTAGGTAGTCATGCACTCTTCAGCTTGTAGCTCAATGATCTAGGCAAATTATTATTAGTTATGAAATACCCTACGATCAAGTAGTCATGCATTTTTTAGCTTGTAGCTCAATATGAATGTTCCAAGGTATAACCACTAAGATATCGACACTAGGCTCTCAGTAATGTCATGACTCGAACTAAGGCTACTGGGAGAGTGAGAAGAATTCATACTCAAGTGCCCATCAAAATTCTTCCTCCATATGAAAACATCATTGGAGGTAATACCATCCACGTCGTCGCCCCCAACATTCTTATGAATTCATTAATGTCAGGGGCGGACATTAATGGTTGACGTGGATTTTGTTTTGTACGTATACGTAGCAATTAATTTGGTGCGTTATACAATTGAATCCGAAAACTTTCGATCCGACGGCCAGGATTTCGGGGAAATATGACCTTATTTCTTTGAATTTCAAATACAATCATATTTCTCCACGTGTATGAACATATTTGCACGTGCACGATAGATACATATACACACCAAAATATTTTTCGTTGGCATGAGACTAGTCTAGCGCTTCATGTGCCAATCACTAAAATTAACAAATAAGAGGATGAAGTTAAATTTAAATTTTATTTCCTCCTCCTGATCTCATCTAATTCCTTTCTTCCCGTCCCGTCCTGCTCCTAGGGCATCTTCCTCGTGCGCAATTTCTCCTCCGACTCCATCTGTGATAATGCCTCAATTTCGGCTAGGGCTCCTGCGCGTTGCTCCCGCACCCCATCCTGTCGCACTCACCGTCGCCTCTGGATACCTCTTGCCATCGCTGCAACTACGGGATATTTGTAACTAATTTCTCTTATTTTAACCTAGCGGACTGTGGTGTTCATCTTCGGTAGCACTTCTACTACCTAAGGTCAGGTTTTTTCTTCCCCGAACACTAACATCTCAGTGTTTCCAAATAACTGATTTCTCTAGTATCTCCTATTTCTAAATGGTACTCTTATTCCCTAGCATTTCGTTGGAGTGGTTATCAAATCTACCCTGGTGAAGGAGGATTTGCTCATCTTCTCCATTGAAATGTCCATCGAGCAGCAGTATCACAGAGTGAAGGCTCCTCTTCTGGAAATCATTGTCTTCCGTCTGAAGTTGAAGTCCACCCAGGTATGCAATGCCTTCTCCTTTGCTTCTCCATCTATTGATACTATTATTTCCCTTTGTTGCTCTCTTTGGTTATTTTCCTTCTCCAGATCTTTGTTCACCTCTACAATGTCCACCTCCGTATATGCTAGGGCATCCTAACTCTTCTCGATTCAAAACTCATCAACTTCGTCCAAGTATGTTGTATCTTCTATTCTTCGGGCACAACTTTTTATTTTACACTAAGATATCTATATTCAAGATGTATGATAAAATGTCTCTTAGAAGATTATAACACTAAAAATGGTGCATGTTTTGAAGAGTAATCTCAATGTATGTTGTTTGGTTAATTAGTGTCTCAAATGTAGAATGTATGGCATATATGTACTCTTAATTATGATTTTTCATGCAAGAGTTCTCAAGAACAACAAGAGTGACAAACTGAACCAAGAGGAGGCAGTAAAACTACCACTGCATATGGACAACACATTCCAGTCCGAGTACCACACCTCTCATCTTCACGAGCTCGAGGATGCTTTTGAGGTGATTAATAACATACATGTTGATAAAAGGCTAATTGAAATCTTGGTTCACAAGTTCTCTCAGGTCAAGATTGCCATATTTGGGCCCTTCTCCATGCCTTCATGTTCTCCATGAGGGGCCACTTAATACATTCTGTCTTCGAATGTTTGATCCAGAACAGGTTTTGTTTCATCATTGTAATTATTTCCCTTTGTGTTCAGAATGATAATTATTAATGTATGATATTTGAACCCATAGTGGTGAGCTATTGAATGTATCAATTTCACCGTCTTATATTTGTTTTGAATTATATTATTAATGTATGATGTTTATCCACTATTCCATATTCTCTACACCTATAAGCAACTTAAAATTTCTTCTGATAATTTTCCAACACTTAGGCTCCCTTTGGGGGGACTTATTTTCACCGGTCAAGCGGTTATGACCGCATGAATCAGACCATAATTATGATCCGATTCATGCGGTCGTAACCGCTTGACCAGTGCAAATATGTCACCCCAAACGGAGCCTTAAGGGCGCTCCATTTGGCATAGTGTTTTTACTCTAGTGAATTGGACAAAAAACACCATTCTCATTGAATGAATGTTTGGCATGACAACGGTTAAATATGCTTAGGTGAGACCGGGTGTTCATGAACGACAGTTCATAACCACCTCATTCATTAACACCAGCGCCATGCCAAACGGGGCCTTAAGAAGACTTTACTACAACATTGGAATAATCAAAATAAGTGGTCAAGCTTCCTTACTGCCTACCTTTTGATTCCTAGTTAACTAAAACAAAATCGACTCTATTCAGCTTTTTGAGAACAAGACCTTGCCCAAGCATGGGTATACCAGTATACCTGTTAATCGTATATTATCTTATAGTTGATTTGCAATTGATCAGGTTCATCATGGAATTTCATCAGGATCCTGAAAAGCAGTGGACAAAGAAGCCCTCGATGAAGATTTGAACTTCATCGGAGAGGAAGCTTTAAACTTGTTTTGTTTTATCATCACTTTTTAAATAGCATTGTACATCATTATAGATAATCATGTAATGTATGATAATCAGTAAAAAAATATTTTATTGCAACAATTCCTTAATCTAATTTGGTATGGTGTCAATTACTTAATCTTCACGAGCTGGACGATACTTTTAGTTATCATAAACTTCTATTTGTTTTAAGTTTTTTTCTTAAGATGCAAAAGGTTGCGACATTTTTTTCGGAAAACGTTATTGTAGAGTTTTAAATACGGTGACATTTTGCAAAAAATATAGCGATAGAGTTAATATTTTCTCGACATTTTTTAGAAAGTGTCACGATAGATCAATTATTTATCATGACGTTTTTTTTAAAAAATATCACGATAGCGCAATTGCAAATCGTGACGCTTTTTTATGAAAGCGTCGCAATGAGCTACGGTGATGACCACAATCATGATGATTTTGTGACATTTTTTTAAATGTCACGAAAACTATCTCGACGCTTAAAAATCGTCACTGAAGGCATACAAAAATATCACCATATAATGAATTTGTTGTAGTGCAAAAAACTAGCCTTCTCCCTAAGAACTGATAGGTTCTAGTATTGCTTTTCCTGTCTTCTTTGCAACCTGCAAAATCTGCATCTGAAAATCCTGTTAGATCAAAATCCCTATTTCTATGGTACCATAGACCAAGATCTGGTGTGCCATTAAGATATCTCAAGATTCTCTTTGCAACAGAGTAATGAGATTCTTTAGGGCAGACCTGATACCTAACACAGAAACATGTAACATACATGATATCAGGCCTACTAGCAGTCAGGTATAAAAGGGAGCCAATTATCCCTCTATATAAAGACTCATCAACAGGTTTCCTTGCTTCATCTTTGCCTATAGACATACTTGACCACATGTGAGTTCTCATGGTAGAAGCATTTTCCATACCATATTTTTTGATTAGCTCCCTGGTGAACTTGGACTGGGATATGGATAAACCATCATCAGTCTGTCTTACTTGGAGTTCCAAGAAGAACTTGAGCTCACCCATGCTAATCATTTCAAACTTCCCTTGCATAAGTTTAGCAAACTTCCTACAAAGGTTATCATCGGTAGATCCAAAGATAATGTCATCGACATATATCTGGACTAGGATAAGCTTGCCCTTTGATTCCCTTAGGAATAGGGTCTTGTCTATCTTCCCCCTTGAGAATTTGTTCTCAATGAGGAAGCTGGACAAGGTTTCATACCAAGCCCTACAGGCTTGATATAGCCCATATAGAGCTTTCATAAGCTTATAAACAAAATTAGGAGAGTTGGGATCTACAAAACTTGGTGGCTGGTCCACATATACTTCCTCTTTTAGGTCCCCATTCAAGAATGCTGACTTGACATCGACCTAGTAGACTCTGAATCCCTAATAAGCAGCAAATGCATGGAAAATCCTTATTGCTTACAATCTGGCCACTGGGTCAAAGGTCTGGTCAAAGTATATGCCCTCTTCTTGTCTGTAGCCTTTAGCCACCAATCTAGCATTATTCTTAACAATAATGCCATCTTGATCCAACTTGTTTCTGTAGATCCACTTAGTCCCCATGATATTTTGTTCTTGTGGTCTGGGGACCAACTTCCAGATCTTACATATTTTAAATTTGTCTAGTTCTTTTTGCATTCCTCCAATCCAAAACTAGTCCTTGATTGCTTCTTCAAACTTCTTTGGCTCATCTTAAGACAGGAAGCTTGAGTAGAGAGTTGTATTCATGCTCCTACTTCTGGTCTGGACTCCATGATTTGTATCATAAATGATTTGGTGTACTGGATGGTCCCTTAGATGCATGGTAGCTGGAGTCAATGTAGCTACATCTTGCTGATCTTCAGGGTTTTTAGCTAGCCGGTCTTCAATTTCTTCAGGTATGTTTTCCCCTTCTCTTGGAATAGGCAGCCCATCATCATTTTCTTGGACTGTGGGGGTAGCTTCCTTGATGGTCAGCTTGTCCATCATCTGCTCTGTACCTGCAATAATATAAGAGGACGAGCTTGGCAGCTCACAGTTAACCATGTTGGATTCATCAAAAACAACATGCATTGACTCTTCTACAACTTGAGTAGTTAAGTTGTAGATTCTATATGGCTTACTATGAGTTTTGTACCCAACAAAGATCCTTTCATGGGACTTGGTAGTAAACTTAGTTAAATAGACTTTACCATTGTTGAGCACATAACATTTGCAACCAAAGATCCTGAAATAGCTCAAGTTTGGTTTCCTGCACTTCAAGATCTCAATGGGAGTCTTCGTGTGGCTCTTGGTGATAGAAGCCCTATTAAGGACATAGCATGCAATGTTAACTACCTCATCCCAGAAGTATTCTGGGTGGGATGAGTCACTTAATAAGGTTCTACCAGCCTCTATGAGAGTCTTATTTTTCCTCTCAGCAATTCCATTTTACTGGGGTGTTTTAGGAGAGGAAAATTCTTGATGAATCCCTTTCTCTTCACAGAACCTTATCATGCACTTAGACTAAAACTCAGTCACATGGTCACTTCTATTTTTGACCACAGTGCTGGTAAATTCATTCTGAATTTGCTTGACAAATGTTTGAAATATATCAGGGGTTTCAGATTTCTTCTTTAGAAAGAACACCCAGGAAAATCTGGAAAAGTTATCAACAACCACAAGGGTGTAGACTTTCCTACCTGGACTTTGAATTAGCATAGGACCATACAGATCCATATGCAAGAGGTATAAGCTCATCGCTGAATCTTTGGAGCAAATGCTCTTGAAAGAGGTCTTAGTATGTTTGCCCTTTTGGCATGCAGAGCAGATACCCTCCTTAGTGCATATAGACTTAGACCTCATTCCTAACCAGCTGATTGCTGAATAGATGCCTATGGTCCTATAAATTAGATGGGCTTGCCTCTTGTGCCACTTTACACAGGAAGAGGCTTTCTCATCTGTAACTAGGCATACATGCGAGTCTCTGCTAGAGCAAAGTAAATTTAAACTGTACACATTTCCACTCCTAGTGCCTGTTAAGATGACCTCTTGGTCACTTAACCTCCTAATTTGGCACTCATCCTTATAGAATACTATATCATAGCCAAGATCACATATTTGGCTAATGCTTATTAGGTTATGTTGCAACCCTTCCACATAGGTCACTCTAGTGATAGTGAATATGCCATTAGAGATCTTACCATAACCTCTAGTCACCCCTTTTTCTGACCCACCAAAGATAACCTTTAGTCCATTCTTTACTGGAGCATAATCCTTCAGCATGCTCCTTGTTCTAGTCATGTGCCAGAAACATCCAATGTCCAAGTACCATTTAGGGGTATGAGCACTTGGACTAACATGAAAAACACAAATCAGTTAACCTTAGGACCCCAATTTTTATAGGGTCATTGGTGCATGCTAGGCTAAAAATAACTCTGCATGCCTGTAGTTTTCTGACAGGCAAGCTAACATTTGCTCTCTGCACACTATGATTGTGCCAGCAATCAATAGCAAAGTGGTCTACCTTACCACAACACCAACATTCATGGATGTTGTACCTTCTTTTTGGAGCAGGTCTAGTGGCTGTGTTAACAACAGCTCTTGGTCTAGAAGGAGTACCAACAGTTCTGTTCTTTGGCTTCCCAGCCCCAGTCTGACAAGTGGTGGGTCTGGCAGTAGAAGTGCTTGGGACATCTTGAGCCCTTCTAGCAGTAGCTTTCTTTTCAGAAAGCATACTCTTAATGGCCTCAGAGATGCGCAGGTCTGGTCTACTGACAGCCATGACCCAAGTCTTAGAGTGGGTTGGAGGAATTTGAGAACAGTCAGCAGCTTTACCCATGACTGAAGGGGCTGTTGCACCAAACACAAATGATCCAGGATGAGCCATTTGTATTTTCTCATAGGCACATGCACCTTTGCTGTAACTACCACCATATTGTCGAACATCTTTGTTCACACAAGATGGTCTAGCATGATTCCAGTGACCATAAATACTCTCATGTTTATGGCTGTTAGAGGGAAATTGCACTCTATTAAATTTCACAGGAGGCTTAGAGGCTAGTGGCTCCACTTGAGCTTTTCCCTTTCCCTTGGGATTAGTAGCTCTTGTCCTTCCCTTGAATCTCAACCCTTTCTTTCCCTTTTGGGAGGAGAAAGTCTATCAAGGGCAACACTATAATAGGCTTGGAGTAGGTAGCCACTAGTTCCCTCTCCTTTTGGAGCTTTCCTTCAAGATTCATGATATGGTTATTCTTGAAGGTTATGGTGCTCATCTGAAGGATTGTAACATTCTTCTATTTGTTAACTTCTTGAATATTCAGATCCAGCAATTTTGCTGATTTTGAAGCAGCAAGCTTTAAAGAAACAATTTCATGAGCCTGTTGTTTGGCTAGGAGCTTGCTTTTCTTTAAAGCCTGCAGAAGTGCACCATAATTATCAATAAATTGATTGATATCTCCCTCAGATTCTGAGTCATCATCATCACTTGATGCAGAGTCACATGAATCTGGAATAGATTCATAATCAGAACAAGAAGATCTAGTAACCGAAATTACCTTGCTTGGACCAGGCTGATCCTGGCTGATTTCTTCATCAGACCTTTCCATCAGCCCAAGACAACAGTTGTCTTCTTCATAATCCACATCTGAATCACCATCAGACTGTGATAGAGGGGCCATGTCTTCAATCCTGGTAGCAGGATGAATCTTCTCAGCTTCTTCGTCTAAAGAAGCCATCCTTTTTATACAGTCTGCTTCTACAGCTCCTTCTTCAGTAGAGTACAGCCCAATGTAGGCTTCTTCCTCTTCTTCTTCTAACTCAGATATGGAGGAGTCAGTCCAACTTCTTTGCTTCTTAGCAATGAGGGATTTCACCTTCTTTCCTTTTTGCCGGTGATCCTATTTCTCACCATGTTCTCTACTTTTGACTGGGCAGTCAGCTATTACATGCCCAAGTTTTCTACAATGATAACAAGTCATGTTAGAGGAAACATGTTTACCAGTTTTGGAACCATACCTATCCTACTTAAAGAATTTTCTCCTGCCCTTATAGTAGTCATCCTTGGGATGAGAGGAGGACGAAGGCCTGCCTCTCCAGTGCTTCTTTTTCAAGAACTTCAGAAATTTCCTGGTGAAGGCAGCAAAATCTTTATCAGGTCATTGGCAGTCTGATGTGCTTTTCTCTGATCTCCCAGAATCAGATTCAGCATCTCTCCTTGGTGGAGAGGGGGCCATTCTTCTGCTTTTGCTAGAGCCTTCAGCTTTGAAAGCAACAGACTTGTCACTTGCCTGAGACTTATTCTAGTTCTCCTCTTCTTTCCTTGCAGCCAGCTGCATCTCATATGACAGCAACTTCCCAAAGAGGATATGAGGAACTGTCTCACCCAGCTTTGCCACTTCTCTAATGGCACAGATTTTTATGTCCCACTCTCTAGAGAGAGATCAAAGAAACTTGTCATTCAGTTCATAGTGACTGAATACTATTCTATACGTCTTCAGCTCATTCACAATCCTAAAGAACTTTTCATAACAGATGGTTATGTTGTCCCCCTTGGATTGCCTAAAAGTCTCATACTCTTAGTTAAGCATGGACTTCCTATCATCTCTAACTTCATCTATCCCCTCCATGTAGATCATAAGTGTTTCCCACATTTCCTTTGCTGTTGTGCAATGGATCAAGTTCTGAAGTGTAGAGTCATCAACAACACTCATAGTGATATTCTTTGCCCTCTTGTCTATTAAGGTTAGGGCTAGCTTATCCTTGGTCATCTCATTATATGTCTTGGGGGTCTTGACATTAGCATCCAGTGCAGACACATTCATTGGGATGAATGGTCCCTCTTCAACTATAATATATATCATAGGGTCAGCAGCTTCCATGAACTGCCTCACCCTTACTTTCCTGATGCTAAAATCTTCCTTCCTACAAATTGGAAGTCTCACTGCACTCAGCTCCTCATTGGTCATTCCTAAACCCATAGAGACAGACTTATAGCTAACAATTGGAGATCTACTCAGACTGTTAAGCCTTTAAAGAGTAACCTCCCTCCGATACCACTTGAAAGTCTTATTTTCAAGGCTAGCTAAACGCTTAGCGGGGGGGGGTCTTAGGTACATCCACTGTCCCTCTGCGGCTACCTAACAGTGTGTTAGATTCGACTCTCCCTCCAGAACTCGGCTCCTGAAGAGCTTACAGCACAGATCCTGTAGGACCACACAGGTCATATACACCTAACACTTAGACACTAAGCCAAACCCAGGTCACAAAGACCTTCCACCCGGAACAAAGCCAAACACAGGTCACAAAGACCTTAGCCTTTATAGTACATGCTTACAACTCCAGACTCTCAAAGAATCTAAGCAGAAGAATAAGATGTGAAATGATTTGACACCAAAACAAGATCTCTTTGTCAACTTTTTCCTGGACTGAGCAGATGTCAGTCCAAGATTTTTCTGTTGAAGATTATAAAGTAGGCAGTAGAAACTTTCTTCAAATAGCTTTCTCTTCCTCTATAGAACTTGTATATCTGTTTCTTCAGAATCTCTTCTGAACCTACTGTTGCAGATGGTAATTGCTTCAGCTATCTCATTTCTTAGCAAGGTTCTCTGTGCAGAACAACTTCTTCAGACTTGATGAAAATGGCGAGTAGGAAGATGAAGTTTGGCTACACTTTTTGTTATCAGAAAACCTAGACAAAGAATCGATTAATTTGCTCTGGCCGATTTGCTTATTTTTATTCTCTGAAGGCCAATTGAGCAGAGGGCCCCACCACCAGGATTGATGGCTGGAATTGAGCCATTCAGCGCATGCTTTTCAATTAATCTTGATTCAACGGCTCTTTGCTGTGTGTGGGCCCCAACACTTAATGGTGAAAATATTCCTTAGAAAGTGCAGAAGATGATAACAGCTGGCTACCAACATCTCTGGCAGCATTTCCGCAACATTTGAATTTTGGTTGACTTTTTGACTTTGCTGACGTCAGCATGAGTCAACATCTGTGGACTTGGACAAAATTCAATCATTAGAAGCAAAGGCGTTAGTGAGTAGGCAACACTCAATGCCACAATACTTAAACAAAATTATGTCTGTCTAGGTATTAAGCTCGACGAATGTTGAGCTCCGTTCGACGAACGACAAGCTCAGCTCGACGAAAGCATAAATTCAATTTGACGAACTTTAGATTTAGTTCGATGAAATCTAAACTCAGTTCGACAAAAGAGTGAATTTAGTTCGATGAAAGCTGAGCTCCGTTCGACGAAGCTGAGCTCGACAAAAGCCAAGCTATCCACGCATTTTGGACTTAGCCAAATTTTCTTGCGTCAAGGCATTGAGAGCATCGAGAGCATTGAGTGAGCTTGCCTCACTCAACGCTATTTGCCTTACCAAATATTTCTGCGCCTTGGCGTTGAGAGAGTAAGCCCCACTCAATACCAAACTACTTAACAGAATTTTTCTGTTATCTGGCGTTGAGTAAGTAAGCTACACTCAACACATGTGGACTTAGTCAAATTTTTGCACAACTTTTTTGTGGAGTTGACAGCCACAACAACACTCAACGCTAAAAGCTGTATGCCATTGAGTGAGTAGACCACACTCAATGTCTGTGGACTTAGCCATATTTTCAGCCAATTTCTCAAGGCTTAGACTGACTCAGCCTGACTCACAGCTTTTTTGTTGTATGACGTTGAATGAGTAGACTACACTCAACATTTTTATACTTAGCCAAATTTCTAGCTATCTAACAGTTAGGCTGAGATAGACTCAACGCTATTTGTTATATGACATTGAGTGAGCTGTCCTCACTCAACGCCTGTGGACTTAGGCAAATTTCTACTAGGCAATATTGAATCCATACCTATGGTATTGAGTGAGCTTGCTCCACTCAATGCCTGTGGACTTAGTCAATATTTGCTGTCCAACAATCACTCATTGTGTCCACATGTACAATCATTGTAATCATGGACTAACCTGCACTCAAGACCTCAAATGCACATTAAATATAGTTGATGTGTGTGACATTGACCTGTTTGTCTTCTCAAAAATCAGGGACATTGGGAACAATGGACCTAACAATACTGCACAGCCTCAGGCCCCAACATACAACCCCATGTACTATTGGATGTGAGCGACATCCGGTGATAAAACATTTTGGCACACTAGTGGAGGAAAAATGCAACGGGGAAAAATAACGGTCGGTTACCCGTGTTACCCATCTCCTTTGTCACCTTGAGTCATCGACCTTCCCGCATCGGTATGAACGGTCTGCAGAAGGGACTGACCCGCCACAATTCACCGCAAGAAATTTACAAGAAATCAAATAGTCAATTTTTTGGTAGCACGTACAGGGTCTGTGGCGGCTTGCCCTATTATGCTTCAATCTTCGGGCATTAACGCTCAGCTCAACTTTTGACAAGGAGCATGAGAGCACTTTATTTGTGGCTAAACCTAGAGGAACACATCAACTCCGGTCATCCCCAACTATGGATCGACCTTAACAGATAGCTGCTTGTCAGAGCAAGACCTATAATGATAATAGTAAATTGCAGTAATGAAAATGCGGTAATTAAAGCTGCTGATAATATAAGCTGCATAATTAGAGTGCTGGAATGAAATGTAACCAGTATGAACTAGAGTAGTGATGACAAAAAAGTATGGAATTGAACTTGACTAGTACGGGACTGGAGTAGAACTGAATTGAAAGTACTGAATTAAACTTGACTAGTATGAAACTGGAGTAATACTGAAACGAAAGTACTGAATTGAACTTGACCAGTACGGGACTGGAGTAAAACTGAATTGAAAGTACCAAATTGAAGTTGACTAGTACGAAACTAGAGTAGTACTGAAACAAAAGTACTGAATTGAACTTGATTAGTACGGGACTGGAGTAAAACTAAATTAAAAGTACTGAATTGAACTTGACCAGTACGGGACTGAAGTAGAACTGAATTGAAAGTACTGAATTGAACTTGACCAGTGTGGGACTGGAGTGGAACAGAATTGAAAGTATTGAACCAAAATAAATAAAGGAATTGGAGCAGTGCAAGACTGGAATAATCATAAAGAAAATGGTTAGTAGTGCAATCACTCCATTCAGGAGGCTTCAGTTCCATCTCCTTTCTCAGGAGGTATTTTCAGTTCCTTCTCTGTTCTCATGAGTCATTCACAATTCCTTCTCCATTATCAGGAGTTGTATTCAGTTCCTTCTCAGTTCTCAGGAGGCAAGTTAAGTTCCGTCTCCATTCTCAGTAGGCATGTTCAATTCTATTTCTATTCTTAGAAAACTTCTTTTGGGGTTCACTCATCATTAATGTCCGATATTAAGTTCAGTTGTGCCTCTTAAACTTGGCTTAATCAGACTTATATTTATGGATTACAACCTTAATATAATAACTTACTGATCGTTATAAAGTATTACCGAGGGCTAATTATCCGCAAGAGGTTTAACACCATCTCTTACCATCAATTGCTCTCATTAGGGCGAATCAAGTCTCTATGTTAAGCTCAATATCATTTTCTTATGATTTAAACCTCTTTTTGCAACCAAGAGTAGGAAATTTAGGAAGATCAGCAATCGAGGTTGAATTCACCAAAACATAAACCTCAAGAGTTCCTCGAGTTATTTTGAGACTTGATTTGAGCTTCAATAATTCATTAAGTCTTGAATAAACCCTTATTTTTATATTTAAAAATAAGTTGTATCTCAAATTATCAAACTACGGTATTGGATTTAAATAATACATATTGCTCAAAATATTTTTCATCGCTTCGAGGTCTTACATAGCCTCTAACATTATTTAAAACATTCTTGAGTTAAATTAATTTAAATGTCAAGAACGCCTCAAAATTCCTCGTATATGTCCAAAGCATGTATTTAACCCCAGGTTTTTCTTATAAAGATATAAGATATTTTAATCAGAAGATTTTGTATGTAGCAATCTTTAAATTAATCTCGAGTATGATTAAAAATCTCAAAAATAGTAGGAATGTTCGAAAATTTCTAAAATTTCATTGTGGCATGTCTTTTGTGAATATAAAACATTCATGAGATTTTACGAGATTTTGATCACGAAAATTGGCCTCTATTAATTTTAAAAGGTGAAAACCACCACTTTATATGCTTGAAAAATAACAAGCATAACCAAAAATCTCTAAATCATGATAGAGTATGCATAAGTTCTCCAGATATCACTAAGGATTTTATCAGATTTTTCATGTTCATAATGTTTTCATCAGGGCCCTATATTAGCCTCCAAAAAATCAAAACCCGTTTTTTGCTATAATATTATAATATTTATAAAAAAATTATAAAAATATAAATTTTTATAATCTTCTTTCCCCTGCCTGTACAGAATACCTGTACCAAAACCGCCCCTTACGGGCATTCCCCATCGCCGGCCGGCCATAACTCCGCCCCCGACCACCTTACCGAGGCCGTGCGCTCCCTCTGGTGGTGGTTCGATAGCCTGTCACCGACGGCCACTGCTGGCCAAAACCAAATAGAGCACCCCCCGTTAGAAGGGTGGTGGAGCCGCGGCGGCTCTCCGGCCGCCAGAGGCTATATGCGATGCATACAAAAGTTTGAGAGGGAGGAGAGGAGATGATTTCCACCTGTTTTGAGGTCTTTAGCAGCTTCCGACGAGTTCCGCCATTAGAGGTGCCAAGGTGGTGGAGCTCGGCTTCTCTTCCTCCGACGAGGTGGAGCTCCGACAGGGGGAGGGGTGGCTCGTTTTGAGCTTGGGAGAGGAGTGAGCTCTTAGGAGGAGCTTGGGGTTCCTTTTATAGGGGAGAGGAGGAGCCTCTCCCTTCTTTCTCACGGTTTGGGACTAAAATCCCATGGAGAAGGTGTGTCCAAGCTTCTCGCAGGTGTAGGTACATATGGCATTCCCCTATTGGATGGCTGTACATCCTAAAAAACCTAGTCTAGATTATAGAGCATGTAGAGGAAGGGGAGAGTAGGTGGGCCTTGATTTATTTAAGCCCAAGCCCATCCTCCTTGCTATCATTTTGCTAGTATATAAAGCACATATAGAGCTGAGGTTGGGCCCAAGGGTGGCATACATGAATGGCCTCAAGTGGGGGTAAGTTGAAATTTAGAATTTCTTAATGAAAATTCATTGTTAGGGAGGTTTGACCAAGTCAACCATGGGGTGGGTCCCCCATATGGGTCAAAGTCAAAGTTTGTCTGAGTCTTCGGGTAACGAGTCAAAGTTGGGTCATTTTAGTAATATCGGTGTATGCACGCTTTTCGGTGCACCATGATGCTCGTTTAGACCGATGTTGACCTGATGTCGTCAAAATCGAGCACAACTAATTTTGTTGATCTCGTATCGACCACATGAGTCCAACTTAATTGACCGAGGTCAAATCCGAGTTTATTTGCTCGATATTCAAAAATTGTGCGTCGTAGTGCGCTACGGAACTCAAAATGATCATATTCACTATTAGACTTCAGATTGAGACACAACGAGTTCCATTGCGTTCGTATCGACTATACGAATCCATATGAACTGACAGAAGTCAGATCGGAGTTCTCTAGCTTGAAAAGCAAAAAATTCATTTTTGCGACGTGCTACGAGGAACGATCATATCCACTATATGACCTCAGAACTCAACGAAACAAGTTCCAATGCACTCGTATTGACTATACGAGGCCATTGAAACTAACGGAACTCAAATCGGAGTTCACTAACTCAATATCCAAATTTCTCGTATTTGCGACGTTCTATGAGGAACAATCATATTCACAACCTGACTTCAGTTTACAATGAAATGAGTTTGGTTGCACCCGTACTGATTATACTAGTCCAAAGAAACAAACAGAACTCGAATCAGAGCTCAAAAGCTCAAAACCCCCAAAATAATGCCATCTCCTACCTATTATGAGTCTCAGGTAAAGGTTCAGGTCACTTTTATTGGGTCCACTAGGGTTCTAGTGACCCAATAAAAGTCGGGATGTTACAATCTAATAAAAATAAAAGGATTTTCGTCCCCCAAAATTTGCTTACAGTAGGGGGTAAGCGCAACATACTTGGGGAGAGAGCTCGGGGTGCTTTCTTAGACGAGTCTCTCTAATTCCCACATGTCCTAGTCTCGTCCGCAGTTCAATCACATGATCTTGACCATTGATAAAGCCTTATTTTCTAGGTTTTTCATCTTGAAGTCCATTATCTTCACTGGTTCTAACTGGATGGATCTGTCCGACTGTAGCAGTACTGGCCGTGTAGGAAGATGTTGATATAGTTACCGAAAACTTGCCTCAACGAAGGAACATGGAAAATATAATGAAAATTTCCCAACTCTAAGGGCATGGCTAATCGATACACAACTAGGCCAACACACTCTATCATGACCTGATAGGGGCCCAAATAGCGGGAATCTAGCTTCTCCTGCTTCTTAGACCGAGAGATACCGTGCATGGGCTTGATTTTCAAAAATACCATTTTCCTCACGCTAAACTCCACTGGTCGGTGTCGCACATCATAATATTTAGCATGTCAGCTCTGCGATTCTCGCATCCGATCCTGGAATAGCCGTATCGTTTCCATAGTGTCATCAATATAAGCCACTCCCATGGCTTCAGGGTCCTCATCCTGGGCCCAAGGCAATGGGGTTAGACAACGTCTTTCATATAGTACCTCGTACGATATCATCTTTGAACGAAATTGTACCTAATCACCTAGAGGGGGGGAGGTGAATAGGTGACTTAATCTTTTTAAACTTTTAGGCAGATTATATCACTGATTTCACAGAATTATAAACATCATACACAGCATCAATCATATACACAGCGTACACACAGTTTTATAGTGGTTCTCCAAGGTCTGGGTACATCCACTTTCCCCCTTCGCCTATCTAGTAGTGTACTAGATTCGGCCAAACTCCTCCACTATTCCTCAGATCCTCAGATCTTACACTCAGAACCCCAAACAGGTTCCTACAGCTCAGAGTGATCCCACTCCTACAACTCAGGCTCAACAGCCCTACCACTCAGTCTTCACAAAGACCTACACTCAGCCACAAGGCCTACACTCAGAGAAATGAATCTCCTACACTCAGGCACACAGGCCCTACCACTCAGCCTTTATAATTTCAGGCTTACAACTCAGATCCCTAAGGATCCCATAAGAAATTAAGAATACAATGTATATAACCGTCAACTCAGAATAAGAGAGAAGAGTTGATAGGTTTCTTGATGAGTTCTTGGAATAACTTTGCTGAGATCAACCTCCCTTGGCTTCCTTCAAATCTTCTTGAATGTAGAACACAGTAGGGTTGATTCTCTATGCAGCTGATCTTCAATCACTGCAACTTAAGATTCAGATCTCAATCTGAAACTTTCTTCACAGCATGGTTCAACAGCTGTCTTCTTGGAAGGAGCTCTCTCTCTCCAACTTCTTAGAACTTCACTTGAATTGATTCTTCAATGAATTGCTTGATCACCTTTTCAATCATCTTCTTCTGTTGACAGAATGAGCCTATATATAGGCCTTCTTCATGGTGACCGGCTGATCCGGTTTCTAACGACTTTCTGACAACTCTGACAGTTACAGTAGACCGGCTGGAATGACAGCTGTCATGTCATTAAGTCACTTCTTGAATTTTCTGTAACTGTCTGAAAGTGTCGAGACAGTCAGTCTTTAAGTGTCGACACTTATAGACAAAGTGTCGACACAAGTTGACTAAGTGTCGCCACTAGCTTTCATGGTGTCGACACAACTCCTTGTGTTGTAGAATTTGCTTCTCGGCACTGCTTCTTCAACATGTGTCGACACTGATATTGTGTGTCGACACAACTCCTTGTTCTTTAGTACTTAGTTGAATTCTTGTAAGTGTCGACACAACTCCTTTGTGTCGACACATCTTCTTGTGTTGATACTCGCTGAGTGTCGACACATTTTCTTAGTGACGACACTTGCCTTCTGTGTTGATACTTGCTGAGTGTCGACACATTTTCTTAGTGTTGATACTCGCTGAGTGTCGACACATCTTCTTAGTGTCGACACCTGCCTTTTGGGTTGATACTTGCTGAGTGTCGACACTTCTCCTTGTGTCGGCACATTCTTCTTGTGTTGAGACTTTGGCTGAGTGTCGACACATTCTTCATTATGTCGACACTTGTACTTAGACTCTGTTGAAATTTGCTGAGTGTCGACACAGCCTCCTAGTGTCGACACTTTCTTCATGTGTTGAGTCTTCTGCTGTGTGTCGACACATTCTTCATTATGTCGACACTTGTACTTGAACTTTGCTGAAGTGTTGCTGAGTGTCGACACAGCCTCCAAGTGTCGACACTTTTGATGTCGACAAAGTTCCTCTGGGTGTCGACACAGCTTCTAAGTGTCGACACAGCTTCTCTGGTCATTTCTTCATTGAGTGTCGACACAACCTGTATGTGTCGACGCTTTCCTTTTGGTGTCGACTCAGCATCCCTGGTGTCGACACAATTACTCCAAGTGTCGACACTGCTTCTCTGGGTGTCGACACAAGTCTTCTTAATTGTCGACACTTTTCTTCTGGGTGTCGACACATGGACTTAGAAACTTTTCAGCTTTCCCTGCAAATACTTAACCTGCACAACTAAACTCAAAACACATCAAATACATTTTGATGTATATCATTGAGTAGGGTGAGGCTTCTTCAAATCAGGTACATTTATTCCAATGTACCCAACAATCTCCCCCTATTTGGAGAAGTCATAACACTTAGTCAATGATATACACCATACATAACAAATTCATAGCATGATGTAAAACAATGTTAAATGACAGGGTAAGTACATAAACATGTATAATCAAAACATGTATACACAGATATCTCAGAACAATAATGTAATAGAATTAGCACATATCACATTGTTCTAACAACTTCAACATTTTCATCATTCAAAAGTTTACAGAAAGTTTTAATACAAGTGATTACACAAAGTAAACTTAGGAAAAATTCTATCCTATTGCTGCTCAGGCTCCTTGATAACTATGCCCTTTCCTGATTGTATCTTTGCTTGGACTAGGGCTTCAGCATCTTCAGCAGCAGCAGGCTTCTTTCCTTTTAGATCCTTCTTTTTCAAATCTTCAGCTTTGATCTTCTGCCTTTCAAAGTAATGATAAGGCTTTGGAAAGTACTTGCTAGGCTCCTGGGCAGTAGGAGGTAGCTTTCCCATCTTAGCCTTTCTTCTATATTGCACAATTGCCTCTTGCCTGGTCTCATGCTTACTCCACTCCAGTTCAGAATACCACTTGTTTTTATCCTGGATATTGTCTTTGGCAGCCTTCCATGCAGTCAAGATAATATTCCTGGAAGTGGGGCTCCATTGTTCAAAGTCAGGTCTCAATTCAGCTTGCTCCCTGAATCTCTTCTTAGACAATTGGGCTTCTTGTTCTTTCTGCAAAGCCTCTTGTTCTTTCAGTATAGCCTCTGGCACTGGCTGAACTACTTTTTCTATGATGACCTTCTGATTTCCCTCAGGTGGGCTATACATTGACTGTATATCTGCATGTATCATATCAAAGTCTGGTGGAGGATAGATCACTTGAGCTACTTCAGCTTGCTCTCCTCCAAGATATGCAGGATTAATCCCAGACTCTGCAACATTGTCATCATCACATAATGGAGGATATACAAGGGTGGCTCTGATGGAATTTGAAATCCACTTTGCATGATCAGAGCTGGCTTTGACTAACACCCTCTCCCCTTTTATGACTTCTCTTTCAATGTGATCCCTCAGATCATCTTTCTGAAATCTTATTTGATGATTCAGATAATTAACTCCATCCTTATAGAAGGGTTTGAACTTCTGAAGTTGTTCAGTTATGGCCTTCTTAGAGTCTTCAAGAACAGTCTTAAAAGCAGTGATGTGCTCTTGGAACTTCTTATCAAACTCTTCCTGGGCAGTAGTCCTAGCTGTAGTTTGAGCAGCAGCCAGATTCTGCATCTCAGTGACTATCACATTGTGTGATTCAGTCAAATTGTCATTCATTCTTATCTGGTTTTCCAAGACATAGCCTTGCTTTACTGCCAGGTCTTCAATTTGTTTCTTGATATTTTCTTGATGAGTAGCTAGATAGACTACTGCATTTCCTCCCTTATGAAAGCAGTCAGTCATTTCTTTCTTATTCAGATTCATTTCAAATCTGATGGACTTAATTTCTTGGGCCAGATCAAATTGTAGTGACTTATGCCCCTCATCTATATATTTTTCTATTGCTTGCCTTTGCTCATCCATCTTTATTTGTAAAGCAACCATCAAAAAACTAAAATCTGTAGATGGGGCTGGCTGTGGTGCAGGCTGTGGTGCTATTGTTTGTAAAACTTTCTTATATGTCTAGCTTCTCCTCTTGAAAACTTGAAATTTTCTCTTCTTGGCTCTTGCAGCCTCTTCATCTTCAGAAGCATACGTGCTTGCAATATCAACCCTATCCTTAGGGCTTGAAGGTAAACCCTTGTCAGTCCTAGGAACCTGCTCAGCATCCTTTGGCACTTCATGTTCCTTCCTTGCAGTTTCCTCAACAATATCCACATGCTCCCCCTCAACATGGGCCTTCTCCCCCTCAGCAGTAGCTTTCTCTTTCTCAAAATCTGTTTGTAGAAGATCTGGGAATAACTCTTCTAGGGTAAATTCCTGTTAAGGAATGGTTGGAGAATCTCTTATCTTCATCAACCACTAGATCAACAACAGATGTGTCTTCCATGACAACATCTTGGGGTTGACTAGGAATCTGATGTTGCTGATTAACATCAGACAATCTGTAAGTCATATCTTCATTTTCAATAGAGAAATCTAATTGGTTGATTTCAGTTATTACCTCAAGTATGGTTTGACTAGCTTGTTCACTCTCTAGTGGAGTAGTCTCTTCCACAAGTAGAGGCTCCCCCTGGATTGAATCCTGATGAATTGGGCTAGCTTGTGGTAGCTCCCCCTGTCTTGGTGCATCTTCTTGTCCTTCTGGAGATTGGCCAGCATGTCCAGTTTCTTCTTCATCAGGAGTGAACACTACATGCTCTTCAGAGCTGCTGGATGATTCTTGAGCCACAGGAGCTGTCTTCTGCTTCTTCTTCAGGGGTGTTTCCTTCTCAGGAGTTGGCATTTCCTTGGTCAAGACTCTATCCTACCTAGAGAAGATCCTCAAATCCATTCTCCTCCTGTGGTTAATTTTTGAACCAGCAGCTTGACTCATCACCTCTGGTATACTACCAGCTAGGTATAGACTTAGTATTCTACCCAAATTGGGCTTCTTCATACTCTCTTTTATCTTCTCAAACACAACTGCAGACCAATCAGTTTCTAGTTTGAAGATAATTCTTGTCATGAGACTAAACATATGAGCTGATACTCTTGTCATGCCCTCCAGGCTTGCTCAAGATAACCTTGCCAACAATTTCAGATAGGAATTTGCCTTGCATGTTCATTCCCTTCCTATTGAAAACAGATCCTAATTTCAGATAGGAACCTGGCTCTGATACCACAGTCTCTGCGATTAGGGTTATCACGTCTTTGATATCTGGTTCTGTGTCATCAAAAGCATGCCGCACGAGTTCATATCCTTCATTCACATTCTCTTCTAGCTTGGGCGCCATTAGGGTTTGAAGAAATTTGAATTGAGAGAAGAGAGGTGTCGACACACAAGTTTGGTCTCGAAACTTTGGTGAGCGTGTCGACAGACAATGGCTAAAACCTATTTATACCTTTCTAGAATTGAAGATGAAAGGGCGCGTCAAAATACTTAAATTGTGTCGACACTGTTGTAAAGTGTCGACACTGAATTTTAATGTCTCGACAACTATGTGTCGACACAAGTATAGTCGACAGAATATATGTGTCGACACTTGTTTATGTGTCGACACCACTTAGCTCGACACTTAGTCGAGACTTTACTTGTCTAATTCTGTGTAAATCTTAAGTGTCGACACCACCTTGGATGTGTCGACACCTACCCTGCATGTGTCGACACTAATTCTCTGAAGTGTCGGCACAGACTTCCTAGATGTGTCGACACCATTTCTCTGAAATGTCGACACCACTTTTCTGTGTCGACACAGACAACTCTGTGTGTCGACGCCATTTTACTTAGCCAATTTTGAAAACTTATTCTAAGTTTATCATACCTAATTCAATTTTGAACCTATTGAATTTGGTTTCATCTAAGGGCTTAGTATACATGTCAGCTAGTTGATTATTTGTATTAACATATTCTAGTGAAATATCTCCTTTTTCCACATGTTCCCTTAGAAAATGGCATTTTATTTCTATGTGCTTAGTCCTACTGTGGGAGACAGGATTGTTTGCAATACAAATGACACTTGTAGAATCACAAAATAGAGGTGTTCTACTTACTTGAATACCATAATCTTCAAGCTGATGTTGTATCCATAGAAGTTGAGCACAACAACTTCCTGCAGCCACATACTCTGATTCTGCTGTGGAGATAGCCACACTTGTTTGCTTCTTGCTACTCCATGATATCAGTCTTCCACCTAGGAATTGACAGGTACCAGTTGTACTTTTTCTATCTTCCTTGCATCCTGCAAAATCTGCATCTGAATAACCTGTCAGTTCAAAGTCTCCATTCCTAGGGTACCAAAGGCCTAGATAAGGAGTGCCCTTAAGATATCTCAGTATTCTTTTGACTGCTGTGAAATGAGATTCTTTAGGGCAAGCTTGGTACCTAGCACAGACACATGTAGCATACATGATATCTGGTCTACTTGCAGTCAAATACAATAGGGAGCCAACTATCCCTCTATACAAAGTCTCATCTACAGGTTTCCCTGCATCATCTTTGCTAAGAGACATGCTTGACCCCATAGGAGTTTTCATGGTACTGGATGATTCCATACCATTCTTCCTTATTAATTCTAGAGTGAACTTAGACTGGCATATGGATAAACCATTCTCAGTCTGTCTAACTTGGAGACCCAAGAAGAACTTAAGTTCCCCCATACTGCTCATTTCAGATTGTCCTTGCATAAGTTTTGCAAACTTTCTGCAAAGACTATTTTCAGTAGACCCAAATATGATGTCATCTACATATATTTGGACTAGTATGATCTTGCCTCTGGATTCCCTAAGGAATAGAGTCTTGTCTATTTTCCCCCTTGTGAATTTATTCTCAATGAGGAAACTAGACAGGGTTTCATACCAAGCCCTAGGGGCTTGTTTTAACCCATACAAAGCCTTCCTAAGTCTATAGACATAATTAGGTTTAGTAGAATCAACAAAACCTGATGGCTGTTCCACATAGACTTCTTCCTTCAGATTACCATTCAGAAAGGCTGACTTAACATCCATTTGGTATACTTTAAACCCTTGATAGGTTGCATAGGCCAAGAACATTCTTATTGCCTCCAGTCTGGCTACTGGAGCAAAGGTTTGATCAAAGTCAATACCTTCTTCCTGCCTATATCCCTTAGCAACCAGTCTTGCTTTGTTCTTTATAATAACTCCATGTTCATCCATCTTGTTCCTGAAGATCCACTTAGTTCCAATTATGTTGTGGTCTTTTGGTTTAGGAACAAGCTCCCAGACATTGCATCTCTTGAACTGGTTCAGCTCCTCTTGCATTGCCTCAATCCAATGAGGGTCTAGGATGGCTTCTTCAAATTTCTTTGGCTCAACTTGGGATAGAAAACTGGAGTAGAGTACTGATCTCAGATTTCTACTCCTTGTTTGTACCCCTTGACTTAGATCACCAATAATTTGATTGGCTGGATGATCTTTTAGATGTCTATTAGTTGGAGGCAGCCTGACTTCATGTTGAACTCCTTCAGCTTCTTCAACTTGCTACACTCCTTGATCTTCTTCTACATCAGGTGCATCTAGTACTCCCCCTGGACAACAGCCACTATCATCTACTTGCTGTATTGCAGTAGAACCTTCTTTAATAGTGAGCTTGTCCATCTTCTCAGTCACACCTGTGGAGCTACAAATACTTCTAGACAATTCATTGTTAATGAGTCTAGCTTCATCAAATACTACATGTACTGACTCTTCTACAACTTGAGTAGTCAAGTTTTAGACCCTATAAGCCTTATTGCTGTTGCTGTACCCAACAAAGATCCCCTCTTGGGATTTGGCAGCAAACTTGGTTAAGTAAGACTTTCCATTATTAAGTATATAACATTTACAACCAAAGATCCTGAAATAGGATAGATTTGGTTTTCTGCCTTTCACAATCTCATAGGGGGTCTTATTGTGACTTTTGGTGATAGTAGCCCTATTAATTACATGGCATGCAGTGTTTACTGCCTCAGCCCAGAAATATTCTGGGAGAGATGTGTCACTTAATAGGGTTCTACCAGCCTCTATCAAGGTTCTATTTTTCCTTTCAGCAATGCCATTTTGCTGAGGTGTTCTTGGTGAAGAAAATTCCTGAAATATCCCAAATTCTTCACACAGTTTTGTCATACTGTCAGACTGAAATTCAGTACCATGGTCACTTCTGATTTTGACCACTGTACTGTCCAATTCATTCTGAATTTGTTTAACAAAACTGTATAGGATACTTGGAGTTTCAGATTTCTGTCTAAGGAAGAACACCTAGGAAAACCTTGAGTAGTCATCTACAACTACAAATGTGTAGACCTTCCTACCTAGGCTGTGAACTGGCATAGGACCAAAGAGATCCATATGCAAGAGGTATAAACACCTCACAGCATCTTTGTTCTCAATGTTATTAAAGGTGGATCTAGTCTGCTTGCCCTTTTGACAAGCTGAGCATATGCCATCTTTAATACACTTAACCTGAGGACCATTCCTCACTAACTCTTTGCTATAGAGTTGGCCAATTGTCTTGTAGTTAAGATGGGCTAGCCTCTTGTGCCATTTGACATAATGAGAGACTTTCTCATCAGCTACAAGACACATAGGAGAAACATTGTTCTCACACATAATGTTTAGACAATAGACATTTCTCTTCCTATAACCAGTCAGAATGATCTCTTGATCATTTGATCTCCTGATATGACAACCATCTTTGATAAATGAGATGTCATATCCTAAATCACTCAGCTAACTTATACTAATGAGGTTGTGTTTCAAACCTTTAACATAAGCCACTTGAGTAATTGTTATAAGGTTGCTAGAAATGTTACCAAAACCTTTGATGATTCCTTTTTCAGAACCACCAAAGGTGACTTTAGGACCATCCTTGATTGGTGTGTAGTCCTTTAGCAATCCCCTAGTTCCAGTCATGTGCCTGGAACATCCACTGTCCAAGTACCATATTGGGGCATGGTCACTTGGACTCACCTGCAAAACAGATTAGTTAACCTTAGAACCCAAAGAATTCTTGGGTCCTTGGTGCTGGTTAGTTTGCCTCTTAACAAAACTACCTGTAGCTTTTCTAGCAGGCAGATTGCTACTCACCTTGGCACTAGAATTGTGCCAACAGTCTATGGCAAAGTGGCCAACCTTGCCACAATACCAGCACTCAAATCTATTGTACCTTTGCTTAGGTACAACACTGGCTGTTTTATCTACAGCAGGCTTGTTGAGTACTGGGACTTTGCCCTTAGACTTGGACTGAACAGTCCTAGCAGGTTTTGTAAACCCTAATCTAGTTTTACCTTTTTGATGTACAAATTCATCTATCAAAGGTAGAACAGACTTTGGTTTAGAAAACCTTGCAACTATGTCTCTCTCCTTCTAAATACTAATCTCCAGATTTCTGATTTGATCATTCTTAAATGTTATAGTCCCCATCTGAATAACAGTTATGTTCTTCAGCCTGGCTATTTCATTTTGTTTTTGATCAATCAACTTATCAAAATCTATTGCAGCCACTTTGAGATTAGCAATCTCCTTAGCCTGACTCTTGGTCAAGGATTTGCTTTTCTTCAAAGCTTGCAACACTACTCTATATTCATCAATCAATTGATGAATATCTCCTTCAGATTCAGAAACACTCTCTTCACTTGATGATGATGTATCTGAATCTGACTCAGTACTAGAAATTGAATCAGCAGAACAATTTAGTACCTGACTAGGTCCAGGTTGCTCCTGGATTTTGTCTCCTTCTGATAAGGCCATCAGTCCCTGTCACTGATTGTCCTCATGATTATATATTGAGTTCATTAATTGGATGAACTCATCTTCTTCTTCTTTAGCAAACAATCCAATGTAAGCCTCAGCTTCTGAATTAGTTTCTGAAGAAGACATATCTGACAGACTTTTGTCCTTCTTTGCAACAAAGGACCTTTCCTTTTTGCCCTTGATTTGAGTCTTCTTCTTATCAGTTGACTCTTTCCTTTTCTCTGGACAGTCAGCAACAATATGTCCTTGTCTGTTACAACAATAACAAACTATCTTTGAAGATGTAGTTCTACTTGACTTGGGCTTTCTCCTGTCATTCGTTGAAGACTTCTATGAAGTGGATGGCTTAGACCTCCACTGTTTCTTCTTTAGGAACTTCTGAAAATGTCTTGTGAAAGCTGCAAAGTCCTCATCACTCTCACTACTTTCAGAATTCTTACTTTCTGATTCATCTGACTCAGTCCCAGCAACTTTTGGAGGAGGAGATGGAGACTTACTTTTATATTTCTTGGTGGCTTCTGTCTTGAATGCCACAGCTCTTTCTTTATGCTCAACTCTGGTAGTCTTCTCCTCTTCTTTCCTTACCATTAGCTGCATTTCATATGATAACAGCTTTCCAAATAATGTTGGAGGAGGAATATCTGCTAACTTGGCCATTTCCCTTATGACACAAATCTTGGTATCCCAGTCTTTAGTTAGGGATCTCAAGAACTTATCATTCAGCTCATAATTACTGAATTCTCTTCCATAGGACATTAGCTCATTAACTATCCTATAGAATTTCTTGTAGCACTCAGTTATGCTATCAGACCTTCCTTGTCTGAAGCTCTCATACTCTTGGTTTAATAATGACTTTCTGTCCTGTCTAACTTCTTCAGAACCCTCCATGTACACTATCAGTGTGTCCCACATTTCCTTTGATGTTTTACAATGTATCAAATTCTGGAATGTCGCATCATCTATTGCACTTACAATTATATTCTGAGCCCTCTTGTCCATGGTGGCCAGAATAATCTCATCTTTAGTCATCTCTGAAAAGTCCTTAGGGGTTCTCTGATTTGCATCCAGGACTGATACTTTCATAGGCACATATGACCCTTCTTTGACTGTGATATAGATTCTAGGGTTAGAGGCTTCCATAAATAATCTAACCCTTTCTTTCCAGATGCCAAAAATCTCCTTTCTACAAATTGGCAAATTCATGGATCCAAGTTCTTTGTGATTCTCTGTGGAACCCATGTTCTTGATTTTCTTGATTCTGCACTTGATTATACTGAATCTGCCAACAGAATTTTTTACTCAGACAGTTATGTCCTTTTTGAGTAACCTCCCTCTGATACCACTTGAACGAAATTGTACCTAATCACATAGAGGGGGGGGGGGTGAATAGGTGACTTAATCTTTTTAAACTTTTAGGCAGATTATATCACTGATTTCACAAAACTATAAACAACATACACAGCATCAATCACATACACAGAGTACACACAGTTTTATAGTGGTTCCCCAAGGTCTGGGTACATCCACTTTCCCCCTTCGCCTATCTAGTAGTGTACTACATTCGGCCAAACTCCTCCACTATTCCTCAGATCCTCAGATCTTACACTCAGAACCCCAAACAGGTTCCTACAGCTCAGAGTGATCCCACTCCTACAACTCAGGCTCAACAGCCCTACCACTCAGTCTTCACAAGACCTACACTCAGCCACAAGGCCTACACTCAGAGAAATGAATCTCCTACACTCAGGCACACAGGCCCTACCACTCAGCCTTTATAATTTCAGGCTTACAACTCAGATCCCTAAGGATCCTACAAGAAATTAAGAATACAATGTATATAACCTCAACTCAGAATAAGAGAGAAGAGTTGACAGGTTTCTTGATGAGTTCTTGGAAGAACTCTGCTGAGATCAACCTCCCTTGGCTTCCTTCAAAGCTTCTTGAATGTAGAACATAGTAGGGTTGATTCTCTATGCAGCTGATCTTCAATCACTGCAACTTAAGATTTAGATCTCAATCTGAAACTTTCTTCACAGCCTGGTTCAACAGCTGTCTTCTTGGAAGGAGCTCTCTCTCTCCAACTTCTTAGATCTTCACTTGAATTGATTCTTCAATGAATTGCTTGATCACCTTTTCAATAATCTTCTTCTGTTGACAGAATGAGCCTATATATAGGCCTTCTTCATGGTGACCGGCTGATCCGGTTTCTAACGACTTTCTGACAACTCTGACAGTTGCAGTAGACCGGCTGGAATGGCAACTGTCATGTCATCCAGTCACTTCTTGAATTTTCTGTAACTGTCTGAAAGTGTCGAGACAGTCAGTCTTTAAGTGTCGACACTTATAGACAAAGTGTCGACACAAGTTGACTAAGTGTCGACACTAGCCTTCATGGTGTCGACACAACTCCTTGTGTTGTAGAATTTGCTTCTCGACACTGCTTCTTCAACATGTGTCGACACTGATATTGTGTGTCGACACAACTCCTTGTTCTTTAGTACTTAGTTGAATTCTTGTAAGTGTCGACACAACTCCTTTGTGTCGACACATCTTCTTGTGTTGATACTCGCTGAGTGTCGACACATTTTCTTAGTGTCGACACTTGCCTTCTGTGTTGATACTTGCTGAGTGTCGACACATTTTCTTAGTGTTGATACTCGCTGAGTGTCGACACATCTTCTTAGTGTCGACACCTGCCTTTTGTGTTGATACTTGCTGAGTGTCGACACTTCTCCTTGTGTCGACACATTCTTCTTGTGTTGAGACTTTGGCTGAGTGTCGACACATTCTTCATTATGTCGACACTTGTACTTAGACTCTGTTGAAATTTGCTGAGTGTCGACACAGCCTCCTAGTGTCAACACTTTCTTCATGTGTTGAGTCTTCTGCTGTGTGTCGACACATTCTTCATTATGTCGACACTTGTACTTGAACTTTGCTGAAGTGTTGCTGAGTGTCGACACAGCCTCCAAGTGTCGACACTTTTGATGTCGACAAAGTTCCTCTGGGTGTCGACACAGCTTCTAAGTGTCGACACAGCTTCTCTGATCATTTCTTCATTGAGTGTCGACACAACCTGTATGTGTCGACACTTTCCTTCTGGTGTCGACTCTGCATCCCTGGTGTCGACACAATTACTCCAAGTGTCAACACTGCTTCTCTGGGTGTCGACACAAGTCTTCTTAAGTGTCGACACTTTTCTTCTAGGTGTCGACACATGGACTTAGAAACTTTTCAGCTTTCCCTGCAAATACTTAACCTGCACAACTAAACTCAAAACACATCAAATACATTTTGATGTATATCATTGAGTAGGGTGAGGCTTCTTAAAATCAGGTACATTTATTCCAATGTACCCAACAATCTCCCCCTATTTGGAGAAGTCATAACCCTTAGTCAATGATATACACCATACATAACAAATTCATAACATGATGTAAAATAATGTTAAATGACAGGGTAAGTACATAAACATGTATAATCAAAACATGTATACACAGATATCTCAGAACAATAATGTAATAGAATTAACACATATCACTTTGTTCTAACAACTTCAACATTTTCATCATTCAAAAGTTTACAGAAAGTTTTAATACAAGTGATTACACAAAATAAACTTAAGAAAAATTCTATCCTATTGCTGCTCAGGCTCCTTGATAACTATGCCCTTTCCTGATTGTATCTTTGCTTGGACTGGGGCTTCAGCATCTTCAGCAGCAGCAGGCTTCTTTCCTTTTAGATCCTTCTTTTTCAAATCTTCAGCTTTGATCTTCTGCCTTTCAAAGTAATGATAAGGCTTTGGAAAGTACTTGCTAGGCTCCTGGGCAGTAGGAGGTAGCTTTCCCATCTTAGCCTTTCTTCTATATTGCACAATTGCCTCTTGCCTGGTCTCATGCTTACTCCACTCCAGTTCAGAATACCACTTGTTTCTATCCTGGATATTGTCTTTGGCAGCCTTCCATGCAGTCAAGATAATATTCCTGGAAGTGGGGCTCCATTGTTCAAAGTCAGGTCTCAATTCAGCTTGCTCCCTGAATCTCTTCTTAGACAATTGGGCTTCTTGTTCTTTCTGCAAAGCCTCTTGTTCTTTCAGTATATCCTCTGGCACTGGCTGAACTACTTTTTCTATGATGACCTTCTGATTTCCCTCAGGTGGGCTATACATTGACTGTATATCTGCATGTATCATATCAAAGTCTGGTGGAGGATAGATCACTTGAGCTACTTCAGCTTGCTCTCCTCCAAGATATGCAGGATTAATCCCAAACTCTGCAACATTGTCATCATCACATAATGGAGGATATCCAAGGGTGGCTCTGATGGAATTTGAAATCCACTTTGCATGATCAGAGCTGGCTTTGACTAACACCCTCTCCCCCTTTATGACTTCTCTTTCAATGTGATCCCTCAGATCATCTTTCTGAAATCTTATTTGATGATTCAGATAATTAACTCCATCCTTATAAAGGGTTTGAACTTCTGAAGTTGTTCAGTTATGGCCTTCTTAGAGTCTTCAAGAACAGTCTTAAAAGCAGTGATGTGCTCTTGGAACTTCTTATCAAACTCTTCCTGGGCAGTAGTCCTAGCTGAAGTTTGAGCAGCAGCCAAATTCTGCATCTCAGTGACTATCACATTGTGTGATTCAGTCAAATTGTCATTCATTCTTATCTGGTTTTCCAGGACATAGCCTTGCTTTACTGCCAGGTCTTCAATTTGTTTCTTGATATTTTCCTGATGAGTAGCTAGATAGACTACTGCATTTCCTCCCTTATAAAAGCAGTCAGTCATTTCTTTCTTATTCAGATTCATTTTAAATCTGATGGACTTAATTTCTTGGGCCAGATCAAATTGTAGTGACTTATGCCCCTCATCTATATATTTTTCTATTGCTTGCCTTTGCTCATCCATCTTTATTTGTAAAGCAACCATCAGAGAACTAAAATCTGTAGATGGGGCAGGCTGTGGTGCAGGCTGTGGTGCTATTGTTTGTAAAACTTTCTTATATGTCTGGCTTCTCCTCTTGAAAACTTGAAATTTCCTCTTCTTGGCTCTTGCAGCCTCTTCATCTTCAGAAGCATATGTGCTTACAATATCAACCTTGTCCTTAGGGCTTGAAGGTAAACCCTTGTTAGTCCTAGGAACCTGCTCAGCATCCTTTGGCACTTCAGGTTCCTTCCTTGTAGTTTCCTCAACAATATCCACATGCTCCCCCTCAACATGGGCCTTCTTCCCCTCAGCAGCAGCTTTCTCTTTCTCAAAATCTGTTTGTAGAAGATCTGGGAATAACTCTTCTAGGGTAAATTCCTGTTGAGGAATGGTTGGAGAATCTCTTATCTCATCAACCACTAGATCAACAACAGATGTGTCTTCCATGACAACATCTTGGGGTTGACTAGGAATCTGAGGTTGCTGATTAACATCAGACAATCTGTCAGTCATATCTTCATTTTCAATAGAGAAATCTAATTGGTTGATTTCAGTTATTACCTCAAGTATGGTTTGACTAGCTTGTTCACTCTCTAGTGGAGTAGTCTCTTCCACAAGTAGAGGCTCCCCCTGGATTGAATCCTGATGAATTTGGCTAGCTTGTGGTAGCTCCCCCTGCCTTGGTGCATCTTCTTGTCCTTCTGGAGACTGGCTAGCATGTCCAGTATCTTCTTCATCAGGAGTGAACACTACATGCTCTTCAGAGCTGCTGGATGATTCTTGAGCCACAGGAGCTGTCTTCTGCTTCTTCTTCAGGGGTGTTTCCTTCTCAGGAGTCGGCATTTCCTTGGTCAAGACTCTATCCCACCTAGAGAAGATCCTCAAATCCATTCTCCTCATGTGGTTAATTTTTGAACCAGCAGCTTGACTCATCACCTCTGGTATACTACCAGCTAGGTATAGACTTAGTATTCTACCCAAATTGGGCTTCTTCATACTCTCTTTTATCTTCTCAAACACAACTGCAGACCAATCAGTTTCTAGTTTGAAGATAATTCTTGTCATGAGACTAAACATATGAGCTAATACTCTGTCATGCCCTCCAGGCTTGCTCAAGATAACCTTGCCAACAATTTCAGATAGGAATTTGCCTTGCATGTTCATTCCATTCCTATTGAAAACAGATCCTAATTTCAGATAGGAACCTGGCTCTGATACCACAGTCTCTGCGATTAGGGTTATCACGCCTTTGATATCTGGTTCCGCGTCATCAAAAGCATGCCGCACGAGTTCATATCCTTCATTCACATTCTCTTCTAGCTTGGGCGCCATTAGGGTTTGAAGAAATTTGAATTGAGAGAAGAGAGGTGTCGACACACAAGTTTGGTCACGAAACTTTGGTGAGCGTGTCGACAGATAATGGCGAAAACCTATTTATACCTTTCTAGAATTGAAGATGAAAAGGCACGTCAAAATACTTAAATTGTGTCGACACTGTTGTAAAGTGTCGACACTGACTTTTAATGTCTCGACAACTATGTGTCGACACAAGTATAGTCGACAGAATATATGTGTCGACACTTGTTTATGTGTCGACACCACTTAGCTCGACACTTAGTCGAGACTTTACTTGTCTAATTCTGTGTAAATCTTAAGTGTCGACACCACCTTGGATGTGTCGACACCTACCCTGCATATGTCGACACTAATTCTCTGAAGTGTCGGCACAGACTTCCTAGATGTGTCGACACCATTTCTCTGAAATGTCGACACCACTTTTCTGTGTCAACACAGACAACTCTGTATGTCGACACCATTTTACTTAGCCAATTTTGAAAACTTATTCTAAGTTTATCATACCTAATTCAATTTTGAACCTATTGAATTTGATTTCATCTAAGGGCTTAGTATATATGTCAGCTAGTTGATTATCTGTATTAACATATTCTAGTGAAATATCTCCTTTTTCCACATGTTCCCTTAGAAAATGGTATTTTATTTCTATGTGTTTAGTCCTACTGTGGGAGACAGGATTGTTTGCAATAGAAACGGCACTTGTAGAATCACAAAATAGAGGTGTTCTACTTACTTGAATACCATAATCTTCAAGCTGATGTTGTATCCATAGAAGTTGAGCACAACAACTTCCTGCAGCCACATACTCTGATTCTGCTGTGCAGATAGCCACACTTGTTTGCTTCTTGCTACTCCATGATATCAGTCTTCCACCTAGGAATTGACAGGTACCAGTTGTACTTTTCCTATCTTCCTTACAGCCTGCAAAATCTGCATCTGAATAACCTGTCAGTTCAAAGTCTCCATTCCTAGGGTACCAAAGGCCTAGATAAGGAGTGCCCTTAAGATATCTCAGTATTCTTTTGACTGCTGTCAAATGAGATTCTTTAGGGCAAGCTTGGTACCTAGCACAAACACATGTAGCATACATGATATCTGGTCTACTTGCAGTCAAATACAATAGGGAGCCAACTATCCCTCTATACAAAGTCTCATCTACAGGTTTCCCTGCATCATCTTTGCTAAGAGACATGCTTGACCCCATAGGAGTTTTCATGGTACTGGATGATTCCATATCGTACTTCCTTATTAATTCTAGAGTGAACTTAGACTGGCATATGGATAAACCATTCTCAGTCTGTCTAACTTGGAGACCCAAGAAGAACTTAAGTTCCCCCATACTACTCATTTCAAATTGTCCTTGCATAAGTTTTGCAAACTTTCTGCAAAGACTATTTTCAGTAGACCCAAATATGATGTCATCTACATATATTTAGACTAGTATGATCTTACCTCTGGATTCCCTAAGGAATAGAGTCTTGTCTATTTTCCCCCTTGTTGAATTTATTCTCAATGAGAAAACTAGACAGGGTTTCATACCAAGCCCTAGGGGCTTGTTTTAACCCATACAAAGCCTTCCTAAGTCTATAGACATAATTAGGTTTAGTAGAATCAACAAAACCTGATGGCTGTTCCACATAGACTTCTTCCTTCAGATTACCATTCAGAAAGGCTGACTTAACATCCATTTGGTATACTTTAAACCCTTGATAGGTTGCATAGGCCAAGAACATTCTTATTGCCTCCAGTCTGGCTACTGGAGCAAAGGTTTGATCAAAGTCAATACCTTCTTCCTGCCTATATCCCTTAGTAATCAGTCTTGCTTTGTTCTTTATAATAACTCCATGTTCATCCATCTTGTTCCTGAAGATCCACTTAATTCCAATTATGTTGTGGTCTTTTGGTTTAGGAACAAGGTCCCAGACATTGCATCTCTTGAACTACTTCAGCTCCTCTTGCATTGCCTCAATCCAATGAGGGTCTAGGATGGCTTCTTCAAATTTCTTTGGCTCAACTTGGGATAGAAAACTGGAGTAGAGTACTGATCTCAAATTTCTGCTCCTTGTTTGTACCCCTTGACTTAGATCACCAATAATTTTATTGGCTGTATGATCTTTTAGATGTCTATTAGCTGGAGACAGTCTGGCTTCATGTTGAACTCCTTCAGCTTCTTCAACTTGCTGCACCCCTTGATCTTCTTCTACATCAGGTGCATCTAGTACTCCCCCTGGACAACAGCCACTATCATCTACTTGCTGTCTTGCAGTAGAACCTTCTTCAATAGTGAGCTTGTCCATCTTCTCAGTCACACCTATGGAGCTACAAATACTTCTAGACAATTCATTGTTAATGAGTCTAGCTTCATCAAATACTACATGTACTGACTCTTCTACAACTTGAGTAGTCAAGTTGTAGACCCTATAAGCCTTACTGTTGTTGCTGTACCCAACAAAGATCCCCTCTTGGGATTTGGCAGCAAACTTGGTTAAGTAAGACTTTCCATTTTTAAGTATATAACATTTACAACCAAAGATCCTGAAATAGGATAGATTTGGTTTTCTGCCTTTCACAATCTCATAGGGGGTCTTATTGTGACTTTTGGTGATAGTAGCCCTATTAATTACATGGCATGCAGTGTTTACTGTCTCAGCCCAGAAATATTCTGGGAGAGATGTGTCACTTAATAGGGTTTTACCAGCCTCTATCAAGGTTCTATTTTTCCTTTCAGCAATGTCATTTTGCTGAGGTGTTCTTCGTGAAGAAAATTCCTGAAATATCCCAAATTCTTCACACAGTTTTGTCATACTGTCAGACTGAAGTTCAGTACCATGGTCACTTCTGATTTTGACCACTGTACTGTCCAATTCATTCTGAATTTGTTTAACAAAACTGTATAGGATACTTGGAGTTTCAGATTTCTGTCTAAGGAAGAACACCTAGGAAAACCTTGAGTAGTCATCTACAACTACAAATGTGTAGACCTTCCTACCTAGGCTGTGAACTGGCATAGGACCAAAGAGATCCATATGCAAGAGGTATAAACACCTCACAACATCTTTGTTCTCAATGCTATTAAAGGTGGATCTAGTCTGCTTGCCCTTTTGACAAGCTGAACATATCCCATCTTTAATACACTTAACCTGAGGACCATTCCTCACTAACTCTTTGCTATAGAGTTGGCCAATTGTCTTGTAGTTAAGATGGGCTAGCCTCTTGTGCCATTTGACACAATGAGAGACTTTCTCATCAGCTACAAGACACACAGGAGAAACATTGTTCTCACACATAATGTCTAGACAATAGACATTTCTCTTCCTATAACCAGTCAGAATGATCTCTTGATCATTTGATCTCCTGATATGACAACCATCTTTGACAAATGAGATGTCATATCCTAAATCACTCAGCTGACTTATACTAATGAGGTTGTGTTTCAAACCTTTAACATAAGCCACTTGAGTAATTGTTATAAGGTTGCTAGAAATGTTACCAAAACATTTGATGATTCCTTTTTCAGAACCACCAAAGGTGACTTTAGGACCATCCTTGATTGGTTTGTAGTCCTTTAGCAATCCCCTAGTTCCAGTCATGTGCCTGGAATATCCACTGTCCAAGTACCATATTAGGGCATGGTCACTTGGACTCACCTGTAATGCCCCCGTGACATCACCTGCAAAACAGATTAGTTAACCTTAGAACCCAAAGAATTCTTGGGTCCTTGGTGCTGGTTAGTTTTCCTCTTAACAAAACTACCTATAGCTTTTCTAGCAGGCAGATTGCTACTCACCTTGGCACTAGAATTGTGCCAACAGTCTATGGCAAAGTGGCCAACCTTGCCACAACACCAGCACTCAAATCTGTTGTACCTTTGCTTAGGTACAACCCTTGTTGTTTTATCTACAGCAGGCTTGTTGAGTACTGGTGCTTTGCCCTTAGACTTGGACTGAACAGTCCTAGTAGGTTTTGTAAACCCTAATCTAGTTTTACCTTTTTAATGTACAAATTCATCTATCAAAGGTAGAACAGACTTTGGTTTAGAAAACCTTGCAACTATGTCTCTCTCCTTCTGAAGAATAATCTCCAGATTTCTGATTTGATCATTCTTAAATGTTATAGTCCCCATCTGAATAATAGTTATGTTCTTCAGCCTGGCTATTTCATTTTGTTTTTGATCAATCAACTTATCAAAATCTGTTGCAGCCACTTTGAGATTGGCAATCTCCTTAGCCTGACTCTTGGTCAAGGATTTGCTTTTCTTCAAAGCTTGCAACACTACTCTATATTCATTAATCAATTGATGAATATCTCCTTCAGATTCAGAAGCACTCTCATCACTTGATGATGATGTATCTGAATCTGACTCAGTACTAGAAATTGAATCAGCAGAACAATTTAGTACCTGACTAGGTCTAGGTTGCTCCTGGATTTTGTCTCCTTCTGACAAGGCCATCAGTCCCTGACACTGATTGTCCTCATGCTCATATATTGAGTTCATTAATTGGATGAACTCATCTTCTTCTTCTTCAACAAACAATCCAATGTAAGCCTCAGCTTCTGAATCTGTTTCTGAAGAAGACATATCTGACAGACTTTTGTCCTTCTTTGCAACAAAGGACCTTTCCTTTTTGCCCTTGATTTGAGACTTCTTCTTATCAGTTGACTCTTTCCTTTTCTCTGGACAGTCAGCAACAACATGTCCTTGTCTGTTACAACAATAACAAAGTATCTTTGAAGATGTAGTTCTACTTGACTTGGGCTTTCTCCTGTCATTCGTTGAAGACTTCTGTGAAGTGGATGGCTTAGACCTCCACTGTTTCTTCTTTAGGAACTTCTGAAAATGTCTTGTGAAAGCTGCAAAGTCCTCATCACTCTCACTGCTTTCAAAATTCTTACTTTCTGATTCATCTGACTCAGTCCCAGCAACTTTTGGAGGAGGAGATGGAGACTTACTTTTATATTTCTTGGTGGCTTCTGTCTTGAATGCCACAGCTCTTTCATTATGCTCAACTCTGGTAGTCTTCTCCTCTTCTTTCCTTACCATTAGCTGCATTTCATATGATAAAAGCTTTCCAAACAATGTTGGAGGAGGAATATCTGCTAACTTGGTCATTTCCCTTATGACACAAATCTTGGTATCCCAGTCTTTAGTTAGGGATCTCAAGAACTTATCATTCAGCTCATAATTGCTGAATTCTCTTCCATAGGACATTAGCTCATTAATTATCCTATAGAATTTCTTGTAGCACTCAGTTATGCTATCAGACCTTCCTTGTCTGAAGCTCTCATACTCTTGGTTTAATAATGACTTTCTGTCCTGTCTAACTTCTTCAGAACCCTCCATGTACACTATCAGTGTGTCCCACATTTCCTTTGATGTTTTACAGTGTATCAAATTCTGGAATGTGGCATCATCTATTGCACTTACAATTATATTCTGAGCCCTCTTGTCCATGGTGGCCAGAATAATCTCATCTTTAGTCATCTCTGAAAAGTCCTTAGGGGTTATCTGATTTGCATCCAGGACTGATACTTTCATAGGAACATATGGCCCTTCTTTGACTGTGATATAGATTCTAGGGTCAGAGGCTTCCATAAATAATCTAACCCTTTCTTTCTAGATGCCAAAAATCTCCTTTCTACAAATTGGCAACTTCATGGATCCAAGTTCTTTGTGATTCTCTGTGGAACCCATGTTCTTGATTTTCTTGATTCTGCACTTGATTGTACTGAATCTGCCAACAGGATCTTTTACTCAGACAGTTATGTCCTTTTTGAGTAACCTCCCTCTGATATCACTTGAAAGAAATTGTACCTAATCACCTAGAGGGGGGGGGGGGTGAATAGGTGACTTAATCTTTTTAAACTTTTAGGCAGAATATATCACTGATTTCACAGAACTATAAACAGCATACACAGCATCAATCACATACACAGAGTACACACAGTTTTATAGTGGTTCCCCAAGGTCTGGGTACATCCACTTTCCCCCTTCGCATATCTAGTAGTGTACTAGATTCGGCCAAACTCCTCCACTATTCCTCATATCCTCAGATCTTACACTCAGAACCCCAAACAAGTTCCCACAGCTCAGAGTGATCCCACTCCTACAACTCAGGCTCAACAGTCATACCACTCAGTCTTCACAAAGACCTACACTCAGCCACAAGGCCTACACTCAGAGAAATGAATCTCCTACACTCAGGCACACATGCCCTACCACTCAGCCTTTATAATTTCAGGCTTACAACTCAGATCCCTAAGGATCATACAAGAAATTAAGAATATAATGTATATAACCTCAACTCAGAATAAGAGAGAAGAGTTGACAGGTTTCTTGATGAGTTCTTGGAAGAACTCTGCTGAGATCAACCTCCATTGGCTTTCTTCAAAGCTTCTTGAATGTAGAACACAATAGGGTTGATTCTCTATACAACTGATCTTCAATCACTGCAACTTAAGATTCAGATCTCAATCTGAAACTTTCTTCACAGCCTGGTTCAACAGCTATTTTCTTGGAAGGAGCTCTCTCTCTCTCCAACTTCTTAGATCTTCAGTTGAATTGATTCTTCAATGAATTGCTTGATCACCTTTTCAATCATCTTCTTCTGTTCACAGAATGAGCCTATATATATGCCTTCTTCATGGTGACCGGCTGATCCGGTTTCTCACGACTTTCTGACAACTCTGACAGTCGCAGTAGACCGGCTGGAATGGCAGCTGTCATGTCATCTAGTCACTTCTTGAATTTTCTGTAACTTTCTGAAAGTGTCAAGACAGTCAGTCTTTAAGTGTCGACTCTTATAGACAAAGTATCGACACAAGTTGACTAAGTGTCGACACTAGCCTTCATGGTGTCGACACAACTCCTTGTGTTGTAGAATTTGCTTCTCGACACTGCTTCTTCAACATGTGTCGACACTGATATTGTGTGTCGACACAACTCCTTGTTCTTTAGTGCTTAGTTGAATTCTTGTAAGTATCGACACAACTCCTTTGTGTCGACACATCTTCTTGTCTTGATACTCGCTAAGTGTCGACACATTTTCTTAGTGTCGACACTTGCCTTCTGTGTTGATACTTGCTGAGTGTCGACACATTTTCTTAGTGTTGATACTCGCTGAGTGTCGACACATCTTCTTAGTGTCGACACCTGCCTTTTGTGTTGATACTTGCTGAGTGTCGACACTTCTCCTTGTGTCGACACATTCTTCTTGTGTTGAGACTTTGGCTGAGTGTCGACACATTCTTCATTATGTCGACACTTGTACTTAGACTCTGTTGAAATTTGCTGAGTGTCGACACAACCTCCTAGTGTCGACACTTTCTTCATGTGTTGAGTCTTCTGTTGTGTGTCGACACATTCTTCATTATGTCGACACTTGTACTTGAACTTTGCTGAAGTGTTGCTGAGTGTCGACACAGCCTCCAAGTGTCGACACTTTTGATGTCGACAAAGTTCCTCTGGGTGTCGACACAGCTTCTATGTGTCGACACAGCTTCTCTGGTCATTTCTTCATTGAGTGTCGACACAGCCTGTATGTGTCGACACTTTCCTTCTGGTGTCGACTCTGCATCCCTGGTGTCGACACAATTACTCCAAGTATCGATACTGCTTCTCTGGGTGTCGACACAAGTCTTCTTAAGTGTCGACACTTTTCTTCTGGGTGTCGACACATGGACTTATAAACTTTTCAGCTTTCCCTGCAAATACTTAACCTGCACAACTAAACTCAAAACACATCAAATACATTTTGATGTATATCATTGAGTAGGATCAGGCTTCTTCAAATCAAGTACATTTATTCCAATGTACCCAACAATCTTAAAATTGGCCCGAAAGTTATTTATTATAAGAAAATTTTCACCAGTGGTAGCAGCTATTCATGAGGCTCAATGTGTTCCACTAAGCATAGTCAAAAAAGATATTCCATCATCGGATTCATCCTTTCTGCCTGACTGTATGTCTGGGGTGGAAAGCAGTGCTGAAAGCCAATTTTGGTTCCAAAGTAAACCTGCACCCCTTTCCACACTTTTGAAGTGAAACGTCCATCACGATCAAACATGATGGACTTTGACATTCCATGGAATCGGACTACCTGCTCTATGAAAAACCTGTCCAAGACATCCACATCATGATTCTGACGGTTCGGGATGAACCGAGCCACATTTGTAAGTCGATCCACAACGACCTATATGGAGTCATTTCCAGCACGGTATCGAAACAAGTCATGGATAGAGTCCATAAATAAGTCCTCAAATTTCCATTCTGATATTGGTAGGGGCTGCATCAAGCCTCCTGGGTCGCGACATTCAGCCATGACCCTTTGACAGGCCTGATATTGTGCAACAAAGTTGGTGACGTCTCTTTTCATCCCTGGCTAGTATATGGTCCTTCGTAGGTCAAGATACATTTTAACTACACCGGGTAAATGGAGTACCTCGACTGGAGTGCTTCACAAGAATTGCTTCTCAAATCCTCCCGTTAAAGGGGATGAAACATGATGACTAAATTGCAAAATACTATCATGCAGATTATCCTGCGCTCCATCCAGCTCTTTGCTACTGAGGGTTGACGTTTCAATGCATTTGCAACCCTGTTAGCCTTCCCGAGGTGGTACTGGAGAGCAAATTCATTGTTATGCAATAATTCCAACCACCGATGCTGCTGGAGGTTTAGTGTAACGCCCCAAAAATCGTAATCGAACTGGTTGTGTCCAAGAGAATTTTTTGGGGTCTGTATAGGGGTACACGACCTGAGACATGTGCGTGTCCAAGGCCGTATGGTTCTCTGTGTTGGCCAGCTATGTCCAAAGAAGGACATGGTAGGAAACACGGCAGCGTGACACGGGCGTGTCAACTAACACGGGCGTGTGCATACCCGTGTCACCACCCGTGTTCCCAAGAGTCGTGTCGGTTGGCGTGGCAGTTTTCTGTGATACGACCCTAGGTCACGGGTGTGTCAGGACACGACACGGGCGTGTCAGGTTGAGATACGGGCGTGTCTCAACCCATGTCCTTTTCTGTGCTCGACGACCATATCTGGATCGAGGAACACGGCCTGGGATACGTCCATGTGCGAGGCCGTGTTCGGCCCAGGTTTGAGGATTTTTGGGCGGATCTGAGCCGTTCGTTTCCTTTAATTAAGATCTGACGGCCCAGATGTGTTCCTGCTCTGTTAAGGTCGGGAATGGAGGTTGTATTCCTCATTTGATCTTTAGCATTCTCTTTTTAAGAAGTTTGAGAGAGGAGAGAGCAAGTAGGAAGAAAGGGGAGGTTTCCGGCCGCCGGCGGAGCATCGGAGCACCGAATCGAGAACCGAGATCAGATCCACGGAGGAAATTCCATTGCGAAGGCTTCTATCCGTATAGTTTTTCCTTGGTGCAAAAGCGTACTACAAGGGTAATGATTCTCTACTTGATCATGTGAAGCTCTCCTTCTTTTGCATAAGGAAACCCTCTCCCGTGAGTGTGCGGAGAGTGTGCGGTGTTCCTTGGGGTTGACGGAAATAGTCCCCCTTGTGTTGCATATAGAGTCCGGAATCGAAGTACGAACATAGGAATTGTGTGTGAAGCCTACCCGGACGTGTTGGTCTGGATCGGTGATGTTGCATTTTGTATGGTTTGCCGGAGAAGACTCTGTGCTTTCTGTTTTTTGGGTTTCTACACGGTAGATTACAATAGGGATCCTTGGGGATTAACTCCGAGGCGCACCCGAAAAACTAAGTGGAAACGTAGTTTTGCTAACTTGGCGGCCTGGGAGCTGGCCTTGTACATAATTGTGTTATGTGTTGTTTGGATTATTGCGGGATTTGAGAGAAGCTTGGCTCATGCGTACGTATTAAGGTGACTACGTGGTGTGGGCAACGAGCAAGTGGAATCGGACCTGGGCTATGTGATTCGGTGCGAGAGACCCAAAGAGGGACTGGCCATTGGCATAGTCGGGAGCCTTAGACGTTGGTCAGAAAGGCTAAAAGGCTCACGATGTTGCCATCCCGGGGATGGTGGTGAAGCTACGTAATTGATCAGATTCACCGATAATGTGCCCTGAGTGCACGGGGTGCTTGGGCCGTGAGAGCCTACACCTGTGGCGTAGTATATTCACACTTTTATTGTTTAGCTGGGCTAATGAAATGCAGGGAAGGAGCATCGCCGTCCCGAGTAAGGGGCAGGGTCGTTATAATTTGGTCGGCTTTGGCTGACCGTTACTTTGTTTGCCACCGTGCGGTGGAATGTTGCTTGCAGGTGCTGCAGAGCCAAGTACCAAATAGCTGGCTGAAGCCCATGATGCTGAGCTGGCCCTCAAAGGCCAAAGTGAATTGTTATTTATTTTTGTCATGTGTGGCCGGCCTGCGAGCCGATGTATGTAAAACATTACTTTGTTAAGTGAAACTCTTGTAAGGCCATAAGGCCAAGTACTTTCAGTGTATTTGTTGTTTCATTCCTATAGTAGTCCGTGGACATTTTCAATTTTGGGTTCTTGACAACTGTTTAAAATCTTCCGCTAGAATGCTCTGTGTTAGGGCGAGTAGTCGTAGTTGGAATGTTTTGATATTCTTAAGTAACCCTTCCGACTGTCCGTGGTATATGGCGTCGGGTTCCAGCTGGACCTTCTGTTATATGCCATACGACGGATGAGGGTGTTACAATTTGGTATCAGATTTCTGGTTTCGGTCAACTTAAATGAATTTGTGGACGAATTCGTTTTAAGGAGTGGTGAGCACATGTGTGCGTCATCGTTATAACATCAAAAAGAACCCATGAATGTCCACTTAGGAATGGAAAATACACTTGTTTTAAGGAATCTGAGTGTTCCAAAGATTGCTTTTCGCAATCTATTTGTCGTCTAATCAAAGGTTTTTGCTATGATATGCAGCTAGGAGCGGTGCTGGGAAATCAGAACGCCCGCAATCGGCAGAAAGTAGTGCACCAAGGGACGTGCCTACAACACCTCCTTTGGCGGAAAACATCAGATTGGTTGCTGAAGCAGTCTTTGCTATGATAAATTCCCAACCTGCAAGGCAAATGCACCATGCACCACCTGTAAATGGGCAAGAATAGATTAGGGTGGCAGAGCCGGGGGTGGTAGAGCGCGTAGCAGTTGATCATGTAGCACCAAGGAGGGCTACAGAGAAGCAGCTCAAGCATGTAATGAGCTTTAATCCTCCGAGGTTCGATGGGATTGGAACGCCAACTCATGCTGAGGATTGGCTCTCTACGATAAAGAGGGTCTTGACGGCCACAGAAACTGTTGAGTGGCAGAAGACCACCATAGCGACCTTCCTTTTGGCTGGTGAGGCGAGAATGTGGTGGGACGAGTTGGAGGTTCACCTCTTAGTGGGAAGACAACTTGCGGATGTGCCTATGGAGGAATTCTCAAGGTTGTTCTTAGACAGATATCTACCCTCTGCTCAAAAGCTTGAGATGGAGAATCAGTACTTTGGTTTGACACAGGGAGACAAAAGCATGGATGAGTATCTCCACGAGTTTACGCGGTTGGGTCTTTATGCTGGTGCTATGTTTACTGAAGAGGAGAAAAAGACTAACCGATTTTATGAGGGTCTACGTGGCAACCTACAACTACTCCTTACTGGGCTTAAGGCACAGGGCTTCCTAGCCTTGGTCAATTCGGCCTGGTCATTGGAAAAGGTTGTGAAGAAACTGCAAGAGAAGAAGGACCCAGGGGAAAAGAAGTCAGAGTTTAAAGTGCCAAATGCAAATTCGGGTTTCCGCAGATGGAACGAGAAGCCGAAGACTTTGAGCTCAGCCTCTTCGTCTGGTGCGGAGGGGGCAACCACAAGTCGAGTCCTAAGAGCATGCTATAACTGCAGAAAGATGGGTCATTTTGCTCGTGAGTGTTGAAGCGGATGTGCAAAGTCCGAGAGGAAGCCTGGAGCAACCTACGAAGAGAAAGGGAAGGCGGTGGAGTCAACCGCATCCCATTATGCTCCAGCCCAGCCTAGAGTTTATAACCTTGGTCTGCAAGAGGCCATAAAAATAGCTGGCGTGGTGACAGGTATGAGTTAAATTATAACAGTTTAACTTCATGTAGTTGTTACCTTTTTATATGTTAGTTTATATTTGTTGGTGCTAGGCTTTGTGTTGATTTTTGATTGTCCGGCGACAACCCTGTTTGATACGGGAGCTTCGCATTCCTTCTTGTGCGAATGATTTGTATCGCGCATCGGAGTCCCTTCCTCGATGGCAAATGACAAGTTGGATGTGTTGTTACCCAATGGGTGTTCAATGTGCGCGGATAGAGTTTGTGTGGTTAAGATTCGGATTGGGGATCAGGAGTTTGACTTGCAATCTTTGGTACTACCATTAGTGGTGTTCGACGTAATCTTTGGTATGGACTGGCCTCGGAGCAGCGAGCATGTATTGATTGCAACCGAAAGGAGGTTAAGTTGGGACTAAACACTAATTGGGAGACTACATTTGCTGGCATGAAGTGGTCGGGTAAAATTTTGATGTCGGCCCTTCAGGTTATTAAGGCAGTCCGGTCTGGGGCAGAACTGTTTGTCACATTAGTGCAGGCGTCAACGCCTAAGCTGAGTCTGGGTAGTATTCCAGTTGTGTCCGAGTATCCTAATGTGTTCCCAGATGATCTCCCAGTATCCCCTCCTCAATGGGAGATTGATTTTACTATTGAGCTGGTGCCGGGTGCCAAACCGGTATCATGTTCTCTGTATCGTATAGCGCCAAGAGAGATGGCGGAGCTGAAGGTGCAACTGTAAGAGTTGTTGGAGCAAGGGTATGTACGTCCATGTTTGTCGCCTTGGAGCACACCGGTCCTTTTTGTTAAGAAGAAGAATGGGAGCTTGCGACTCTGTATTGACTATCAGGAGTTGAACAAGCTTATGGAGAAGAATAAGTATCTGATCCCAAGGATTGACGACCTATTTGATCAGTTGGTTGGGTCTACGGTATATTCGAAGTTGGATCTGAAATATGGTTACTACCAATTAAGGATAAGGTAAAGTGACATCCCAAAGATAGCGTTCAGCACGCGGTTTGGGCATTACGAGTTCACGGTCATGTCATTTGGGTTGACCAATGCGCCATTCGTGTTTATGGATCTGATGAACAAGACGTTCAGAGAGTACCTGGATCGTTTTGTGATTGTTTTTATCGATGATATCTTGGTGTACTCGCAGTGTGAGGATGATCACTACAAACATCTGCATATGGTGTTGGAGACGTTGAGAAGGAATTAGTTGTATGCTAAGTTCTCCAAGTGTGAGTTTTGGTTATGCTCGGTAGCGTTCCTTGGTCATGTTTTTAGTGGAGAAGGGGTAACGGTGGATCCGACGAAGATAGTGGAGATACGGGAGTGGCCTGTATTGAATTCAGTGGTGGAAGTCCAGAGCTTTCTGGGACTTGCTGGTTACTACAGGTGCTTCGTAGAGAACTTCTCGCGGATAGCACTACCACTCACGACGTTGACAAGGAAGGATCAAAAGTTTGTGTGGTCGCTGGAGTGAGAGCAGGCTTTTGAAGAATTGAAGAGGCGGTTGACCACGGCGACTATTTTATGTTCGCCGAGTGGGACTGAAGTGTTTGAAATCTATAGTGATGCTTCAGGCAGTGGTATGAGCTGTGTTCTGCTACAGCATGGGAGCGTGATAGCCTATGGTTTACGACAATTGAAGGTTCATGAGCAGAATTATCCGGTCCATGACTTAGAGTTAGCGACCATGATATTTTCTCTAAAGTGTTGGGTTTTTCTCTATGAGGATGGCACAACACTTGTGCACGCAGCGGAAGAATAAAAACATCAAGAAAACCCAAAAGAGATGGGATCGGGCCATGGTAGTTGAATCAAGAAGTTAACATACAACTAGGCAAAAATTACCTCGGTGGCGTTGAGTCACAACTCAACGGAGATGCTCCAAGCTTCGTGTTCTTGCTGGTGGTGAGTTCTACGTGGAATGATATCCACGTCTCTGCAGAAATTCACACGAGCGGGAGAACACCGATTTTTCCGTTGAACGGATAATCGGGAAGGAGAATGACCACACCTTGCTCTTCCACGGACTACTAGGTCCGCGCCAGGAATAGCAACACCAGCGACAATCGCCGGAGAGGTGGAGGTAGACGGAGCGAGCACGGCGGCGGAACCCTTCCGTCGACGGGATTCGGGATCGGCGGAACGAACAAAGAACGACAGACTTTCGTCGATTCGATCAGCGCGAGAACGAAGAATGGCGGAACCGGCGGGATTCGATTCGATTCGATCAGATCGCATATTCCCGAAAACCCTAAGTATCTATTTATACCAAAGGCATAAATAGACTTAGGAATATTGCTATCCGCAGACCACCCAGAAAATTAGGGTTCCAGAATCGGCGAGAATCACCCAGCAGATTCGGTGAGAATCAATCGACGAGAATCACCTAGGATCGACGAGAATCAGTCGGCGAGTATCACCTAGGATCGGCGATAATCACCTAGGATTGGCGAGAATCAGTCAGCGAGTATCAGTCGGCGAGAATCAGAGTACAATACTCGACGATTCACGTCGACCCTCGGTCGACTATTCTTACCAATCCTTCAAGACAACATTTGCCCAACCCGACGATCCTTTAAGGCAACACTTTGCCCATAACCCCATTCAGGTCGGTGATTGGTAACCTTTACCAACACAGTCAATCATCCAACTTCTCCACATCTCTTATGTGCGATCCTGCAGGCTCATATCGCGTTGACAGTGAGATTACATGTTTGACCACTTCTAGATCACCATGGTAACTCCAACAGTCTCCCACTTGATCTTGAAAGTATCAAACCAAAAACCTCACAAACAATGAGCGGCATCTAGCAATGCATCATTGCTCCCCAAGCAATAAGAGTTTATAACTCATAAGCTTTATGACCAATGTATCAGCGTTGTCTTTGTCCCTTTGTCCCTTACATCCGGAAAGAACTAGAGGCTTGGACCGTGTCACCCTCGTAATAGCTCAATCCAAGTTTCTTGATCCAGGACGGACTTCCAGAGAATGGTGAGTCCAATATCACATATTGACTCAACCAAGCATGGCCATGCATTTCTCAGTCCAATTCCATCAGGGGGCCCATGGATGCAACTCCTGTCATACAGGAGGACAAATCCCATATCTGCTCATACACAAACACCCAAATGATTCGTAACATGCCCAACAACTGAAAGATAGAGTACCTAAACACCTAGAGGGGGGGGGGGGGTGAATAGGTGACCTAATCCTTTTTAAACTTAAATGGCAGCAAACAGTTATATCACAGAATCTACTCTACTTTATCACAGCAATCACACAGCAAAATACAATCACAGCACAGTAGATACAGTATTTTATAGTGGTTCCCCAAACTTTGGGTACATCCACTTTCCCCCTTCACCTATCTAGCAGTGTACTAGATTCGGCCAAACTTCACCACTGTCTCAGAACCCAAACTGGTTCCTACACCTCAGGCCCAAAGCCCTACAACTCAGCTTTTCCACAAAGCCTACACTCAGCCACAAAGGCCTACACTCAGCCAACAAGGCCTACACTCAGCCAACAAGGCCTACACTCAGCCAACAAGGCCTACACTCAGAGATTTCAATCTCCTACACTCAGGCTCTCAAGCCCTACCCTCAGCCTTTATAATTACAGGCTTACAATTCACTCAGATCCAAAGGATCCTACAAGATAAAAATGTTTATAGAAATAATAACTCAACAACTCAGAAACAAGAGAGGGGAGTTGAGAGTTTCTTGATGAGTTCTTGGAAGAACTCAGCTGGATTCAATCTGACTTAGCTTTCATCAAAGCTTCTTGAAAGTAGAACTGAATAAGAATGAATCCTCCTGCAGTTGATCCTTGATCTCTGCTTCTTAAGATCCAGAATAAATCTGAACCCTTCTTCTCAGCCTAGTTCCAACGGCTGATTTCTTGGATGGAGCCCTCTCTCTCCAACTTCTTAGATCTGCACTTGGACGGCTAGATCTTCTTGATTTGATACTTGATCAAAAACTCTGTGTACCACTTTAATAACTTGTTCAACAACAATCTGAACAACAGTTTCTGTAAACTGTATGAGCCTATTTATAGGCCTTCTTCATGGTAACCGGCTGGTCCGATCCATAACTGAATTCTGACATCTCTGATAGGTGCTGTAGACCGGCTGGAACGGCAGCTGTCAAGTCATCCAGTCAATTCTTGAAAATCTCTAACTGTCTGAAAGTGTCGAGACTTTCTGTCTTTAAGTGTCGACATTTATAGACCAAGTGTCGACACCAGTTGTGTAAGTGTCGACACAAGTCTACAAGGTGTCGACACAACTCCTTGTGTTGTAGATACTATGTCTCGACACAGATTCTTCTACATGTGTCGACACTGAAATTGAGTGTCGACACAAGTACTTGATCTTCTGTAACTTGCTGAATTCTTCTAAGTGTTGACACATCTCCTTTGTGTCGACACAACTTCTTGTGTTGAATCTGTTAAGTGTCGACACAGCTTCTTGGTGTCGACACATAGTCTTCTATGTTGATACTTGCTGAGTGTCGACACAGCTCCTTGTGTCGACACTTGATTCTTCTGTCGAGACTTCAGCTGAGTGTCGACACATTCCCTTAGTGTCGACACTTGTACTTAGAATAATTTGTTGATCTTTCTGTTCTTTGCTAAGTGTTGAGTCTTTAGCTGAGTGTCGACACATACTATCTTGTGTCGACACTTACTTCATGTGTGGACTCTTCTGTTGAGTGTCGACACTTTGTTCTTGGTGTCGACACTTTCTTCAAGTGCCGACTCTTCTTGTTGTGTGTCGACACATTGTTCTTGGTGTCGACACTTTAACTTAGTCTCTGCTGACTTTTGCTGAGTGTCGAGATAGCTCCAAGTGTCGACACTTTCTGGTGTAGACACAGCTTCACTAGGTGTCGACACATCTCCTTGTGTCGACACTTTCTGTCTGCACTTTTCTTCATTGAGTGTCGACACAGCTCCTTGTGTCGACACTTTCTGTCTGGTGTCGACTCTGCATCCCAGGTGTCGACACAATGACTCCAAATGTCGACACTACTTGTTTGGGTGTCGACACAAGCTTTCTTAAGTGTCGACACTTTCCCTCTGGGTGTCGACACATGGACTTAGAAACTTTTTGCTTCAGTACAGTAATTACTTAACCTGCACAAGTAAACTCAACATACATCAAATACATTATGATGTATATCATTGAGTTGGGTGAGGCTTCTTCAAATCAGGTACATTTAACCAATGTACCCAACAATCTCCCCCTATTTGGAGAAGTCATAACCCTTAGTCAATGATATACATCATTCATAATAAGATTACAAAATGATGTAAAGCAGGATTATGTACAGTAGGGTAAACATAACATGTATTAATTTCACATGTATACAAATACATCAACACAGAACAAATAAGAAATAGACATATTCACAGAACAAACATGAAATATATTGATCATATATTGTTCTAACATCTGTCTTATACATTTTCAGAAGTTCACAAAAATGTTTTACATTCAAAAGATTACAGAATAGACTTCAAGAAAATTCTAAATCTATTTTTGTTCAGGCTCCTTAATAACTATGCCTTTGCCAGCTTGGACTTTAGCTTGGACAGGAGCATCAGCAGTTTCAGCATCAGCAGGCTTCTTGCCTTTCAAATCTTTCTTCTTAAACTCTTCAGCTTTGATCTTCTGCCTCTCAAAATAGTGGTATGACTTAGGAAAGTACTTGCTAGGCTCCTGAGCTGTAGGAGGTAGCTTTCCCATCTTTGCCTTCCTTCTGTATTAGACTATTGCCTCCTGTCTGGTTTCATGTTTTCTCCATTCAGCTTCAGAGAACCACTTGTTCCTGTCTTGAATGTTGTCTTTGGCAGCTTTCCAGGCAGTTAATATAATATTTCTAGAGGTAGGGCTCCACTGTTCAAAGTCTGGCCTTTGTTCTGCTTGTTCCCTAAACCTCTTCTTAGACAGTCTTGTCTCTTCCTCTTTCTGCAATGCCTCTTGCATAGCTTCAGAAATAGGCTGAACAACCTTTTCAATATGAACATTTTCCTTGCCCCCAGATGGGCTATACATTGTCTGTACATCAGCATGAATCATTTCAAAATCTGGAGGTGGATAAATGACCTGAGCTACTTCTGGTTGCTCACCTCCAAGATAGGCAGGGTTAATTCCAGATTCAGCAACATCATTGTCATCACACAGAGGAGGATATCCAAGTGTAGCTCTGATGGAATTTGATATCCACTTAGCATGGTCAGAGCTTGCCTTGACTAACACTCTCTCCCCCTTTATGACTTCTCTAGCCATATGATCTCTGACATCATCCTTCTGAAATATGATTTGATTATCCAAGTATCTGATTCCATCTTTAAAGAAAGGTTTGAGTTTTTGAAGTTGTTCAGATATGGCCTTCTGGGAGGCTTGGATAGCAGTCTTAACAGCAGTGATTTCTTCATGAAATGCTTTGTCAAAATCAGCTTTAATAGTAGCAGTGGAAGTAGAAGATTCAGCAGCCTTGTTCTTTAACTCAGTGACAATAGCATTATGTGAAGCAGTCAAATTGTCATTCATCCTTAGCTGATTTTCAAGAACATACCCTTGCTTCAATGCTATGTCATCCACTGGTGCCTTTATCTTTTCCTGGTGTATTGCCAAGTACACCACTGCATTTCCACCCTTGTGGAAGCATTCTGTCATCTCTTTCTTGTTAAGGTTCATTTCAAACCTTATAGACTTGATATCTTGGGCCAGATCAAATTGCAAAGATTTCTGCCCTTCATCTACATAAGTCTCTATTGCCTTTCTTTGTTCATCCAGTTTTATCTGCAGTGCAACCATTAAAGCACTATAATCAACAGTTGGAGCTTGCTGAACTATAGGCTGTGGTGCAATAGATTGTAAAGCCTTCTTATAACTTTGGCTTCTTCTTTTGAATACATAGAGTTTCTTTTGCTTAGCCCTAGTAGCCTCCTCATCTTCAGATTCTGAGGAGCTGGCTATGTCAACCCTCTCCTTAGGGCTAGGAAGCTTCTCAGGTTGCACATCAGGTGCCTTCTCAGTTTCCTGCCTTGTAGGCTCTTTCAGAATCTGCTCTTGCTCCCCCTCAGCAGTAGCATTCTCTCCTTCAGCAGCAGCCTCCTTTTCCATGTCAAAGTCATGTTGGTCTAGATTTAAAAATAAATCCTCCATAGTGTATTCTTGTGGTGATGGAGCTGGAGGAATACTAGGTTCTTCAACCACTGGATCAGTAACATCTTGAGCAACAGCAGATGTGTCTTCTATGACAGCATCTGGAACTTGACTATCCAGCTGAGTTTGCTGATAAACATCAGACAAATCAGCATCTTCTATAAGAAATTCTAAAGTATTTAGGTCAGTGAGTACCTCTAGTATGGTGTTGGTGGCTTGTTCACTTTCCAGTGTAGAGGGTTCTTCTACAACTGGAAGCTCCCCCTGGCTGTGATCCTTGTGGATGGGGCTAGCTTGAGGTAGCTCCCCCTGGATCTCAGCAACCTTTTGAGGAGCAGGAGACTTTTCAGCGGGCTCTTCCCCATGCTCATCTGGAGTGAATACCACCTGTTCTTCACTTTCAGAACTACTAGTGGACTCTGGTGCCACTGGAGCAGTCTTCCTTTTCTTTTGGGGAGGAATCTCTTTCTCAGAAACAATCTTTTCAGGGGTTGGCAGCTCCTTAGTCAACACCCTGTCCCATCTTGAAAACAACCTCATGTCCATTTTCCTCATGTGGTTTATTTTACTTCCAGCAGCAGTACTCATTACTTCTGGAATCACACCAGCTAGGTATAGACTAATGATTCTGCCTAGGTTGAGCTTCTTCAGACCTTCCTTAATTTTCTCAAATACAATTACTGACTAATCAGTGCTTAGAGTGAAGATTATCCTTGTCATTATTCCAAACATATGGGCAGACACTCTGTCATGCCCTCCTGGCTTGCTGAGTAATACTTTACCAACTATCTCAGAAAGAAACTTTCCTTGATTGTTCATTCCCTTCCTGTTAAACACAGATCCTATCTTCATTGTAGAATCAAGGCCACACCAGGTAAGAGCTTCCCTGGTCTTTGTAGCAGTAACTTCATCTTCCTCTTGAGTTCTTGGCAATTGAAACACCTTCCTCAAGCTCTTTGGTGAAATCTTAACCTTAGTTCCATGAACTCTGGATTTGATTCTGTATCTAGATTCATCCACTTTAGCTCCATTTAGGAATTCAAGAACCTCTTTCTTCCATATTTTTGTAGGTTCAGAAACTAAATACTCTAACCCAGAATCGGCAACTAGGGTTACGACCGCCTGGATTTCTTGATCAGCATCAGTGAAAGCGCCGCGCACCAGCTCATATCCTTCGTTGACGTTCTCCTCTAGCTTAGGCGCCATTAGGGTTTGTAGAATTTGTCTTGAGAGAAGAGAGGTGTCGACACAGAAGCTTGGTCTCGAAACTTTGAAAGCGTGTCGACAAACAAATACAAAACCCTATTTATACCTTTCTGATTTTGAAGATGAACAGGCAGGACAGCTAACTTAAAATGTGTCGACACTGGCAATAAGTGTCGACACTGACTTATAATGTCTCGACACATATGTGTCGACACAAGTTTAGTCAACAGATTGTATGTGTCGACACTTGTTTATGTGTCGACACAACATAACTCGACACATAGTCGAGACGTTACTTAGAAAATTCTGAGTAAAACTTAAGTGTCGACACCACATTGGATGTGTCGACACCTACTTGGCATGTGTCGACACTAATATTCTGAAGTGTCGACACCAACTTCCTAGATGTGTTGACACCTATTTCCTGAAGTGTCGACACTACTATTCTGTGTCGACATAGACTTGTCTATGTGTCGACACCTTTTTACTTAGCCATTTTTAATTCTGTAAACTTACTCTAAGTTTATCATTCCTAGTTAAATTTTAAATCTATTGAACTTAGCTTCTTCTAGGGGCTTAGTATACATATCAGCTATTTGATTATCAGTTTTAACATATTCTAATAAAATATCTTCTCTTTCTACATGCTCCCTAAGAAAATGATATTTAATTTCAATATGTTTTGTTCTACTATGGGATACAGGATTATTAGCTATTGAAATAGCACTTGTAGAATCACAGAAGAGTGGAGTTCTACTTACCTGAAATCCATAGTCCTCTAGCTGATGTTGTATCCACAGAAGTTGAGCACAGCAACTTCCTGCAGCCACATACTCTGACTCTACAGTGGAGATAGCCACACTGGTTTGCTTTTTGCTACTCCATGAAATTAGTCTCCCACCTAGGAATTGACAGGTTCCAGTAGTGCTTTTTCTATCTTCTTTGCATCCTGCAAAGTCTGCATCTGAATAACCTGTTAGATCAAAATCTGCATTCCTAGGGTACCAGAGGCCTAGATAGGGAGTGCCCTTTAGATATCTCAATATTCTTTTGACTGCTGTCAAATGAGACTCTTTAGGGCAGGCTTGATACCTTGCACAGACACATGTAGCATACATGATATCTGGTCTACTAGCAGTCAAGTATAATAGGGAGCCAACTATCCCTCTATACAAGGTTTCATCTACAAGTTTCCCTGCATCATCCTTGCTAAGAGACATACTTGACCCCATAGGAGTCTTCATGGTGCTGGATGAATCCATACCATACTTCCTTATGAGTTCTAGGGTGAACTTAGACTGACATATGGATAAACCACTTTCAGTCTGTTTAACTTGGAGACCCAAGAAAAACTTCAGCTCTCCCATACTACTCATCTCAAACTGACCTTGCATAAGTTTTGCAAACTTTTTGCAAAGGCTGCTTTCAGTAGACCCAAATATAATGTCATCTACATATATTTGGACTAGTATAACTTTGCCTCTAGATTCCCTAAGGAATAGAGTCTTATCTATTTTCCCCCTTGAGAACTTATTCTCAATGAGGAAACTAGATAGGGTTTCATACCAAGCCCTAGGGGCTTGCTTTAACCCATATAAAGCTTTCCTAAGTCTATAGACATGATGAGGTAGAGTTGAATCAACAAAACCTGAAGGCTGTTCCACATAGACTTCTTCCTTAAGGTTACCATTCAGGAATGCTGACTTGACATCCATTTGGTAAACCTTGAATCCTTGATAGGTTGCATAGGCCAAGAACATCCTTATGGCTTCCAGTCTGGCTACTGGAGCAAAGGTTTGATCAAAGTCAATACCTTCTTCTTGCCTATATCCTTTAGCAACCAATCTTGCTTTATTCTTAATGATGACTCCTTGTTCATCCATCTTATTCCTGTAGATCCACTTGGTTCCTATTATATTGTGGTCTTTAGGTTTAGGAACAAGTTCCCAGACCTTGCACCTCTTGAACTGATTAAGCTCTTCTTGCATTGCTTCAGTCCATTGTGGATCTTGTATTGCTTCTTCAAACTTCTTAGGTTCAACTTGAGATAGAAAACTGGAGTAGATTGCTGCATTCATATATCTGCTCCTAGTTTGTACTCCTTGTCTTGGATCTCCAATAATCTGCTCTACTAGATGATCTCTAAGATGCCTGATGGCTGGAGGCATCCTAACTTCTGGTTGAACCTCTTCAGTATCTCCATCATGCTGTACACCTTGTATTTCTTCAGCAATTGGCACATGTAGTTCTCCCCCTGGACAACAGCTACTGTCTTCTACTTGCTGTCTTGCAGCAGGTACTTCTTCTATTGTAAGCTTGTCCATCTTCTTTGTTAAACCTGTGGGGCTGCATACACTACTAGACAACTCATTGTTAATAAGTTTAGTCTCATCAAAAACTACATGCACAGATTCTTCTACAACTTGTGTAGTCAAGTTGTAGACTCTATAAGCCTTACTGTTATTGTCGTACCCAACAAAAATTCCCTCTTGGGACTTGGCAGCAAACTTAGTCAAGTAAGACTTCCCATTGTTAAGTATGAAGCATTTGCAACCAAAGATCCTGAAGTAGGATAGGTTTGGTTTCCTGCCTTTCACAACTTCATAGGGGGTCTTGTTGAGGCCTTTAGTGATAGTAGCCCTATTTATAACATGACATGCAGTATTAACTGCTTCAGCCCAGAAATACTCTGGCAGTGATGTATCACTTAATAGGGTCCTACCAGCCTCTATCAAGGTCCTATTCTTCCTCTCAGCAATGCCATTTTGCTGAGGTGTTCTAGGTGAAGAGAATTCTTGAAATATCCCAAATTCTTCACATAGTATTGTCATGCTATCAGACTGAAATTCAGTACCATGGTCACTTCTAATCTTGACCACTGTACTATTTAGTTCATTCTGAATTTGCTTGACAAAGCTATAGAAGACACTAGGTGTTTCAGATTTCTGTCTTAAGAAGAACACCCAGGAAAACCTTGAGTAGTCATCTACAACTACAAGGGTATAGACCTTCCTACCTAAGCTGTGAACTGGCATTGGACCAAAGAGATCCATATGCAAGAGGTATAAACACCTCACAGCATCTTTGTTTTCTATGCTTCTAAAGGTGGATTTAGTCTGCTTGCCCTTTTGACAAGCTGAGCAAATACCATCTTTAACACACTTAACTTGAGGACCATTCCTCACTAACTCTTTGCTAAAGAGTTTGCCAATAGTCTTGTAGTTAAGATGGGCAAGCCTCTTGTGCCAATTGACACAATGAGAGACTGTCTCATCGGCTACAAGACACACTGGAGAACCACTGTTCTCAACCATAATGTCTAGGCAGTAGACATTCCTCTTCCTATAACCTGTCAAAATGATCTCTTGATCACTTGACCTCTTGATATGACAACCATTTTTAACAAATGAGATGTCATACCCTACATCACTTAATTGACTTATACTTATTAGGTTGTGTTTCAACCCTTTAACATAAGCCACTTGAGTAATGGTAACTAAGTTGCTAGAAATGTTACCAAATCCTTTGATGATTCCTTTTTCAGAACCACCAAAGGTTACTTTTGGACCATCTTTGATTGGAATGTAGTCCTTTAGTAGTCCCCTAGTTCTAGTCATATGTCTGGAACATCCACTGTCCAAGTATCATGTTGGGGTATGGCCACTTGGACTCACCTGCAAAACAGATTAATGAACCTTAGAACCCTTAAAAAATTCTTGGGTCCTTGGTACTTGTTAGTTTGCAATCTGACAAAGCTACCTACTGGCTTTCCAACAGGTAGTTTGGTACTCACTTTGGCACTAGCATTGTGCCAACAGTCCATTGCAAAATGGCCAACTTTGCCACAACACCAACATTCAAACTTATTGTACCTTTGCTTAGGTACAGTCTTTGCTGTCTTATCTACAGCTGACTTGTTGAATGTTGAGGCTTTGCCCTTGGACTTGGACTTGGACTGCTCAGTCCTTGCAGGTCTAATAAAGCCCAGTCCAGCCTTGCCTTTATGATGAACAAATTCATCAATTAAAGGTAGCACTGACTTAGGTTTAGAAAACCTAGCAACTAAGTCCTTCTCCTTCTGAAGATTGATCTCCAGACTCTTGATTTGATCATTCTTAAAGATGATAGTCCCCATCTGAATCACTGTTATGTGTTTCAGCCTGGCTATCTCATTAAGCTTTTGATCAAATTGCTTCTCAAAATCTGTTACAACAGCTTTAAGATCAGCAATTTCCTTTGCCTGACTTTTGGCTAGGGACTTGCTCTTCTTGTAAGCTTGCAACAGTACCTTATATTCATCTATCAGTTGATGAATATCATCCTCAGACTCAGATACACTTTCATCACTTGATGAAGATGAATCTGATTCTGAACTAGAACAAGAAACTGAACTTAAGGTTGAACTTTGTACCTTACTGGGTCCTGGCTGCTCCAGGATTTTGTCATGCTCTGTCAAAGCCATTAGACCTTGGCATTTACTGTCTTCTTGTTCATAAATAGACTCCATTATCTACATGAATTCTTCTTCTTCTTCTTCAGCTAACAGCCCTATGTATGCCTCAGCATCAGACTCAGTTTCTGAAGAAGAGATATCTGATAGAGTCTTCTCCTTCTTGGCAACAAAAGACTTTTCTTTCTTGCCTTTCAAATGAGTCTTTTTCTTGTCACTAGACTCTTTTCTCTTTTCAGGACAATCTGCAATAACATGGCCTTGTCTATTGCAGCAATAGCACACTATCTTAGAACCAGTTGCCTTGTTAGATTTTGTCCTCTTCCTGTCCTTCTTTGAAGACTTTTTGTTCTGATAGAAATCTTCTTTTCCTTGTGAAGTAGAGGGCCTTGTCCTCCACTGATTCTTCTTCAAGAATTTCTGAAAGTGTCTAGTGAAGGCAGCAAAGTCTTCATCACTTTCACTGCTTTCATATTTTGTGCTGACTGACTCATCTGACTCTGATTCAACTACCTTTGGAGGTGGAATTGGTGACTTATTCCTGCACTTTCTGGAAGCTTCAGTCTTGAAAGCTACTGTCCTTTCCTTGTATTCATTTCTTGTTGATTTCTCCTCCTCTTTCCTTACTGTCAGCTGCATCTCATATGACAACAATTTGCCAAACAGTGTAGGTGGAGGAATTTCTCCCAACTTAGCCATTTATCTAATGGCACAGATCTTGGTGTCCCAATCTTTAGTTAGGGACCTTAGGAACTTGTCATTTAGTTCATAGTTACTGAACTCTCTTCCATAAGACATGAGTTCATTCACTATTCTGTAGAACTTCTTATAGCACTCAGTTATGCTATCACCCTTTCCTTGTCTAAAACTTTCATACTCTTGATTTAGCATGGATTTTCTATCTTGTCTAACCTCTTCAGATCCTTCCATATACACAATAAGAGTGTCCCACATCTCTTTGGCTGTCTTACAGTGTATAAGATTCTGAAATGTTGCATCATCTATGACACTCACTATAATGTTTTGTGCCCTCTTGTCCATGGTGGCTAGGACAATCTCATCCTTAGTCATCTCAGAGAAATCCTTTGGGGTTCTATGATTTGCATCTAGAACAGATATCTTCATGGGCACATATGGCCCCTCCTTTACTGTGATGTATATCCTAGGGTCTAAGGCTTCCATAAACAGCCTAACCCTTTCCTTCCAGATCCCAAATATCTCTTTCCTGCATATGGGCAATTTCATGGAACCCAATTCCTTGTGATTTTCAGAGGAACCCATGGTTCTTGATTTTCTTGAATATGTATTTTGACTTAGACTGAATCTGCCAATCTGGATCTCCTCAGACTGTTAGTCCTTTTTGAGGAACCTCCCTCTGATAGCACTTGAAAGATAGAGTACCTAAACACCTAGAGGGGGGGGGGTGAATAGGTGACCTAATCCTTTTTAAACTTTAATGGCAGCAAACAGTTATATCACAGAATCTACTATACTTTATCACAGCAATCACACAGCAAAACACAATCACAGCACAGCAGACACAGTGTTTTATAGTGGTTCCCCATGCTTTGGGTACATCCACTTTCCCCCTTCGCCTATCTAGAAGTGTACTAGATTCGGCCAAAATTCACCACTGTCTCAGAACCCAAACTGGTTCCTACACCTCAGGCCCAAAGCCCTACAACTCAGCTTTTCCACAAAGCCTACACTCAGCCACAAAGGCCTACACTCAGCCAACAAGGCCTACACTCAGCCAACAAGGCCTACACTCAGCCAACAAGGCCTACACTCAGCCAACAAGGCCTACACTCAGAGATTTCAATCTCCTACACTCAGGCTCTCAAGCCCTACCCTCAGCCTTTATAATTACAGGCTTACAATTCACTCAGATCCAAAGGATCCTACAAGATAAAAATGTTTATAGAAATAATAACTCAACAACTCAGAAACAAGAGAGGGGAGTTGAGAGTTTCTTGATGAGTTCTTGGAAGAACTCAGCTGGATTCAATCTGACTTAGCTTTCTTCAAAGCTTCTTGAAAGTAGAACTGAATAAGAATGAATCCTCCTGCAGTTGATCCTTGATCTCTGCTTCTTAAGATCTAGAATAAATCTGAACCCTTCTTCTCAGCCTAGTTCTAACGGCTGATTTCTTGGATGGAGCCCTCTCTCTCCAACTTCTTAGATCTGCACTTGGACGGCTAGATTTTCTTGATTTGATACTTGATCAATAACTCTGTGTACCACTTTAATAACTTGTTCAACAACAATCTAAACAACAGTTTCTGTAAACTGTATGAGCCTATTTATAGGCCTTCTTCATGGTAACCGGCTGGTCCGGTCCATAACTGAATTCTGACATCTCTGACAGGTGCTGTAGACCGGCTGGAACGGCAGCTGTCAAGTCATCCAGTCAATTCTTGAAAATCTCTAACTGTCTGAAAGTGTCGAGACTTTCTGTCTTCAAGTGTCGACACTTATAGACCAAGTGTCGACACCAGTTGTGTAAGTGTCGACACAAGTCTACAAGGTGTCGACACAACTCCTTGTGTTGTAGATACTATGTCTCGACATAGATTCTTCTGCATGTGTCGACACTGAAATTGAGTGTCGACACAAGTACTTGATCTTCTGTAACTTGCTGAATTCTTCTAAGTGTCGACACATCTCCTTTGTGTCGACACAACTTCTTGTGTTGAATCTGTTAAGTGTCGACACAACTTCTTGGTGTCGACACATAGTCTTCTATGTTGATACTTGTTGAGTGTCGACACAGCTCCTTGTGTCGACACTTGATTCTTCTGTCGAGACTTCAGCTGAGTGTCGACACATTCCCTTAGTGTCGACACTTGTACTTAGAATAATTTGTTGATCTTTCTATTCTTTGCTAAGTGTTGAGTCTTTAGCTGAGTGTCGACACATACTGTCTTGTGTCGACACTTACTTCATGTGTGGACTCTTCTGTTGAGTGTCGACACTTTGTTCTTGGTGTCGACACTTTCTTCAAGTGCTGACTCTTCTTGTTGTGTGTCGACACATTGTTCTTGGTGTCGACACTTTAACTTAATCTCTGCTGACTTTTGGTGAGTGTCGACACAGCTCCAAGTGTCGACACTTTCTGGTGTAGACACAACTTCACTGGGTGTCGACACAGCTCCTTGTGTCGACACTTTCTGTCTGCACTTTTCTTCATTGAGTGTCGACACAGCTCCTTGTGTCGACACTTTCTGTCTGGTGTCGACTCTGTATCCCAGGTGTCGACACAATGACTCCAAGTGTCGACACTGCTTGTCTGGGTATCGACACAAGCTTTCTTAAGTGTCGACACTTTCCCTCTGGGTGTCGACACATGGACTTAGAAACTTTTTGCTTCAGTCCAGTAATTACTTAACCTGCACAAGTAAACTCAACATACATCAAATACATTATGATGTATATCATTGAGTTGGGTGAGGCTTCTTCAAATCAGGTACATTTAACCAATGTACCCAACAACAACCACCCTTATCATCACCCTTTCTCAAGGAAGACTTTAGATGGCATCAAAGCACGCTCTTCCTCACTTGATGAATGCTGTGACTTCAGTTCAAAGGAGCACAACACCATTGTCAATTGAGACCTACTCGTGACACGATTGGATGACAATCCACAGAGTAGTCTCAGGTTGGGTCTGTCCAGTACAACTTGTTCACTAACAAGTACCCACGTGATGACTTGATATCACAATATCATGACCTGTGAGAACCGATCATCAGTCAACGCACGTGCTAGCCTTCATGTACCATCATCACCCTTAGCTTCTATGATGATACTCGACCAGGGACCTTTTAAGAATGAAGCTTCAAATAAATCATAGGCTCTCACATTCAAGTCACGTACTTGATGTCCCATGGAAGCGAACATTCTAAGGGTATCTATTATGTTAACATTTAACTATCATATAGAAAAACTCATAATAAAAGAACTTGTCATTAATTGTAAGAGAAAAACTAGGTACACTGTTCATCATATGAACAAATGGACAACAAAATACATGTTTACATGCAATCCACAAGATTCTCACTAGTATTGATCATTTAGGTATCATATACCCATCGATCTAGTATGACCATCATGCTTTCTCTGCGCGAGAGGCTTTGTTAGTGGATCCGCAATATTCTCCTCAGTCGGCACTCTGCAAATGTTCACATCTACTCGTTCGACAATCTCACGAATAAGATGAAACCGCCGAAGTATGTGCTTGGAGCGCTGATGGGATCTAGGTTCCTTAGATTGTGCAATGGCACCATTGTTATCACAGTAGAGAACTACGGGACCAACAATGCTAGGAACTACATCAAGCTCGCCGATAAATTTCCTAATCCATACAGCCTCCTTCGCCGCATTAGCTGCGGTGATATACTCGGCCTCTGTTGTAGAATCAGCAACTGTCTCTTGCTTGGAACTCTTCCAGCTCACAGCTCCTCCATTCAGGCAAAACACAAAACCTGACTGAGACTTGGAGTCGTCTCTATCAGTTTGGAAGCTAGCATCCGTGTAACCACTTACAACGAGCTCTTCCTCTCCACCATACACCAAGAACACATCCTTAGTCCTTCTCAAGTACTTCAAGACATTCTTGACTGCAATCCAGTGACACTCACCGGGGTCTGACTGATACCTGCTAGTCATGCTCAAAGCAAAGGAGACGTCGGGTCGAGTACATAACATCGCGTACATGATTGATCCAATTGCCGAAGCATATGGAATCAACTTCATGCGGTCCTTATCTTCACAAGACTTTGGACGCTGGTCCTTAGAGAGATTCACACCATGAGACATGGGCAAAAATCCTTTCTTGGACTCAAGCATGTTGAACCGCTTCAACACCTTTTCGATGTACGTACTCTGGGTCAAACCCAGCAACTTCTTCGATCTATCTCTATAGATCTTAATACCGAGTATATAAGTCGCATCACCCAAATCCTTCATTGAAAAGCAGTTCCCTAGGTTGTTCTTAACAACTCTCAGGGTAGGAATGTCATTCCCAATCAACAGTATGTCATCTACATACAATATCAGGAAGACAACAATGCTCCCACTGATTCGCTTGTAAACACAAGGCTCATCTTCATTCTTGATGAAACCAAACTCTTTGATTTTCTCATCAAAACGAAGATTCCAACTTCGAGAGGCCTGTTTCAGTCCATAGATGGACTTATTCAGCTTACATATTTTAGTGGCTTCATCTGGGGATACAAAACCCTCGGGTTGTGTCATATACACTTCCTCAAGGAGGTTTCCATTAAGGAAAGCCGTTTTGACATCCATCTGCCAGATCTCGTAGTCATAATATGCAGCAACAACAAGCAATATCCTTATGGAATTTACCATGGCAACAGGGGAAAAGGTCTCATCATAGTCAATACCATGAATTTGCTTGAAACCCTTAGCCACCAGTCGCCCTTTCAATGTCTGTACATTCCCATCCATGTCGGTCTTCTTCTTGAAGACCCACTTGCACCCTATTGGTCGTACCCCTTCAGGTGGTTCCACCAAGTTCCAAACTTGGTTTGCATACATGGAGTCCATTTCGTATTTCATAGCCTCAAGCCATTTGTCGGAGTCCGGTCCATTCATAGACTCTTGGTAGGTTGCTGGTTCATCATCATGATCCATAAGCAACACATTACCTATTTGAGACACGAGAAATCCATATCTCTCAGGCTCAAACCTCGGTCTACCAGATCTACGTAGGACTTGTGTTCCTTGAGCAGGTTCTCTAGCTACAACATCTTGTAGTCCTGTCTCATAATCCAATTCCGGTTCATTCACTACATGTGGTTCTTGAACTTCTTCAAGCTCTACCTTTTCAGTCTTTCTTGATAAGAACTCTTTCTCCAAGAAGACACCAGTCCTTGCGACAAACACTTTGCCCTCAGATGGTAGGTAAAAGTAATACCCTTTCATTTTCTTAGGATATCCCACCAAATAACATTTATCCGATTTGGGTTCCAGCTTGTCAGGCATTTGACGTCTCACGTATGCCTCACAGCCCCAAATTTTAATGAACGACATACTAGGACGCTTCCCAGTCCATATCTCATATGGTGTCTTCAGAACCGTTTTCGTTGGAGCGCGATTCAATGTCATTGCAGCAGTCTCTAAAGCAAAACCCCAAAAGGAAACAGGCAAGTCTGCATAACTCATCATCGAACGTACCATGTCTAACAGAGTACGATTTCTCCTCTCAGACACACCATTATGTTGTGGTGTTCTAGGTGGAGTGAGCTGTGATACAATACCACACTCTTTCAGATGATCACGGAACTCACGACTCAGGTATTCGCCACCTCGATCAGATCGGAGTGCTTTAACCCTTTTACCCAACTGGTTTTCTACTTTATTCTTGAACTCTTTGAACTTTTCAAAGGTCTCGGATTTGCACTTAATAAGATACACATTTCCTGTATCTACTGAAATCATCAGTAAATGTAACAAAGTAGAAATACCCACCTCTAGCCATGGAACTCATGGGTCCACATACATCACTATGTACAACACCCAAGAGATCCTCAGCCCTCTCAGTATAACCAGTGAAAGGAGCTTTAGTCATCGTGCCTAACAAACAAGATTCGCATCGCTCAAATGATTCATAATCAAATGAGTCCAAAAGTCCATCTCTATGGAGCTTGGATATGCGCTTCTCGTTGATATGGCCCAAACGACAATGCCAGAGAAATGTAGGGTTCGAGTCATTTGTTCTTAGTCTTTTATTATTTTCTACATTACAGATCAGATGGTCCAAGTTCAAAACATAAAGACCATTAAACAATTGGGCTACAACATAACAAACATCATTCTAAAATATAGAACAACAGTTGTTCTTAATTATAAAAGAAAATCCAATCATGTCCAAACATGAAATAGATATAATGTTTCTAGTTATGGTCGGAACAAAATATCAATTATCTAGTTCTATTACAAGCCCACTGGGCAAAGAAAGAAGGTAAACCCCTACGGCTACAGCAGCAACTCTTGCTCCATTGCCGATGCGGAGGTCCACCTCCCCTTTACTCAGCAATCTTCTCCTTCCCAGTTTCTGCACATTTGTACAAATGTGAGAACCACATCCGGTATCCAATACCCAGGATGAAGGAGCAGAAAGGTTTATCTCTATAACGTGAACATTTGAAGCAGAAGTCATGCCTCCCTTCATTTTCTGCAGACCTTCAATGTACGAAGGACAGTTCCTCCTCCAATGACCAGCCTTGCCACAGTGGTGGCATTTCCCTTCCTTCACCATGCTTTTCTTTTTCATCAGTGCAGAAGACTTGGGCTCAAGATATGACTTAGGTCCCACCTTCGTTTTCTTAGAGCCCTTGGCCTTGACCTTGCCCTTATGCACCATCAGTATGGGGCTGGCAGGCTTGGCCTTCTTCATATTAATTTCGACAGTTCTCAACATGCCTAGGAGTTCGGGCAGTGTCTTGTCTATTTCATTCATGTTGTAGTTCAAGACGAACTGCTCATAACTGTCCGGCAACGATTGCAGGATCAGATCTGTGGCCAACTCTTGACCAAGAGGAAAACCCAGCCTTTCAAGGTTCTCTATATACCCAATCATCTTGAGTACGTGAGTCCCTACTGAGTCTCGAACTCCCATCTTGCACTGAAACAACGCTTTTGTGATGTCGAACCTCTCTTGACGAGCCTCCCCTTGAAACATTTTCTTGAGATGCTCGTCAATCTCCTTGCACCACATGTTCTCATGTTGCTTCTGAAGCTCAGAGTTCATAGTGGCAAGCATAAGGCATTCGACATCTAAAGCATCATCAGTATAATTCTTATAAGCATCCTTCTCAGCACGGGAAGAGTTCCCGGTCGGCACCTCGGGGGCTTCTTCTTCCAAGACATAGAGCTTTCGCTCTTGCCTGAGAACAATTCTCAGGTTCCTGTACTAGTCCATGTAATTAGTCCCACTGAGCTTATCCTTCTCAAGGATGGCTCTCAGAGACAACGTGGAGTGTGAAACACTTGCCATGGAATTCTACAAGAATTTATGCAGGAAAAAAAAAACAGTACCAAAATTTCAAATACAATTTATTTTAATTTGGACTTCAATTAAAACACTCCCACTATTTTATTCGAAATGATAGCCCTCACTAACAATTCAGAGAGTTCATGCGAGCTACTCTCTTAGTGGACAAGATCCGTATTTCACCAACACAATGAGTCAGCTTTGGCTTTCCTCTCACGATGCGGTTATTTAGGTAGGCAACGCTTGCCAATTGCATCCTCATGCAATTATTGTATGATTGGTGAATAACTCCTTACTCGCATCCATCATATGGTGCATGCCAACCCTATGCCTCTAGGCACTCAACCTTTGAGGTCACCTAGTTAAGCTGGACCCGATGTCGACAGTGGGATATCACAATTATCAGCTCGCACCCTTACCAAGATAGATTAATGCACCTTGCTTTGGCAAGCCCACACTTCATCGATCGAGGCAAGAAGAGTGTCATCCATCGGAAGGCATCCGAACACTTAATATTTGATGAAGGGATTTTGATTATAGGTTAACAGTTAACCATGATCAACATTTGATCAATGTGCACATCCAAAGAAAAACAATTTTTCTAAAACCACATGCATCCCTTATGTGCACAACCTGACACCATCAACATTTGATAAAAGGAAGGGCTAAATCTGAACATCCGGAAACTTCCAAATCCTCAGATTTACATGCATTGGACAAAAGCAAAGACAACTCAACTTAAAGCAGTAGACAAGCTCATCTCTCTATGTTGGATTCAAAATCCAAAACAATCTCGAGGGATGGTTACTGCTAAGAAGACTACAATTTCTAACAATTAGAAATTTCCACGAAATCTCAGACGTTCTTGGCGGGGTACCAAGACTAAATCTAGACATTTAGAACACTTCTAAATCCCTATGTTTACACGCACTCGAATAACAAAACTTCCAATACAATAATCATGGTCGAAACCTCCCTCTGATACCACTGTTGAGTGTTTCTCTATGAGGATGGCACAACACTTGTGCACGCAGCGGAAGAATAAAAACATCAAGAAAACCCAAAAGAGATGGGATCGGGCCATGGTAGTTGAATCAAGAAGTTAACATACAACTAGGCAAAAATTACCTCGGTGGCGTTGAGTCACAACTCAACGGAGATGCTCCAAGCTTCGTGTTCTTGCTGGTGGCGAGTTCTACGTGGAATGATATCCACGTCTCTGCAGAAATCCACACGAGCGGGAGAACACCGATTTTTCCGTCGAACGGATAATCGGGAAGGAGAATGACCACACCTTGCTCTTCCACGGACTGCTAGGTCCGCGCCAGGAATAGCAACACCAGCGACAATCGCCGGAGAGGAGGAGGTCGACGGAGCGAGCACGGCGGCGGAACCCTTCCGTTCGGCGGGATTCGGGATCGGCGGAACGAACGAAGAACGGCGGACTTCCGTCAATTCGATCAGCGCGAGAACGAAGAACGGCGGAACCGGTGGATTCGATTCGATTCGATCAGATCGCACATTCCCGAAAACCCTAAGTATCTATTTATACCAAAGACATAAATAGACTTAGGAATATCGCTATCCGCAGACCACCCAGAAAATTAGGGTTCCAGAACCGGCGAGAATCACCCAGCAGATTCGGTGAGAATCAATCGGCGAGAATCACCTTGGATCGGCGAGAATCAGTCGGCGAGTATCACCTAGAATCGGCGAGAATCACCTAGGATCGGCGAGAATCAGTCGGTGAGTTTTAGTCGGCGAGAATCAGAGTACAATACTCGACGATTCACGTCGACCCTCGGTCGACTATTCTTACCAATCCTTCAAGGCAACATTTGCCCAACCTGACGATCCTTTAAGGCAACACTTTGCCCATAACCCCATTCAGGTCGGTGATTGGTAACCTTTACCAACACAGTCAATCATCCAACTTCTCCACATCTCTTATGTGCGACCCTGCAGGCTCATATCGCGTTGGCAGTGAGATTACATGTTTGACCACTTCTAGATCACCATGGTAACTCCAACATAAAGCTATGGAGGCACTATCTGTATGGTGTGAAGGTCGATATCTACACCGATCATAAGAGACTGAAATAACTGTTAGATCAGAAGGACCTGAACATGAGGCAGCAGAGGTGGATGGAGTTCCTGGGGGACTACACCTTCGAGATAAATTATGTGCCTGGGAAAGGAAATGCAGTGGCGGATGCGTTGAGTCGCAGGGTTCCTGTGCGAGCTAGCTGGTTGTCGGTACATGATGAGAGTTTGGTCCGTGAATTGGAGGCATTAGAGATAACTTGCGTTCGACAAGCAGTCTAGTGCCGAGGCGAAATTGTTTAGGACCGAGGTGCAGCATGACCTAGCTGATAGAGTTCGACGGGCTTTGGTTCAGGATAGCAGCATGAAGCAGATCTTAGATGAATCTTTGGATGGGTCAAATTCTCAATTTGCTGTTGAGGATGGACTGCTAAGGAGGGACGATCGCCTATGCATTCCAAGTGCGGGTAATCTTCGGGAGGAGTTGATGTATGAGGCTCATCATACCAAGTACTCAATCCACCCGGGGAGCATGAAGATGTATAAAGACTGTAAGAGTAGCGAACAAACGACTAAAAAACAAGTCGAAGATTTGAATAATTGAAAGTTTTATTATCCAAAAAAAATCATTTACAAAGGTATGACCTCCCTTTTATAGAATGGAGGAGAAAGGAGAGAGTACAAGAAAATAGTGTGGGACTAAAAATTATATAGCTGTACGGCTAGAAAATAAAGAGACCGAACATGCCGAGCAGTTAGACAAATAGGCTAACCGTTCGACAACACCAGAAGGAAGAGCACAAGTCTCAATAGGAGACCGCTAGACCGCCCGGTCTCGAAGTCGTCTGAGAGAAACTGCTAGACCGCTCGGGTAACAAACAACAACAGTCTGGATACCAAACCGCTGGAGAGTATCCGCTAGACCGCGCGGTCAACAACCAGCCAGACTTAGACTGCCAGACCGCTCGGTCTCATACTTCAACACTCCCACTCAAGCTTTAGCATAGATATCAATCATGCCCAGCTTGTCATAAATGTGGAAGAAGGAAGTAGAAATCAGTTTTGTGAAGATATCCGCGAACTCTTTGTCGGAGGTGACAAACGGAGTACAAATCTATTTCTTCAAGACCTCTCCCCGGATGAAATGACAGTCGACTTCTATATGTTTTGTTCTCTCATGGAAGACCGATTTTTGGATATGTATATAGCAGCCTTGTTGTCACAGAACATAGGAAGAGGATAGTCGTAGACCTCTCCTAGGTTAAACATGAGAGCACGCAACCATTTTAACTCGCACGTGGTTGACGCCATACTCCGATATTCGGCTTCTACACTGGATCTGGAGACAACAAACTGTTTCTTGCTCTTCCAGCTCACAAGGTTTCCTCCAACAAATGTGCAAAAACCTGATGTAGATTTACGATCGCCTTTATCATCCGCATAGCTTGAATCTGAGTAGGCTTCAACCCTCAGATGACCATTCTTCTGAAAGAGTAGCCCTTTTCCTAGTGCTGCTTTGACATACTCTAATATCTTCAAGGCAGACTGAAGATGACATTCCCTGGGTGCTTGCATGAACTGACTAACCTTGCCTACAACATAGGAGATGTCGGGTCTAGTCATAGTGAGATAAATGAGTTTGCCCACAAGACGTCTGTACCTCGTGATATCAGATAGAAGAGGCGAGTCATCTGACCATGCTTTGTCTTCTCCAGTAGCCATGGGATACCAGGCCGGTTTGGCACCAGTCAATCCTACCTCTCGTAGAAGATCAAGAGCATACTTTCGTTGGGAGAGAACCAACGAGTCAAGCTTCCGAGAGATTTCCCCCATATCCTTCGTGACCAAGTGTTGACGAAGGTGTTTCTTTGTCAAGTCCACCCCAGCATGGTCATCGCAAGTAAGAAGAATATCATCCACATACACAGCCAAAACCACCAGTCCCGAGGTGGTTTTGCGAATAAATAAGGAGTGATCGGCCGAATTCCTTGCGAAGCCGATGGCAGCCACAATGCCACTGAACTTGTCGAATCATGCCCGAGGGCTATGCTTTAGGCCATAAATGGCCTTCTTCAACCGACATACTCGTGTCTCCCCCTAAGCAACATACCCAGGAGGTTGCTCCATGTAGACGTCCTCCTGAAGATCCCCATAGAGAAAGGCATTCTTCACATCAAGTTGGGAAATAGCCCAATTCCTGTTGACAGCCACAGAGAGAAGAACCCGGATGGTGCTGAGGCGAGCAACCAGGGAGAAAGTATCAAAGTAGTCAACCCCATAAGCCTGAGTGAAGCCTTTGGCCACCACCCGGGCCTTGTAGCGATCCACGGTGCCGTCGGGGCGAAATTTCACAATAAACACCCAGCAACAGCCAACCACATCAGTACCCACGGGTGGAGGAACAAGGGTCCAGGTACCCCTTTCAGTAAGAGTGGCGATCTATTCATCTATGATAGATTTCCAATGAGGAATAGCAAGAGCCTCCTATTAGGTGCGGGGAGTGGCAGTAGTCGGGATAGCCAAGGCAAAACACCTGCGAGAAGGAGTAAGCCAATCATAGGAATCAACTGCCGTAAGTGTGTGTTGAGTACACGCGCGCACCCCTTTGAGAAGAGCAATGAGAAGATCTAGGTCAACACGTGCTTCAGTGACCGGAGCGTCCGTGCTGGAGAAGGCTGGCCCGGGACTAGAGAGATGGCTACGGAGAAGAGGGATAAGGTGGAGGGGGTATGAAGGAGAGAGGTGGAGACGGAGGAGGAGATGAGGGAAGAGGGGATACGTCGATATACGTGGAAGGAACGGAGAGAGATGGTGGAGAAGTAGAGACATCAGGAGGAAGAGGGGACTCAGGAGAGAAGTAGGACGCATTCTCGAAGAAGGTCATGTCTGCGGAGACAAACTGCTTGTGCAAAATGTGGTCAAAACAACCATATCTTTTTTGAGTGGTAGAGTAACCCAAAAAGAAACACTTGGTGGAACGGGGGGAAAGCTTGTCACGTGTAGCGGATGGAGCGTGTACGAAAGCCGTACACCCAAAAATATGGAGAGGGAGAGGAAATGGTTCCTTTTTCGGGTATAGAATGGAGAAGGGGGTCTGGCCGTGGAGAACCGTATAGGGAAGGCAATTGATGAGATAGCAGGCGAGGTGCACAACATAGCCCCAGTAGGAGCGAGGCACCTGCATCTACATCATGAGAGTGCGTGTGACATTAAGGAGGTGATGGTTTTTATGCTCCGCCACCCCATTTTGCTGGGAGGTGTAAACACAGCTGGTCTGATGAACAAAACCATGTTGCATACAAAAAGAGGAAAACTCATGACTAAGATATTCCTTAGCATTATCAGAGCGAAAGACTTTAATAGAAATATCAAACTGAGTTTTAATCATATAATAAAAGGATTGCCAGACAAAAAAGAGTTCAGAGAGATCTTTTAATAGATACACCCAGGTACACCTAGAGAAATCATCAATAAAAGTTACAAAGTATGAACTACCCTGACTAACGGTGATAGTAGGAGCAGGACCCCAGACATCAGAATGAATGAGATCAAACGGGAGAGAAGAGCCATGACCTTGATTCGACGGGAAGGTGGAGAGATGATGTTTTCCAAGCTGATACGCATCATAGTTGAGCGGAGGACTGGTCTGAGGTAAGTGGGGAAGAAGCTGATGAAGAATCCAAGGAGGAGGATGTCCAAGCCAAAGATGTCATTGAAGCAGATCTGTAGATGAGGAGGAGTAGGCGGACAGAGAAGAAATGTTGTCGAGGAAGTAGAGGCCGCCGCTCTCAGTCCCAGTAGCAATCGTCCATTGGGTCCTCGGGTCCTGAAAAGAACAAGAAGTTGGAGTGAATAAGACGGAGCACTAAAGTTTCTTACATAAAGTAGTAACGGATAATAAATTACAAGGGAACTTTGGGACATAGAGAGTGTCCTCCAAGTGAAGCGACGGGGTGACTTGAACCATGCCCGTCCCATGAACCGGGGAAGGTGAACCATCCGCAACACGAGCCGGGGGCAACCGATCATGCGTTTTGAGGAGAGAGAAGCAATGAGGATTGCCGGTCATGTGATTTGTAGCACTAGAGTCAATCAGCCATTTACCTTGGATAACGACGTGGGCACTACCTGAAGTCGCGGCCACAGAAGCAGACGATCGAGAGGAGGCGGAGGTTGAGGAAGATGCATCACCGGAGTGGCGAAGATGAGGATGTTTCTGACAGCAATGGTCAACAGAATGACCGGTACAACCACAGTAAGAGCAGAGGAACCTGGACGAACCGCGCCCGCCAGACTGGCTGCGGCCACTAGTGCCACCCTGCTGAGCCTGGTGAGCATAGGAATCCTGTGGAGGAGGGGAGGACAACAGAGGACACTGGAGCAGTGAAGTAACAGCAGCGATGCGAGCCGCGGTGGCATCCAAAGTGGGAGGCTCCGCCTCGCCCAAGATCTGCTGGCAGATCATATCAAAGGATTTGGGAAGGAGCAGAAGATAACAAACAACCAGGAGTTCCTGGTAAGTGCTTATGCTGCTCGGCCAAGTCCGCGAAAAAGGGGCGATTCTGGAGGATCTCGGCGCAAAGAGCCTGAACCTGCTGATAAGCCGCAGCAGGAGACATGGAAGGACGGGAGAAGAGGTCCACATAGAGAGTATAAATGCGGGACATCTGGCCCCCCTTCGAATAGAGAGCAGTGAGGTGAAGCCAGGAAGCCTTGACCGTTTCATCATGGCGGATGACGAGAAGGCACTCATCGGAGAGGCTGTTGGCTAGCCAAATGCGGACAAGCGCATCACTCGCATCCCAGACATAAAATTGAGCAGAGTTAGGAGGAGGAGGGTCATTAGTGAGGTGATGATGTTTGCGGTGAGAGCGAAGAAGAAATGTGAAAGAAACGCTCCAATCCGGATAGTTGGACCCAACCAGTTTAGAAACAGTGCCAAGATTTCTAGAAGGAGTAGGAGGAGGAGCCACAGGAGTGGTGGAGGTAGAGATGACGGGGGTGGAGAGACTTGAAGTGTCCATAGAGAAACAGAGGAAACCGTGCGAGTAGAAGAAAAGTCGTCGGGAAAGAAAAGGGAGTAAGCCGCGTGAACAAAGGAGGAGGCCGCGATAAGAGAAGGAGACCACAGCAGAAAAGAAGGAAACTGCAGTGGGTTAAAGAAAAGAAGCTACAACGGTCACGGTGTCAACACACCAGCGGCCAGAAAGCAGACCAAAGCACAGGAAAGAGGTCGCGCGAACTGAAAAGAGTCCGAGTGAACACAGAGAAGAGAGAGCGGAAGGAAAGAAAAGAGCCCGGGAAAACAGGTCGCAGAAAAGAGGGAAGGAAGTCGCGCAAACATGGTAGCGACAAGGCAAAGTAGCCGCGTGAACAGAAAACAAGCCGCGCGGACAGAATAGCCAAAGTAGGAATCAGGTCGAATCGATCGCTTGCTTTGATACCATGTAAGAGTAGCGAACAAACGACTAAAAAGCAAGCCGGAGATTTGAATAATTGAAAGTTTTATTATCCAAAAAGATATCATTTACAAAGGTATGCCCTCCCTTTTATAAAATGGAGGAGAAAGGAGAGAGTACAAGAAAATAATGTGAGACTAAAAAATTGCATAGCTGTGCGGCTAGAAAATAAAGAGACCGAACAGGACGAGCGGTTAGACAAATGGGCTAACCGTTCGGCAACACCAGAAGGAAGAGCACAAGTCGCAATAGGAGACCGCTAGACCGCCCGGTCTTCAAGTCACCTGAGAGAAACTGCTAGACCGCTCGGGTAACAAACAACAACAGTCTGGATACCAAACCGCTGGAGAGTATCCGCTAGACCGCGCGGTCAACAACCCGCCAGACTTAGACCGCCAGACCGCTCGGTCTCATACTTCAACAAAGACATGAAGAAGTTGTTCTGGTGGCCAGGACTAAAGAAGGATGTAGCATTTTATGTGGCCAAGTGCCAAACTTGTGCCTTGGTGAAGGCGGAGTGCCAGAAGCCCGGAGGTTTCTTGAAGTCCCTACCTATCCCGGAGTGGAAGTTCGACGACATTTCTATGGATTTTGTGCATGGTTTACCAAAGTTGCTGAGGGAAATGATGCCATCTGGGTGGTCGTGGATAGGTTGACAAAGGTGTCGCATTTCATCCCGAACAGGAAGGAAGATCCGGTGGAAAAGTTAGCCAAACTATATGTGGATAATATTGTACGATTGTAAGGTGTGCCCCGCAGTATTGTTAGTGACCGAGATGGACGCTTCACGTCGAACGACTGGAGTCTGTGCATAGTTTGTTGGGAACTAAGTTGAGTTTCAGCACAGTCTTTCATCCGCAGACGGATGGTCAGACCGAGAGGGTCAACGAGACGATGGAGTACATGCTTCGTATGTGCGTCTTGGATTTCAGAAAGCAGTGGGAAGATCACATATACATGGTGGAGTTTGCATATAACAACAGTTATCAGACAAGTATTGGAATGATGCCTTTCAAGGCCTTGTATGGGAGAAGGTGTCGCACGTCGTTGTCTTGGTTGGAGATAGGCAAGACAAAGTTATACAAACGTCAAGCGGTGGAAGACGTCACTTCAATGATATGTACGGTTCAAGAAAAGTTGAAGATCGCTCAGGATAGATAGGCAAAATACTATAACGCCAAGCATAAGAACGTGGAGTTCGGTGTTGGCGACTGGGTGTATTTGAAAATCAAGCCATTTAAGGGTGTCTCGCGGGTTCGACGCTTGAAGAAGCTGAGTCCGAGATACCTTGGACCGTTTGAAATCCTGGAGCGTGTTGGCGAAGCAGCATATCGATTTAAGCTGTCAGTGGAGTTGAGTGGGCTGCATGATGTGTTCCACATATCAGTGTTGTGGAAGGTGGTGTAAGAGCCTTCGCAGGTCGTTGCGGTCGATCAAGTGCCAGTTGAATACGGGTTGACGACAAAGGTGAAGCCAGTACGCATTGAAGACTTTGAGGTTAAACGACTCCGCAACAAGGAAATCTGAATGTTTAAAGTCTGTTGGGATAACTGCGGGCGTGAGGAGCTATCTTGGGAGCGAGAGCAGACTATGATGGAAGAATACCCCGAGTTATTCCACTCAGGTAACATTTAAACTTTGTGTACCTTTTTCATAATTTTGGGATGAAATTCTTTAAGTGGGGGAGATTTGTAACGCCCCAAAAATCATAATCGAACTGGTCATGTCCAAGAGAATTTTTTGGTGTCTGTATAGGGGTAAATGGCCTGGGACACGGGCGTGTCCAAGGCCGTGTGGTTCTCTGTGTTGGCCGGCTGTGTCTAGAGAAGGACACGGTAGGAAGCACGGCAGCGTGACACGGGCATGTCAACTGACAAGGGCATGTGCATACCCGTGTCACCACCCGTGTTCCCAAGAGTCGTGTTGGTTGGCGTGGCGGTTTTCGGTGATACGGACCTATGTCACGGGCGTGTCAGGACACAACACGGGCGTGTCAGGACACGACATGGGCATGTCAGGACACGACACGGGCGTGTCAGGTTGAGACACGGGCGTATCTATACCCATGTACTTTTCTGTGCTCGACAATCATGTTTGGATCGAGACACACGGCCTGGGACACGGCCATGTGCGAGGCCGTGTTCGGCCTAGGTTTGAGGAATTTTGGGCGGATCTGAGCCGTTCGTTTTCTTTAATTAAGATCTGACGGCCCAGATGTGTTACTGCTCTGTTAAGGTCGGGAATGGAGGTTGTATTCCTCATTTGCTCTTTAACATTCTTTTTTTAAGAAGTTTGAGAGAGGAGAGAGCAAGGAGGAAGAAAGGGGAGGTTTCCGGTCGCCGGCGGAGCATCAGAGCACCAAATCGAGAACCGAGAGCGGATCCGCAGAGGAAATTCCATTGCGAAGCCTTCTATCCATATAGTTTTTCCATGGCGCAAAAGTGTACTACAAGGGTAACGATTCTCTACTTGAGCATGCGAAGCTCTCCTTCTTTTGCATAAGGAAACCCACTCCTGCGAGTGTGCAGTGAGTGTGCGGTGTTCCTTGGGGTTGACGGGAATAGTCCCCCTTGTGTTGCATATAGAGTCCGGAATCGAAGTACGAACATATGAATTGTGTGTGAAGCCTACCCGGACGTGTTGGTATGGATCGGTGATGTTGCATTTTGTATGGTTTGCCGGAGAAGACTCTGTGCTATATGTTTTTCGGGTTTCTACACGGTAGATTATAATAGTGATCCTTGGGGATTAACTCGAAGACGCACCCGGAAAACTGAGCGGAAACATAGTTCTGCTAACTTGGTGGCCCGGGAGCTGGCCTTGTACATAACTGGGTTATGTGTTGTTTGGATTGTTGCGGGATCCGAGAGAAGCTTGGCTCATGCTTACGTCTTAAGGTGACTACGTGGTGTAAGCAACGGGCAAGTGGAATCAGACCTGGGCTATGTGGTTCAGTACGAGAGACCCAAAGAGGGACTGGCCGTTGGCATAGTTGGGAGCCTTAGACATTGGTCAGAAAGGCTAAAATGCTCACTATGTTGCCATCCCGGGGATGGTGGTAAAGCCACGAAATTGACCGGATTCACCGATAATGTGCCCTGAGTGCACAGGGTGCTTCGGTCGCGAGAGCCTACACCTGTGGCGTAGTATATTCGCACTTTTATTGTTTAGGTGGGCTAATGAAATGCAGGGAAGGAGCATCGCCGTCTCGAGTAAGGGGCGAGGTCGTTATAATTTAGTCAGCTTTGGCTGACCATTACTTTGTTTGCCACCATGCAGTGGAATGTTGCTTGCAGGTGCTGCGGAGCCAAGTACCAAATAGCGGGCCGAAGCCTATGATGCAGAGCTGGCCCTCGAAGGCCAAAGAGAATTGTTATTTTACTCTTGCCATGTGTGGCCGGCCTGCGAGCCGATGTATGTAAAACATTACTTTGTTAAGTGAAACTCTTGTAAGGCCAAGTACTTTCAGTGTATTTGTTGTTTCATTCCGATAGTAGTCTGTGGATATTCATGATAGTTGATTTTCAATTTTGGGTTCTTGACAACTGTTTAAAAGCTTCCGCTAGAATGCTCTGTGTTAGGGCAAGTAGTCGTAGTTGGAATGTTTTGATATTCTTAAGTAATCCTTTCGACTGTCCGTAGTATATGGCGTCGGGTTCCAGCTGAACCTTCTGTTATATGCCATACGATGGATGGGGGTGTTACATTTAGCTCCTTCTGGGTAAAGCTATTCCTCAGGCTTTTATGACTGGATAAGATCTCACACCTAACTTTATATAAATAAAGCCTCCAAAACTTATAGGGCAAAGACTTCCATGCCCCAACTCCGGATAGTGGGCCGAGTAGTTCAGCTTATACGGCTTAAATTGCCGAGGTGCGTAAGTGATTACCTTATCGCAACTCCTAACCCATTCAATGATGCATCATTGTAAATATGGAACTCTTCGATTCTTGAGGGCATTGTAAGAATCGAGGTAGCAATCAAGCGATTCTTCAATTCATAGTCTCGTACTATGGTATTTATTGAAACACAGTGTCTGCAGCGGTCTGTCTTGGTTCTCGAGTAGAATGAAGATGATCACAAGATGGTCCAGGAATGGTTCAAACACCTTGCAGATGGTTAAATAACCCATCTATTCCAGCAGTGGGTAGGTATTTCGCACAATGAGCATGTTTAGCTCTTTATATCGATGCACAAAACATCATCTACTAGATAAGAGAACAACGAGGATGGTTAGAAATATACACCAATTACCACGTCCGAGGATGGTCCCTGTTAAAAATCTAGAGCATTAGCCTCTAGTAGTGCGGCTCTGCCATTCCTTGACTGGTCCCTTATGCCTGGGTAGCCTTTATGGCCTCCTCATTCTAGTTCTCTATTTGCAACCACAGCTCCCTGCACTGCTCATAATCTTGGCCAACTCGTGGCTTACGGGCAAAAAGCTCAAATGTGTTCGGGCTAATGACACAAAAAGTAGTTTCCTGTGAAGGGAACATCTCTTTGCCATATTGATGTTGGCTGGAGTGTTGATCGGGATGCCTGTTATGTTAGTAGCGGGGGTGTTAGTGTAATATCCCGACTTCTATTGGGCCACCAGAACCCTACTGGGCCCAATAAAAGTGACCCGAACCCCTACCCGTGACCTGGTAGGAGGTAACCCTAAGCGGAAATTGGAGCTAGAGAACTCTGATTTGGGTTCTGTCAATTCTTGTGGCACTGTATAGTTAATACGAACGCATCAGAGCTCGTTCCGTTTGACCCCGAGGTCATATGGTGGATATGACCATTCCTCGTAAAATGTCACGAAGACAAGATTTTGAATATCGGTCTAGAGAACTCCGATTTAAGTTCTATCAGTTCCTATCATCTCTAAAAGTCAATACGAGCGCGTCGGATCTCGTTGTGTTACAATCCGAGGTCTAATGATGAATATAAACATTTTGTCTGATTTAGTGCACCGCGACGTGCAGATTTTGGACTTTTACCAAACTAACTCTAATTCAACCCCAGCCAGTGGCACTGGACCCGTATGACCAATACAAAGTCAAACGAATTCGTCACGATCAATTTCAGTGACGGATAGTCAAACTGTGGTCAATTCAAGTATAGTCGTGCTCCGAAAAGCGTGCACACACAAATTATGACACGACACCCCAACTTTGACCCAACATCCGATATCTTGGACCTACTTTAACTTTGACCAGCATGGGGGACCCACCCTAAGGTTGATTGTGGAAACCACCCGTCACCACACATCTTCCCAAAACCCCGAGGTGATGGTAAGGGGGGACGGGGGTACATGAACACAAAGGATCGCCTGCTGCAGGCGGTGTGGGACTAACCCCAACCACAGGACCGCGGGGATATTTCGCCACACAAGGGGGCCCACCGAGGTCAACACCCAGAACTGGAATGCGATGGGGAAAGCCCAAACATGCGGTCCCACACACACGTGTCCTGCTGGCTAATATAATCTCCACACACCCCCGCAGCAGGACAACCTCGCTCTGATACCATGTGGAAACCACCCGTCACCGCACATCTTCCCCAAAACCCCGAGGTATGTGTAAGGGGGGACGGGGGTACATGAACACAAAGGATCGCCTCTGCAGGCTTGTGGGACTAACCCCAACCACAGGACCGCGGGATATTCCGCCACACAAGGGGGCCCACCGGGGTCAACACCCAGACCTGGAACGCGATGGGGAAAGACCAAACATGCGGTCCCACACACACGTGTCCTGCTGGCTAATATAATCTCAACAGTCCTCTTATTGAGCCCAAGTTAACGGGGTTCAACAATGCCTCCCATACATTGCTTCGTACAGAGCCATCTTGATGCTAGCCTGGTAGCTATTATTTTAAGAAAACTCAACTAGGGGTAACAACTGTTCCCAAGGCTCATTGTGATGCACTATGCAAAGTCGAAGTAGATACTCTATCATTCGATTTGTCCTTTCCATTTGTCCATCTGTTTGTGGGTGGAAGGCAGTGCTAAGGCCAACTTGGTCCCCAAGTATGCCTTCACCCATCTCCATTCCTTGGATGTGAATCGTCCTTCACGATCCGATACAATAAACTTTGGCACTCTATGGAAACAGACTACTTGCTCTATGAATATCCTGGCTAGAATATCAACACCGTCTCCCTATTGGTTTGGAATGAACCATGCTACTTTGGTGAGTCGATCTACAATAACCCATATGGAGTCGTTTACAGCACGGGACTGAGGAAGACTGTGGACAAAGTCCATGGAAATGTCCTCAAATTTCCATTCGGGTATAGGCAGGGGCTGCACCAGGCCTCTTGGGCTGCGGCATTCAGCTTTAACCATTATCAGCTATGAAGTTGGTAATATCTCTTTTCATTCCAGGCCAGTATTTGGTCCTGCGTAGATCAACATACATTTAACCACACCAGGGTGGATGGAGTACCTTGACTGGTGCGCTTCGAGCAGAATCTCTTCACAAATTCCTCCGGTGGAGGGGATGCATATATGATGCATGCACTGCAAGATACCATCATGTAGATTATAGTCCTCCTGTAGTTGAATCTTTAGCTCCGCTAGTTCTCTTGGGGACATCTGGTAGGGTGCTTGGGATACCGGACGTGCTCCGGTCACAAGCTCGATCTGAAAGTCGACTTCTCGCCGTGGTGACAATCCAGGGAGCGAGCCCGGAAAGATTTCCGGGAAGCCGCGTACTACTGGGACCTTGGCGAGCTCTTATGTTTTGTCCTACATTTCGAAGTAAATAAGGTATATCTCGTCATTTTGTTGGACCGATCTCATAGTCTGTGCAAAAGTCAAAATAATACGAGAGACAGATGGTACACCTGTCAACGTACTATCCCAACCATTTCGGTTCTACAGTCGAACTTCCCGCATTGAACAATTTATTTACGCCTTGAACTCGGCTAGCCAATCCATTCCCAGTAAGATATCAAATCGGTTTATTTCTAAGATCATTGCAAAGATTTCAAATTCCACGTCTCCTAGCATTGCCTGGAATGTATCTTTTTTTGTTGATGTCATGTCTGATCCATCTGGTAGACGAATCCGTATAGACAGTCCCTATGAACGAGCAACATTCTCCTTAGTCATAATGAAATGTTGGGACACAAAGGAGTGCGTCGCTCCAGTGTCTAAGAGGGTCTTGGCGGGGTGTCCTTCTACCATCAAAATTCCTGACAGAATGGGGAGCATATATATCGTATTTTAATGTACAAGATGTAGGTATGCAAAACATATCCTAGTATGGCATAAGTAACAACATCTGACATATCTATTTTGCCTAATATATATACCTATGACTACATCAGGGGCTGGTCCATGCTGTAGATCTAGTGCATAGGCCTCCAGAGGCACTGCGCGGCCCTGTTGGCCTCTCCTTCCAGCTCTGCCTCGATAGCCTCTCTGGCCCTGTCCTCGTGCTGGCTACCCACCGTGCACAGCTCTTAGCCCTGGCATTCCTGCTGCCTGTGGGCAGAAGGCACTCATATGTCCTAACTGGTGACACAAGAAGTAGTTCCCTGTGAATGGAATGTCTCGTCGGACTACTGGTCGGGCTGTGGTGCTGGAGTTGGTCTGACATACTACTGCGGTGCTGGCGGTGTTGGTGGGCGCCTATAAGGCTGTCTACGGTGTCTCTTCCTGCACCCTCTATCCTGTTAATGGGGAACAGCTCCACTATCTTGTCTTAGACCTCTAGGGACCTTGACCTGTCCTCTGTATTGCTGGGCTACCATCCATTGGTCCAACTCTAGCGCCGCTGCGTTAGTAGCTCTAATGTGCAAGGTAGACTGAGAGATCATAATCAGAGCCTGCCATAGGTCATCACGTAGGCCTCGGTAGAATCAGGAAGCTCTATCCCTATCGAAGGCAGCCAAGTACCCGGCCAAGAGTGCCAGGTGTATGAATTCCCTGTCATACTTAGGCACTGTCTGATCACCCTGTCGTATGTGCAGGAACCTCTCCTGCAAAATAGCTCGGTCTACGTCTGTAATAAAGAACTCCAGCAGGGCCTCTGAGAATTCTCCCCATAGGTATCGCTCATCATCCATCCTCTAAAAGTCGAGCAGTTGGCCGCTCCCCACCAATCCCTAGCATATCCTTCTAACAAGGTCACTACCAATGAGACAACAGCTACTGCTGGGCACATCGTGCCAACTAGCAGCTCCTCCACACGCTCCACCCACTCCTCTGACTGGATGGCAGTCTCCGTGCCTCTGAAAGTGGGACGCCTTTGAAAGAAATGGTATGCCTCAGATACCAATTGAAAGAATGGGGATATATCTAATATAATCTAGAGGGGGTGAATAGAGTGATTTAAAAAACTATTAGCTAATTTTAAAATTTATCAGAGAAATAAGTGATAATAGTAGTAGTATAAAAAGAAATGGAAGCTAAGATAAACTACACTATCACAGCACATCAAAACAAAGAGAAAATGAACAACCAGACAACACAAGAATTTTATAGTGGTTCCCCAAACTAGGTACATCCACTCTTCTACCACCCTGGTAGGAATCCACTATCAGGGTTTTGATCAAATGACTGCCACCACAAGATCTATTTACAGGGAGATCTCAGAACCCTTTAGGCTTTTGATCAGGTGCCCAAAAACCAACAATAAACTTTTGAAGGGAGTTAATAAACCCTTTGTACCGGAGGTTGAGAGAGTTGATGGTGTCTTTTCTTTTCTCTATTCAACAGAGAAGACTCGGTAGATTGCTATTGTCAAAGCTCCTTCTGAAATGTTGAGATTTTCAGAAATCTTGGAGCCTTGCTCAGGGTGTAGGTCTTCAGCCTTGTCTTGTTGAAATCCAGGAACTTGTAGACAGATCTAGAGTTGTTGTCCTTGAGGATTCCTGGACTAGAAGTTAAAGAAGACTCTTGATATAAGATTGATGTTCTTCTTCAGTCTTCTGAAAGATCAAGTGGAAAATAAAGAGTTTCCAACATAGAGAAGGAGTAGATATTCTTCAATATATTTTTGTATCACTTCTCTGTATAACTTCTTGTGTTATGTATTCTGTGTATATCACTGTGTATCTTTTCTTCTTGCTTGCTTGTATCACACCTCTTCTATAATCTTATCTGAACGAAAATCCTCTTTTATATTCTACTGTCAAATTCTCCTTTTGAATTTTGAATTCCAAGCATTAATTGTTGACTAACTCTGGAAAATGAAATGGTTGGAATATATTCTTGAATGAGTTTCCCCAACTATCCCATTAAAATAAGCAAGAAATTAACTCCGATGAAATCCATAATAATGCTGCTAAGAACGGCTATATTCTTGAGAATATAAGCATTAATTACTCAGAGAATTTCTGCTAAATAATATAAGAAATTGGCAACAGAAATAAGGAAAACTTATCAAATTGACTCGGGACAGAAATCGTCGACCTCTGGGCAGAATTCGTCGAATGGAGTTCCAAGTTCGTCGAGCTGAGAAATCCTGTTTGTCGACCTGAGCTCAGCGAACTATAAATGGGAAATATCTTGCCAATTCTGCGCTCCAAGTTCATCGAACAAAGAATCTGTCTTCGTCGACCTGAGTTCAGAGAAAATAAACTGGAAAGAATCTGTCAAAGTTAAATTCCATATTTCGTCGAGTAGAGAATCTGTCTTGAGGAAGAAATCATCGACCTGAGCTCGAATATCGTCGAGCTCAACCCAGAGAGAGATTTTTGAGTTCGTCGATCTGCGATCGACGATCGACGAGCTGAGTTCGAAGAACTTCGAACTAATAATCTGAACTTTGAATTCTTCTAAATTTTAAGTCTACTGAAGTCCTCTACTGGCTGGTCCATGAAGATTGATACTAATGACTAGCCTAAACTCTAGGACTAACAGACTTGACCCTAGCTATATAAGGTGGGTCAAACATCCTAATTTGTGAACCTAGCCCAAATTCAAACTAGGGATCCAACAATCTCTCCCTATTTGGGTGAGGTCACTAATATAAACAAAGAAAACACTCATAAAGCAAAATAAAAGATATCTGGCAGAAAATAAAGATCTAACAGATATATGTACAACAGGTGCTTTATGATTAAACACAAAATATTTCAAAAACACAAAAAACAAGCAGTTATTTGTTTTTCCTAGACTTCTCTTTCTCAGCTTTGTCAGATGATTGTCTGAAAATGATTTCTCTGTTAGGGTTTGCAGCTTCTCTCTTAGACATGGTCATGTCAGATGCTCCAATAATATTGACAGAGGTTGCTCTTGGAACAACTGCCTCTGGATGTAAACTCATATAGGCATCAACATTGAAGAACTGATTAACTTTATCATACCTTTTGACCTCTTATTTTCTGTATGAGGACATGATGGAGTACTGAGATGTGTCCTTGCCTTCTACTTTTGCTTTATTAATCAGGGAAATTCCAACTAGTTCTTGAAATCTTGCCATTTTAGCAGTGGGTTCTTATTCAGGATCTACAAAAGGAATTGGAGTGTATTCTGGCCTTTTGGGACTGGTGTCCTTCGAATCATCAAGAAATACTGGAGTACTTTTCTTTTCTAAAGCTGGAGGAGGGTTGCTCTTTGAAGATTGCTGTTTTTGATTACTGCTGCCTTGAAAACTAGGCTTGGAGTGTCTTTGATAAGTCTGAGTGACTGGAGCTGATCTATGAGTGACACTTCCAGAGGCCCCAGCTGATGGAGGAGGAGGAGGGTATTTACTGAAGTACTTGGGAGGAGACCTGTACCTTCTTCTCTTCTTCCTTTCTTTCTGCTCATTCTTAGACAACCACATCCATTGTGGGATCCCAAGGTAAGGTGTAATCTTTTGCAAAATGTAGTAAGGTGTGTCATGAGTTGGATTGGGCTTGGGAACAGCCTTGGGAACACTTTCCTTTTCTTAACTATCTTCTTATTTGCTTTAGGATCATCAGAATCTTTAGAGTCATCATCATCATTGTCTTCAGAGGATTTAGGAGGATTATCATACATATTATCAATCTCTTTCAAAATTTCCTTAGAGATTTACTTTTCAGCTTGAGGTTGAACTGGAAGTTCTGTCTCTACAATACTTTCAGTAACTATTTGATTCTCTTCCTCTATATCTGCAAGAATGATATCATCCAGGTTTGGTATAGGACTGTCATACATTTTGTAAGTTGGAGGGGAGAAAGCCTTGGGAGCTGATTCTGTGGCTGGCTCAATGACTGCAAAACTTACCTTTAGTTGCTTAACAACCTTAGAGCTTATAGGAGGAGTATAGCAAACTATAGCCATAGAATTCTCTAGACAAACTTCTAGTAAGCAATTTATATACGCAGAATCAAATGAATTCAATAAACTGAATAAATCTACTGTAGGATTGTCAAAGAAATCACCAACAGTCAAAATATTTGGAAGATCTGCTGGCTCATCTGCACAACTCAGATCAATCTCAACTTTTTCAACTTCTGTATTCATATATACATCTACATCTACTGTTATATCCAACTATACATCTACAGCTACTGCTACTGCTGGAGGAGAGAGCACTATAACTTCTTCATTGGATATCTCCCCCTGCCTGATTTTAGAGGGTCCTGAAGCCAGGCCCCTAGAAGAAGAAGGAACAGTGGGGGCAACAGCAATGAGAGCAGAGAGAGAGGAAATGGAATTAACAATAAGTTGAATATCCTTTGCTGTGAGATTTCTGAGGATAGGAGTGATGAGCTCCAAGAGAGTTGGGATGGAAGGGGTATCCAATTGTACAGACTCAGAGGGTGTCTGAGAGGATATAGATGGATGGATGGAAGAGGATGAAGGGAAACGTGTGGTGTCAGTCATAAGTTCATCTGTGGATGGTGGTGTGTGGATGAGAGATGATGATAAAAGATCAAAAGATGGAATGGATAGAAGGTTGGTGACTGGTATGTCAACAAGGTGTTGTGGTGATGGGGATGGAGGGGGTGAGTTGTGCTATGGAGATTGAATTGGTGTTGGGTTATGGGCTAGAGAGACAGGTGATGTTGGAGCATGAATTTGTGATGTGGATGGTTGTTGGTGGGGAGTATATGAGGGAATTAGAACTTGTGGAGGAGTAGGTTGTTGTTGGGATGGAGGAGAGGGAATCTGGATGGAGGGAATGATATCTTCTGGAGGTGGGGGATTAGCTGTAATAACTCTTGTATCCTCAGAGGTTCTGGAAGAGGTTGAAGCCTTATATAGCTTAGAGATGTTACTCTCCCATTTTCCAAACAAGGCACAAGTTAGCCTTTTGGAAGCATTTATGAATATGGTCTGGGAGACCAGGGATTTAGATGTTTTTTCCTGAAGGAAAATTCCAAGAATTCTTCCAAAACAAACTTCCTTCTTACTATTCTTCTTTCTTATCAAATCAAACAAAATCATTGCCCAATTCACTGCTTTCTTATTCACTACAACACACATTACCAGAAACTGGTGCCTGGTAATGTAGTCATGGCAGTATGCTTGCCTAGCAAGACTTTTCCCACAACATCGACTAAAAACTTATCAGCAGATAAGTTTTTCTTTAATAATTTATTAGGGTGCTCACCATTATGACCCATTTTATTTAACATATCATCAAAGTCAGCACTATCAATCTCAATATCTTCATTACCATTAACTAAACCAAAAACTTCTATTAGAACTGCAGGAGTAAGAGAAACCTGATTGCTAGAGATTGTGCCTGTCATTGAGTCGGCATTTAGAGTAGTAGAAGTAAACACTCATTCTATAATCTCAATCGCAGCTATCTTTATCCTAGTAGTCATGAATTTCTTCAATTGTTGTTCCTTAAACAACTGCAGTATGTCGATGAATATCTGATCAGAATGTTGAAAAGATTCAAAGTCGATATCAAATCCTATGTCAAATTTCATTCCGGAAAGAGAACTCGTTGGAATCGCCATTGTTTCCTGCAAAAACAAAAACAACGATCAAGTGCAAAGGGAGCAGAAAGTGCGGGATGGAGCTCGACGAAAACCTAGTTATATGGTTTTCAGAACATGAAGATGCAGACTCCGTCCTGCGAAACAAAATTCTTTGAGTTCACGAATAATTTTATTGACAAAGAGTCATCGATCTCAGAAGAAGGGAAAATTTTTCGTCGTTCTCAGGTCGACGAAAATTTTCTGAAGCAATATCGTCGATCTCCGTTCGACGAATAAGACTTCACACAGAGATTTCGTCGATCTCTGGTCGACGAATTTTCTGAAAAACTGTTCTTAGTTCGTCGATCTCCGTTCGACGAACTGTGACAAATTCTTCCACCTTAGACAGAAAGTTAAATTAATGCTTCTCCATTTATCATACCTAGCTAATTCAGAAAGAACAAATGTTTCTTTTCATCCAAAGGTTTGGTGAAGATATCTGTCTTTTGTAAATCAGTAGAGACAAAGATAAGATTAATTTTCTTTTTGTCTACACTCTCTAGTGAAATGATGTCTTACATCTATATGCTTAGTTCTACTATGATGCACTGGATTCTGTGCAATGGAAATTGCACTAGTATTATCACAAAGTAGAGTTGAATTATTTAAGTTGACACCATAATCTAGGAGTTAGTTCTGAATCCACAACATTTGTGAACAACAACTGCCAGCTACTATGTACTCAGCTTCTGCTGTTGAAGTAGACACAGATGTTTGCTTCTTGCAAAACATGGACATTAGCCTATCACCAAGGAACTGACATGTCCCTGATGTGCTCTTTCTGTCCACTCTACATCCAGCAAAGTCAGCATCTGAGTATCCAGTCAACTCAAATCCTGACTCAGTTGGATACCAGAGTCCTAAATATGGGCAACTCTTTATATATCTCAAAATTCTTTTTAGGAAAATACAGTGAGATTATTTAGGGTTCACCTGAAACCTAACACAAAGATATGTAGCAAACATGATCTCTGGTCTACTTGCTATGAGATACAATAGGGACCCAACAATGGCCCTATATAGTTTCTGATCAACAGGTTTTCCATGTTCATTAGAGTCAATCACAACATTAGCAGCCATAGGTGTTCTATTAGCTGAGGCATCGGCCATCCCAAACCTTTTTATTAGCTCCTTAGCATATTTGGATTGGGATAAGAAGATGCCATCAGGTGTCTGCTTCACTTGGAGACCAAGGAAGTAGGAGAGTTCACCCATGCTACTCATTTCAAACTTGGAATGTATAAGGTTAGAAAACCTTTTGCATAGTTTGGAATCAGTAGAATCAAAGATAATGTCATCTACATATATTTGCACTAATAAGATTTTATCATGATGATTCTTTATGAACAAAGTCTTATCTACAATGCCTCTAGAAAAGTTATGCTCTATGAGAAAGCTAGCTAAGGTTCATACCAAGCTCTTGGAGCTTGCTTTAGACCATAGAGATCCTTATGTAATTTAAAAACATAAGAGGGATGAGATGGAGAAATAAAACCTGTTGGTTGTTCCACATAAACCTCTTCTTTAAGTTCACCATTAAGGAAAGCACTCTTGGCATCCATTTGGTATGCTATGAACTTCTTGTAGGCTTTATAAGCTAGGAATATTCTGATAGCTTCAATCCTTACAACAGGGTCAAATGTCTGATCATAATAAATGCCTTCCTCTTGTCTATAGCCTTGTGTACTTGCCTTACCTTATTACTGATGATAAGACCTTGAGCATCTAGTTAGTTTCTAAAATCCCATTTAGTTCCAATTTCTGGGTAGTATTTGGGTCTTGGAACAAAATCTTAAACTCTACATCTCTCAAATTGGTTGAGCTCCTCTTGCACTGCTATAATCCAGTGTGGATCTTGCTCAGCATCTTTTATGGATTGGGGCTCAGTTTGAGATATGAAGTAGGCATGCATCATATCCTGGTATAGTTGATGCCTTGTCTGCACACCTACTGATATGTTTCCAATCACTTGAGATATATAGTGATCTCTAAGCGTGACTAATTCAGTAGGAGTTGGTTCAGCAACAACTTAGGGAATTAATTTCTCTTGTGGAAATATGGTAGTTGTTGTTGGCTCTTCACTGTGTTCAGTGACATAATCTTCACTATCTTCAACAACATGTGGAGAAGGATATGCAACAACCTTATTGGTAAGGGTCAACTCATCCAACTTCTCACACATATGTGGTTCCTGAAAAGTCTAACTGGTAAAAAGAATCTTCTCCTTGTAAAACATGTTAGTTTCATCAAAAAAATGTGAATAGATTCTTCTATTTTCATAGTTGATTTATTATAAACCCTATAAGCTTTACTGATTTGGGAATATCCAAAAAAAAAAATCATATTTCAGCTTTGGCTTCAAACTTTCTAATGTATCTCTTGTTATTATTATGAATGTAGCAAATACAATCAAAAATTCTAAAATAATCTACTTTAGGTTTCTTCCCTTTGAGTAGTTCATAGGGGGTCTTGCCCTTAAGCTCGTGAATCAAACTTCTATACAGTACATTGTTTGTTGTGCTTACAGCCTTTATCCAAAAGGATAAGGGCAAGTAAGCATCTGCAAGTAATGTGTCTGCAGCTTCAATTAGGGTCATGTTTTTCCTTTCAGCTACCCCATTTTGTTGAGGAGTTCTAGGAGCAGAGAAACAATGCCTTATACCTTCTTTCTCACAGAATTCTTGCATGGGAAAAGACTCAAACTCATTACCATGATCACTTCTGATCAATGCAACTGAAGTAGAATACTCAATCCTTATGCTCTTAAGAAAGTCTGTAAGAAACTTGAAGTTATCAGACTTATTTCTCAAGAAGAACACCCAAGTGAACCTAGAGAAGTCATCAACTATCACTAAGGTATAAGACTTCCCTCCTGGGCTCTGTATAGTAATGGGTCCAAAGAGATCCATATGGAGCAAATACAGAATCCTAGGTGAATCACTCTTATTAAGTGACTTAAAACTATTTTTAGTTTGTTTGCCTAATTGACACGCCCTGCAAAGGCTTTCCTTCTTGTAGGGGCAAGAGGGCAATCCTCTAATAAGGTTGTACCTAGAGATTTTAGCAATGTTTTTCAAGTTGACATGTCCTAATCTCCTATGCCAAATCTCATTATTATTGCATGTTTGATTAAATAGACATATTTCAGTTTTAGCAGATTTAAAGTTAATTACATAGATGTTTCCTACACAAGTTCCTGTTAATACAACTTGGTTATCTACTGAGGTAATAATACAGGAGGTTTTATTAAATGGTACCTGAAACCTTTCATCACATAATTGACTTATGGATATCATGTTATTCTTCAGTCCACTTACATATGCTACCTTCCTGAAAGTGACAGCTCCAATTTTAACCTTTCCATAGCCTTCAGTTTGGCCATAGTTGGAGTCACCAAATATTACTTTTGGACCTAGCTTGGACATATAGTTGATTAGCTTATCCTTGCTGCCAGTCATATGCTTTGAACAGCCACTATCCGGATACCACTGTTGCTCTGTGGTGGGATAGTCTTTCAACTGCAATGAAACAGATTAGCTATTCTTAACCCAAGTCACCTTGGGTCCTTGTTTATTTACATAATTAAAAATAGAGATATAAGAGTATTCAGGTTAATTTTTATAACCTAGGGGATGGTATCTTCTTGGTGAAATTATCCACTAGGTGAATGGATTAACCTATTCTCTTGGTTGATTAAATGATCTGTAATAATTAAGATTTCTGTTATTTTAAACTGGGGTCGATGAATTATGGTAAGTTCGTCGAGCTGAGGTCGACGAATTGGGATGAGTTCGTCGAGCTGAGGTCGACGAATTGGGATGATTTCGAGAATGGAAGTAATCATTCTCTGTGCCCTAATATCGTCGATCTCCATTCGATGAACCATACTGGTTTCGTCGATCGTAGTTCAACGAATAATTATAATAAAAGTTTGCGTTCGGAGTTCGTCGACTTTAGTTTGATGAACTGTACACATTTCGTCGATATGAGTTCGACGAAATCTGCTGAACATTATTATAGTTATATTTCTTCTTGTTCTTTCTCTTTTTCTTATTTTTATGTTTAAATTCTATTAGCTTAATATCATCTGCTTTCTCTTTACCTTTTTCAGAAACGAATTTAATTGGAGTTATTAGTATGTTTTTCTGAATTAATGGGGGTTGACTTGATGAAGCACCTAAGCCCAGCTTGTCATTAAGTCTGGTATTCACTATGCTAGTGATGTCCATCAACTTGATGCTTCTCCCATTTAGGGATTCTTCAAGTTGTCTTGCCTCAGCCAATTCAGTTCTTAATGAGATGATTTGTTCATTGGCTAAAGTTAATTCATCTTTTAGTTTAATGTTTTCAGAAATGAAATTATTTTGTTCAGTCAGTTTTTCTCTAAGTGTTTTAATTTTTTTCAGAAATTTAAGATCTAATACTGGAGTTAATTACTGCTTTATCATGTCTGATGACCCGGGCCTGCGTGCCGTGGTTGTAAATCATGTAACATTAGTACACCATTTTGTAAGGCCTTAATACATACTAGTGATGTACATCGTATCCT